>JAHLTZ010000002.1:600000-995840 GCA_025786725.1 Syncephalis fuscata | reverse complement strand
GAGAAGCCATAAGTGCCAGCCATATCAAATAGACCGGGCGCGTCAAATACGCTCGTTTTCATCAAATAGTCTATTGCCGTATCCGGCGCACATTGCTCATCGGCCAATTCAGTTGGTTCAGTCAATCTAAGTAAAATTAATAATACTTGGCGTCCTATCGTGAGCAAGGTGTTTTTAACTGGCTGTGCCTCATTTTCGTCGATCGTCTCTTCTTGTTCTTCAAATGCCAATACAAAGCGAAATGATGACACAAATGTTGATAGAAAGCGTAGAAATGCAGGCGATTCGAAAATAGCCGACCAAAACGGCTCAGCCGGTGCATTGAGCAGTGTTTGGCAGTGTTGTTGCCAGCACTGGCACGCCTTCACCTTTTGGTGCGCTAAGAGTGAAGACCATAGCTTTATCGGCAGAAAAGGCGGGCATGTAGCCAGCGACGACAGTGGCGACATCAATTATGCTATTTATAAACTAAAAGACTAGACAGGTTACAAAGCATATGGCGGATAGACCGAAAACAATTAAAAGTAAAGATAGGGCGAGACCGAAAGACAAATCTAATTGTCGTCATAAAAAGGAAAAGATGACGACCTCTGGGCAATTCGGCGATAAAAAGGGTCAGTTTGCGTCATAGTTTTCTTTCTCATTCGTGCTATTGTTATCATGTCCCAGCATTACGAAGGACGCCATAGCGCCAACGGTAATAATAGCAATAATATGTCGACCCATGCCAATGGTGGCAGTGGTAACGTTACTAGTTCTCGAGGGCAATACAACCGTAAACGAGTGTTCACCAAAGACTGCAAGTATTGAACGAACCAATGGCCATTTTTATTAATTAACTGGCTAACTATTCATCCTTATTTTTATATCAATGGATGTAGTACGCCTTATGATGTTTGGCTTTGGCGATGTGCCGCATCCCGATCTGGACACGGTTAACGTGCTAGAGGAAATGGTAGTGGACTACATTACTGACATGGTAGCTAGGATAGAGCTAGATTAAAGTGCTGAATACTAACAGGGAATATTACATTGACTATCATTGTTTAGTGTCACCAAGCATCACGTCTATCAAGCAATAAAAGTAAAGTAACAGTTGAGGATTTCAAATACGTATTACGACATGATGCGAAGAAACTAGCCCGTGTAGAAGAGTTGATTCGTATGAGTGAAGATATTAAAGCAGCCCGCAAGATTGTGAATATGCCAGAATTCGATACGCTAAATGATATACGAATAAATCTAATCGGCCTGGTCAAGGTGGTGGTGGCGGTGGTCTTTTATTTGATTAATAAATAAAATAGTTAATTAAATAGTTAACTATTTTACTATAAACTTGTTGTTTATTCTTATTTCAACTATTGCTATCATGTCACTGTGGCTAGATCGTTTGTTAAACGGTAAAGAAAGTAGTGCGTGGGTCACTGTGGAAGATACGCTTGAACAGTCGGGTGTTCTTATTCTACGGGCCTGGATTCAACAAGCCATTCAACGGTAACTAGTCTAGTAGCTAGCTTGAATCGCTATAACTAACCAGCCAACTCATTCTTTTATCAATAGCCAACAGCCAGTGCTATTCTGTCAAACTGATCTCAATTCATGTGTACTTGCACGATTAACGGCCAGTGAAAAGGCGTGAGTAATTGCACGACTGTATGGCTATACATATACTATGGCTAACCTACTAGATAGTAATATATCGATTGTTAAAGTCTATCGTGAATTTGGCTCAATTACATCTAGTAAAAATACCGTTTCTCTAATTAAAGAATTGAAACAGCATGTTGACATGACAGCAACTCAAAGTAAGCATGCAAATAGACTGTTTATTGATCTAACTGTAAAATATAGATATTTTGGTTGTTTTGGAAAATACAACCGAATTATTATTGAATACATCATCATCATCAGTTTTATTTTAACATTAAAACAAATTAGCCAGCAGCTAGAAAGTAAGTGAATGGTGTTAATGACGTCTATTAACAATTGTATAGAAATGAATGGACAATTGGTGATGGGTGTGCATGTAGATCTGCCAGTTGATGTCTATTTACAAATGAATCAGCCAAATGCATCAAGTAGATTAATGACGGCTCCATTTCTGGCCAATTTGGAACGAGAAGCCACTACGCGACTATCCATTGCTAACCATTCATTGACTGAGGCACGAGGTATTACAGGAGATGCCTTTCTAGTAGAACATGTACCACGATTTTCATCGTCTAGTAATTCATTGGATGCACTGTTATGTACACTAACGCATAGAAAGTCTAATGGAAAAGTAATTACTGAGGTGAGTGTTTAATAGGTTTTATAAATTTGACTATAACACCAAGTACAGACAACACATATTACTTTTGAGCCGCAGGGAGATATAGATCAAGTGACAGCTTACGAACCACCCTCAGTGTCAATTATTGGTGCAAACAATGATGGTGACAATAGTAGTAATAGTGCTACTCAAAAAGAGGTAATACAGTGATGGCTATTTATAATGGTGTTATTTATTGTATTCTATAGTCAAATCCAGCCGCTCATTTACCATTTAATCTTACGTTAACCGATGAGCAACGGGAGGCAAAAGACAAGTTGCTACTTCCTTATTTGAAAGCCCAAGGTAATTGGTTTACTCGTATTAATAATCATTGTATTTGAATCAAATACTAATCAGTTTAATCATAGAACATACTGCTGCTGTTACTACTGGAGCAGGAGCAGTTACCTCCATATATTATACACCCGATTCCGATGATGACTTTGATGAAGAAGATCCAGATGATGATTTGGAAATATAATTATTTACTCGTGTTTAATAAACAGATTAACAGTGGTTTGTTAGTTAATGGTGATAATGTATAGTGTTCACAAGTAGATGTGTAGTAATAGTGTCTGTCTTAAGTTTAACGAATTAATGCATGAATAAACACACTTAATTAACATTCATAATGGCACAATGATTTTATTGTTAAATATTATTAGAATAGTATGGTTTACAGCGTAGACTATATAATGCATACTAATGGTAATTGCATCGATATAGTGTCAATCGTGTCCAATAATTGACTAAATTACAAGCATAGCTAATGACACCTACATTTTTGCTTGTAACACTACTAATAATAGATCAATTTTGGTTATTCAATGATTGTGTTACAATAAAGATGAAGCAGTGTACTATTAGTATTAAACGACTGTATCAATACGGCTTAGGTCACCGGTTTATTTCATGGCAAATAGTTGGTATGTTACGCCTGGCATGTGTTGGAATTAAACCTACAATTATTCGTTTGTCAATAGACATGGCTAAAACTTTAACGCAGTATTCTATCTACATAATAATGGGCTAATTAATTGCTATATGAACGCAACTGATTGCTTATTTGCAATAATAAAATATTTGTGTCGAGTTATGAAATAGAGAATTACAGCACATGATTGCTGTTGATTGTTTGATTATTATAGGCCTTAATATTTGCTTTATGATTTTAAAGAAACGAGTAAGGTCAGCAAAAGGCATCTCTAAGGCAAGCTATGAGAGTGTACAGCATATATTATTGAATAATATCATGTTTTTATTTCATTTTAATCAAATAATAGCCGCTATAGGCCAATATTTGATTTTATGGCTGTATATTCAAACCGTCTATTCATTTTACCGAAATTTGTTATTAGTGGATTGGAACTAAATAGAAAATTGAATATGAAACTGAAAGACTATAAATTAATGCCTGTAATTGCTTCGGGTTCAATTATTATATTCTACTTTAATTATTGCCTATTGAATTAACTGTGACGACTCCACCATTCAATTTTTCTTTATTATTTAACTTCTTTTACAACATTTACACTAGGCTTGTGATATAATAATTTCCAATATTTTTGACAAACAAATATTAGATAATTATAATTATAATTATTCTGCTATCATTCTTCTAATATGCTTCCCTTTAATTGTCTTTTGTTGCTGGCAGTTTTGCTCGTTATCCATTCTTCAATTGCCATCATAGGAGCAACTCCTATTTCACAAAGGGTTTTGAAATTCAAACAATTCCCCAGCTATTCAATGCTGTTAGCTCGATTGGAAACGAGTTGGATCAAATGTTCAAGACTATTGGTCATAAAGCTGAAGAAGAGTCTAGTCAGCTGCGCAGCAAGTCACATCTACCTACTGCCAATACTTTTCATGACCCAAATGCCAATGACATGGCATCGTTCAAAAGAAAGGCTTACGAGACATTTCGCCGCATTGGTAAAAAAATCAAGGAAAAGACCATTCAGTTCAAGGGTGAGCTAGCTTCGCCTGCGACAAGCTCTACAATAGGTGCCGCAGCTGGCATGGGAGTTACAACAGGTATCACTGCATTATCTGGCCCTGTTGGTTTTGCCGCAGGATCTGTTGTCAGCACGCTTGTTGTGCCTATTGTCACTAAAGCTGCTGCAAAGCAGCAACAATTATAGCTAAAGATGGCATTAAACATTTATTGGAGTTATTTCAGAAACATCTACAAGAAAACCAAAAATAATAGCACAAATGGCAGCTGAACTGTTAAATTAATAAACTATATTGCTAGCTATATCGTGAATTTGATAACTTAATACAACATTATTTACGCAATATGTTGACTATTAGTCTGTTTATACATTATTTGTTTAATAGCACAAACAAAAATAAGGAAAATATATTTTTAAATAATTTAATTACATTCTCATGAACTAAGATATATTGATAAATATTGATATTTTAATTTTAGTACTTATAGTAAATTTGTAAATAATCAAACACTAAATTGTTATTTGAATGATAATAGCATTACAGTTACTTTAGTTTACATTGTTCACTAGCATAACGCACTTGAATAAATCTATTGTCGATATATTAATTAATTAATGTTTGCTAGTCTTTGTAAGCGAATAGAATGTAAACATAGCTATAAGAGCTTAATGAAGCATAATTAAGCTGGAACCATATGTTTATTACTACAAGTTTGCATAGCTGAGTATGTGCAGACAAATACAGACTTGTTGATAATATAATGTGTCCATTGATTAAAGGTTGAATAAACGGGGGCATTGGCTGGGACTTGGTAGATGAATGGACCGAATGGCGTAGTTGTCAAATGATCTTGATTCTTGCCAAATATATACCTAAAATATATGTAACTTGCAGTTTAATTATACTATCAATGCTAATGTCTTGAATGCACCGGTTAGTCTATAATCATGCATAAATATATAAAATATTATGTGTTAACATATAAGTTAGCATTATATAATACTACTTACTAGCTGTTAATACAAGTTATAAACACACAAAGTGCGTGATATGTATTTAGTGCATAGTCAATCAATATACAATGTCACTTACCAGCTATTAATGCAAGTCATCAAACACACAAAGTGTGTGATATATATTTAGTGCATAGTCAATCAACATATAGTGCCACTTACGAGCTATTAATACAAGTTATAAACACACAAAGTGCGTGATATGTATTTAGTGCATAGTCAATCAATATAAAATGCCACTTACTAGCTGTTAATACAAGTTATAAACACACAAAGTGCGTGATATATATTTAGTGCATAGTCAATCAATATACAATGTCACTTACCAGCTATTAATACAAGTCATCAAACACACAAAGTGCGTGATATGTATTTAGTGCATAGTCAATCAATATATAATACTACTCACGACCTATTAATACAAGTCATCAAACAAACAAAATGCGTGATATATATTTAGTGCATAGTCAATCAATATATAGTGCCACTTACCAGCTATTAATATAAGTTATCAAACACACAAAGTGCGTGATATGTATTTAGTGCATAGTCAATCAATATACAATGCCACTTACGAGCTATTAATACAAGTCATCAAACACACAAAAGTGCATGGTATATATTTAGTGCATAGTCAATTAATATAAAATGCACTTACTAGCTGTTAATACAAGTTATAAACACACAAAGTGCGTGATATGTATTTAGTGCATAGTCAATCAATATATAATAACTCACGAACTATTAATACAAGTCATCAAACACACAAAATGCATGGTATGTATTTAGTGCATAGTCAATTAATATACAATGCCACTTACGAGCTATTAATATAAGTTATAAACCCATAAAGTGCGCGTATATATATTTAGTGCATAGCCAATCAATATACAATGCCACTTACGAGCTATTAATACAAGTTATTGAACATGCAAATGCATGGTATATATTTAGCGCATGTCAGTTAATAACAATGACTTACTTTCTATTAGTATAGATACAGAATATCAGTATCAGCAATATATTTTATATTATTTTACATTAAAAACAACGATCAGTTATTATGCCAATAGCTATGTGCAATCAACACTTACCTTATATTTGCCATGTCCATTATTTGGATGACATACGGTAAGTGCTGGAACAATGAGTCGATAATCGCAACTTACCGGCTAATACCATCGTTGGTTGAACATAGTGTTAGTAAACATATCAAATCTATTACAACTACAACATACCACGACGAACTTGGTTTGGCTTAGCATCCACCATAGTTGTACTGGCTACAAAGGCCACGGCGAGGCTGCAGACGACGGCAATAGAAAGCTTCATGGTGAGATTGATTTGTTAAGACAAATAAGTAGAATGAACGATAGAGTATAGTAGTATAAAGTAGGTAGAGTGAGTATTTGGCAGAAAGCAGAATGTGATGATGATACTGCTGGTTAGTTGTGTGTATTTTATGAGCTATTTATATTAATATTTATTCTAAAGCACCAGCGGTGTATTTTATAGAATATACCATTGAATACAGTGTAAACCAATAAAATGCATTGATATGACAATTTAACAGACATAGGTAAATAACTGCAATGTGCATTCTATACATGCAATGATAGTCTTTAAACGTATGCACATGATGATTTGAAGCATGCGTATATCAATGTACCAATGGCACGCTAATGTGCAGTCAGGCCCTTAATTCAGCCTGTTTGGTTTTTGCTCAGATGAAGCGATAATCTCAATTGTCTAGAACATCTATGGTAGCAATCCTTGTACTAGTCGTTACTGTGCCGTGAATGATTTGACCATGCGACGCAAACTGAGTCTATTGGTTGGTTCTACGGAAGCAAGGGCGATGTATCTTTGTGCTTTTGCTATTGATTTCACCGAAACGTTCTAGACCCTAATACCTGAATCCTTTCAAACTGCACATAACTTGTAAAATAGCGCATTGCCTTTGAACAAACCTCAGTATAATTTTTTATACAATTAGTTTTATCTTGACAACAAACTGCATTTTCTTTGCCTCACAGATGATTACAAGTTTTATTAATAGCTGGTCAATAAAAGTTACTTTATTTCTCTTTCAAGCAGCGCAACACCGATACAAGCTAACATTAATAAATCGAGCTTGTACTTTTTTTACATTTCTATATTGTTGTGCATAAACTAGCTGCAATTGTTAAAGCATGCAGTATATTAATTGGTTCACTTGGTCATTCCACTTTACATTGCGCTTAAACTACAAGAATTACCTGCTCATTTTTAGCCCTGTGCTACCAGTCATTAATCTAGGCCTTATTACTACCAATTAATTCCTGCTATTAATTATCGGCTGTTGCATAGTGGTATTTCCAATAATGAAGCATTGGACTCGAGTATTGATGTTGTTGATTTATTGATCATAAATAACGTAAAAACACTAGAATTTATTCATTAGATCATTTTACTTGAATATAGGCACTGCATATATGTCTATTATTGCTAAAACGAATAGTTCAATTGTGTTTGTATCTAATGTGATCAATCGTAATGTATCAATGGCTACAAAAAAAGCCGTTTTTAATTAAAATAGAAATAAAAAATATATTGTGATTACTGCACCATCTTTTATGCCATGCCTTGCTTTTTTCTATGTTAAACAAATCAGATGTTGCTGGTATTTAATTGTCATATTTACATCATTAATTTATCTAGTATGATAAAGATGTAAATACTAATAAAGCTAAAATGCTTATTGAAGTTATTGCAAAAACAACTTTGTCGATACTTGGCGAGCAATGGAGGTATGTAACCATTTTATTACTTGAGCATATGCACATATATCTATATATTATGATCTATTAGAAACTGGCAAATTTAAGACTATTAGCGTTTCCAACTTTATTATTAGCCATTTGGACGTTTGCTTGCTAGTGCACACGTGGTGTCGGCCGTCAATCAAGTCGAATTACATCCATAGTTGCCACAAGACGAATTGGTTAAATTTGCCATAGCAAAGGTATACACATGACGGCGTATAGTCTACTTGGATCTCAGGGTGCAATATTGCAATTGGGACCGATTATCACATCTATTGCGGAGAAGCACGGCTGCACGCCAGTGCAAGTGCTTATTAATTGGGCTTTAGCACGCGATACATCAGTAATACCCAGATCTGCCAATCCAGATCATATTAAAGCAATTTTTGGTGAAGTGCACAATTACAATTTTTTAGTATTAAAAGAATTGGATAATCACAATTACCAAACACAATATAAATGTGAATAGGTCTATGCTTATGCAAATAAAAATACTGATAGATACAGTAATGATCAACAATGTGCGAAAAAATTATGATGTTGATAGAACAAGCTATTTTAGCAAAAATTTATATTAAATAGAATTGGACTGCCGCAAGGTTGTGTGATGCCAAGATTAAAAGAAATAGTTTGAAAATAATACGCTCATCTTAATTTTTATTAGTACAAGAAGGCAATACTCTATGTAGCTTTCTGTTACGTAATTTACAAATAGTATAAATTAAGAAATGGTGTTAACAATTTCAGCATCATAGTCATTGCTGTACGAATTGCATCCAAAATGAACTGAGGAATCACACGTAATCCATACAATTAAATTTTAATGTTGAATGTCGGTTTCAAAACAATGCCATTACTAGATAATAGAATAATGCATGTATCAGCTTATTCAAATTTTAGAAATGATTTATTCTTGTTCAAACGAGCGAATAGTACAAATAATGCATTTCAACGCACAAAAGCAATTTAATTTTTGGTTTATATTCAACTATCGACAATTGGGCGTGCGACAGGATAGCGAGGATGCATCCAATCTATCGCTTACACGAATCCAGTCAATTTCAAGCGTGTGCACGTCATCGTTGGCTTTGACTCGGCTGCCCCATGAAGGCTCAATAGCCAGATTTAAAACTATGTAGAATTCCTGATTATATGGCCATGCATCGGGCGTTGCATTCTTCGGACGAGTGTAGGCTCCGCTGAACTCATTGTCGCGCATAAACTTGATATAATCGGGAGACCACATAACAGTGTACGTGTGCCATTTGGAAGGGTCGCTCGAAGTACTAAATGCCATGGCATTTCCACCATGATGATTTTTAAAGTGTAGCGTCTGAAGCGAAGCGCGTTTATCGTCCTTGGTCCATGAAGACTGGTACTCTGCAATGTCAATTTCACCGCTGTTGGGCCAGGTGCCATATGTGCTGTTTTGAGGCATCATCCAAATCGCTGGGAAAGCACCATCAGCCGTTGGCAATTTGGCGCGCACATCAATACGGCCGTATTTGAATGTAAACTTGTTTTTTGTATTGATTCTGCCCGAAGTCCATTTGCCATTTTCGCGACGAGCAACAATTTTCAAGTGCCCATCAGCATTTGTTTGAATGCCAGCCTTGGTGTATACTTGCTGTTCGCCATTTCCCCATTGGCAGAGATTCTGTTCGCAACCATTACCAAGATCAAAATTCCATATATTTTCATTCAATGGTTTTTTGAAATCCTCATTAAGCAGTAGGCTACTCTTGGTTCCAGGCCACCCCCAAGTGTAAGAACTTGCTAAAAATGGCAGTGCCAATATTCCAAAAATTAGAAGAAAAGATTGCATTGTATAAAATAGTTTTTCTACTAGTATATTTGAATAGTCGCGTACATATGATTAAATGGTATTTGCCAACATTTCAAAGAAACAGCGTCTTTTTATTACAAATAATATTGGTAACCAGTGTAATGGTACTTGTCTTGTATCTCTATCACTAAACTGTGAATTTTCTGAATCTAAATTTGTTTAATATAGTCGTTTCCACATTTTTACTCAGACACAATTAGATTTACTTGTATGTATCGTAGTAAAATGTTTTACACTTGGACGTTTTATTTACAAGTAAATAAGTTTTAGCTAATAAGCACACCTTGTCATTAGAAAATGATCGTAAAAACGTTTGATACTTTTTGGTATCTAAAATTAGGATTATTTTAATAGATTAATTAATATGATTGCGATAGTATTTTTAATCTTTATAAATAATGTGTAGAGATAGATATTCAGCGCAATAATGTGAAGTTTGTAAATGTATTATAAACAATAGTATAGAACAGACAATAACCAGTTGTGATTCAAAACTAAAATGCTTTAGATATCCACTCAAACGTAGTCATACTAATTACAGTGAACAAAACAAACATCACCAATGTAGTGCTATTACTAAACGGCTAACTTCATGTTAAACACAAGTATGGCTGACATTTACGCCAAATTTATTAAAATCGCTCCACTAATTATACATAATAAAACGATTGTTTATGCTTCTGGTCATTAAAAGTTATAAATAACATTCAGACCATTAAAGCATTTAAGAATGATTAGACTTGGTACAAAACTATTTTGATTGGTATTACCATTCAAAGATTGTTACTAGATGTTGCAATAAATTGTAAACTACTGCCTTCAGCACCTAATTAGCAATATAGTTTTTATTTAATAATGACGCCATTTTAACCACAAATACCGTGTTTTAACTATTTGTACTACCTACCACGTCAGGTATTCTCATGCCTGAGCATAGGCAATTATTGAAATAACGTGTCCTGGACCATTTCCGTTAGCTGTATACCATTGCACAGTGTTACCATGCTGGTTACTCTTGTCGTTGTTATAGAAACAATAGTATCGTGTGTGTAGGTGCATAATTTTGCACACTCACAAACAAATATGAAGCACGCGTTTTTTATATCTCCGCAAACACCGCCATATGCCGAACTAGTAAAACTGATGGATTAATATTAATCAGTTAATCTACCTCACTCCGATTGGCTAGTGCTGAACCATAACTGTCTTCACGTGCCAATTTCTAGTTACAATTGCCAATTAACTGCATTAACATGAGTACCCAAAGGTATATATTGTAGTTTTTTCCATAACCAGTCATTCGCTCGTGCTTAAAGACAAACTTCACTAAATCATCACCGACGCACTAGCGTTCGATTACTTGGTGCCACGTGAGTCACTACCGCTGTTGACTTCATCAACACATGGAAAGATAGTCCAGTTACCTATCTTTACCGCTAATAAATGGGCAATATTTTTGTTTTTATTGTGTTATCGTGCAATCTGCATCCGGTATAAAGCTAAGTACAACAGATTGTTTCAGTCTTATGACCTTCAAGTTTATCCAACATTACTTTCCCAATCTATTAGGTCTTATTAACGCCATCTATTCTCTTCTATCTTCTGCTAGTGACGTCTTCTACCAGATCCTTCGATCTGTTTATCATCATCAACCTATTATTATTATTTAAAGACTTGCTTAATTTAATAGCGATATAATTTGCTAGATTTATTGATTGTTGTTGCACATCTTCACATAATAGCTGGTAATGAATATAAAATTGGCACTTGGTATTTCCAAGCATAATTACCACATAAACACATAAATTCCTTGATGCTGCTTTCAGTGTCATGTCTATTTAGTATTTTAACAGTACAATCTGTGACCACTACTGTTGTTGCTTCCCCTGTACCCATCAGTGATAGTAAACATTAGCATCAGGTCATAATGGAACTATGGTAGACTCACTGCCTGGAAAGCCGGTGTTTATTGATCTGCCTGGCCAGAGTAATCATACTACTTTGGAGGAGAAAGTTGTTAAAGAGGCCAAAGAAATTGGTAATCAGTTTGGCATTAGCTTGGTAACCGGCTTCATTAGTAATGGACTGGGCCAAGCCTTACAACTTGGTAAAATGGGGGCCGATGTTGCCGATACAATAGGTGGATCTGTATCGACCGGCTTCAAGGTGGGCGCATTAACAGCGGTAGAAGTGGCCGAGCTTCAAGAAAAAAAAAAAACGCCGCTCTTGCCGCTAATGGTACCGCTTTTGCACCTGCATCGTCGGTACCCGTGGAAAACGATCTATTTCCCTCGCCAAATCGCCGATCAAGTCGTATGAAAAATGTAGCCAAAGTCCTTGCCCCCTCTCTAGTATCTGGCGCAGTTGCTACTGCCGCCGGTCTCGGTGTACTTGGCGTGATGGGTGCAACGGTACCAGCCTTCACGGCAGCCGGTGTGGCCGGTACAGTTGTTTGGAATCGTACACAAACGGCTATCGAGCGTAAATTCTTAGGCATTGGCGTACGCAACGACACCGCTGACCCACGTACTCGGGAACAGCGCTTTAAAGATACCGCCGTTGGTCTAATTCCCAACATCATCGGTGGTGCCGTTAGTGGACTTGTTGGTGGAGCAATCATGCTCAAAACAATAGGCACGCCTGCCATCACCGATGCCATCACCAAAAAGGGTGCCTCGCTGTTAGGAGAAACGATTGGTACGGCTTTTGCTGGTGTTGCACAGGACAAAACGGTTCACGCTGTTCGCGAAACTGCAGGTCATTTTGATACACGAGCAGCTCAGCTAATGCGCGGTGGCCATACAGTAATTGATCCAGTAACCGAAGGAAAGACAGTTAGCCACGAGAAAATATTTTCACCAGGCCCATCTATCTTAGAAGATGTCGAGGATGATATTAGTACAGCGTTGGCGCTTGGCACTCGTCCAGGCCGCCTTGGCTTCGGTGGTCGCGGAAAATAAACATAGATACAGCGCGACATATCCAGCAATAGCCGTAGCACTTTTCCTCTTATTTTAATAACAATAAATATTTTAAATTGTTTTTATTCCAACTAATCAATAAACAGCAGTTACTATACAATACTGGGTGCCTTTAAATTATACGAATATTATATGGTATTCACATCTAGATCAACTAATCCATTTGACTAAATATCACATAATTATTTAGTTAGAATATCAAGTAAATCAATCTAATGCCCATTCACGTACTGTAATGGTAAATGCTGCCAGTGCATCCGCAAGAAGTGGCGATTTGAATAATAGCGCGTATCTATTACATTGGTTATTTTTACAAAATGATAATTATTGTAGATGTACAAACTACCTAATATTCTGTCTCCAAAATAAAGTTAGACGTATATTTGGCATATGTCCCCAGCTATCTCCCAGGGCCGGCACTAGCGTAGATGTTCCTTGAGCATGATTCAATTGTGTCGTCATTTGATTGATCATTAATACCTATACTGATATTAGCCATCTATTGCTATACAACTAGCTACTTACACCAAGTTGATATTGACGAGCCATTGACAAAAGAGAACGAGCAATATTTGTTAATAGGCGTATTCTTTGTGACATATTCTCAAAACTTTGTCGAAATGGAAAAGCAATACTATCAATAACGATTAAACGAATCTAGCTTGGTAATTAATATTGGTACAACAGTAATAACAGCCATAAACATACCTTGGTTCGTGATCGTACAAATTCTTCTAACGTATGAATTAAGGCAATTAATTCCAAGTGTGTATGTACTCTAAAGTAATGAATACGATGTAACACATCTGGTACTCGCATTGCATCGACTATTTGTCAATACAACAAATAAATAAATATAAGAATTATAAACATTATGCAGTAGACACGTACATTTTAACTGTTCATTTGCACGTCTTGCCGCATATTCAGCTAGTTTATGTACCCGCTCTGGTCGGAAACTACCCTCAGTATCTGTGGCAATATGTTAATTCCCATCAACTAACTATACACTTGGTAATACATACCAATATACACGGCTTCTCCAGCTACACCCGATAATGCTCGAGGTAGTTGAACATTGACGGCCAGTTGCATTCTAATAGTGCTTGTTAATATGTGTTACGATCGCTCTCACTATTTAATTACCCCAACTGTGTCTTGCCAATGCCTGGTTCGCCACAAATTTCTACAAGTTGTCCACAAGGTATACCGCCACCACCTAACAAACTATCTAATTGATGAATCCCCGTAGTAATACGATGATTGGGCTCTTCTTCATGCTGTAGCATCTCCAATGCATTATACCACCACTTGATCCTAACTCTTATTTTATTGCTTTTAATTGCTAATTATCTAGCTAAATAACAACCTTGACCTACCTTTCTGTTCTAATGACCGTAAATACTCTTGTATTTGTAGCAATTCATTTTCAGATACACCCATACCTAAATAAATAGTTAGCCTATATAGCTGCAATAAATACTACTCTCGACCATTATTTACGTGTTGTAATATGTCCTTCGTGGTAGCCAATAGCCAAATCTTTTACAGTATGGTAGCCATTGGTATGTAATCGCGCACGCAGCGTCGGACGTATTGGCAGCGTATCAATAGCTCGCATAGAATCTGGTCTCTGATTACGACGGCAAGCCACGTCGGCAGGCTCCGTATCCATCACTACGGATAGCGACAGAGACAGGTCTGTATTAATGTCGTAGGATGTGGTGGACACTAATAAAGAAAATAACCAGAATGTTAATTCAAATAAACTGAGCAAATATTAAATTGTTACAAGAGAAATCAACTATTACCATCATTACAAAGTATTCATTCTACTATCTACACTAACTATACTACTACTGTTCGTGTTTATCATGGTTTGGGGAAACAACGATAACCAAACAGCAGTCGACAACTGGATTCGGCGTCTACATACCAATGATTCTCATTTTGTTTCGTTGCATGTTATGACGGCGCGCCGTTTAACGGCTGACCAGTTTGCGCAACTATTTGCTGCACTTGCTGACAACCATACACTTACTCAGCTGCATTGTGGCGGACATGCACAGTCGAACGCGTCTCTTTCGGCACTCGCTCAAACGCTAGGACAGCATAATCATACGCTACAGTCGTTGACACTTGGTGATCGCGAATTGGCCGTGCGGGCACCCACTGGATTTGAAGCATTATGTACAGCTATTGGCAAAAATCAATCCCTCCATCTATTGGATTGGGGCCGATGTGGCATTGGAGCAGCTGCAACAGCAACAGCATCCAATGCTATTCCCGAAGCAGTACGAGGCATGCTAACAAATAATCATAGTCTAACTCATGTTATACTGACCGAGAATGATTTGACCGATACAACCATTAAATCGATTATGGCGGGTGTTAAAGCGAATAGAGTCGCTCAAGGTTCATTGATAGCGTTAGATCTAAGCTTTAACAAATTAGGTGTAGATTTTGCCACCGATATTGCCACCGTTCTTTTACCCTCAGATGGCAACAAGTCA
Source organism: Syncephalis fuscata (assembly GCA_025786725.1). NCBI lineage: Eukaryota > Fungi > Zoopagomycota > Zoopagomycetes > Zoopagales > Piptocephalidaceae > Syncephalis > Syncephalis fuscata. The sequence goes on along the minus strand of JAHLTZ010000002.1, from coordinate 980,410 downwards.
AAACACGGTTTACAAGAATTGAATCTAGCCGGTAATACCGAGTTAGACGTGACGGGTATGACACAGCTAGGCTGTACACTTTCGCACCCTTCATCACTTTGTCGTAAGATTATACTATCCGATTGTTATGCAACAGCCCCGGAAGACAATGAGAATAAAGAAAATGAACAAGGAAGCAGTAGTAAAGAGGTTGGTAGCAAAGATGCCACAGAAGATATAACACCTGGTGATGCATTTTTATCGGCTTTAAACGAAACAAGCAAGGATGTATTGGCCACTTCATTGGCACTTGAAGAAATAAAACTGGATCAATGTGGAGTAACTGCAGTAGGTGCTAATCATCTGGCCCAACTACTTACACGTCCTGGTAATCGGATCTGTGAGGTTACATTACGCGGAAATACACTGGGCGATGAAGGGGCCAGTCAGTTAGCAGTATCAGTCACACCACTACCAAGTGCTATTGCTACAGCCACCAAAAATACCAATGATGACTACATTCTTACTGCTGCTGTAGCGGGTATTTCACTCGACTTATCAAAGAACGACATCACCGATATTGGTTTGGCGGCACTTTTAAACTCTTCATCTTCAATTACCCAGATTACACTTTATGGCAATCAAATAACATTATCGGCCAATATTTTTAATCAAATTGCATCATGGTCTAATAATACCGCACTCACTCTCCTTGATCTAAGCAGTAACCAGGTGGATACATCTGGATTTGAAAGATTAGTAGATGCATTGATAGCTGGTGCATTGCCTCAATTACGTAAATTGGAACTAGCCGGTAATATTGATGTTCCAAATGATGAAGAATCGATGGCTGCCTGGGAAGTTATTACGGCAAAACTCCATAAAGCACGTCCACAAACTAAATGTTTATGGCGTTAATCCCATTTCACTTTTACTATTATTATTATTATTATTATGATTATGATTATTAAATTACTATTCTATGATAGTGGAAATGAATTACATTTAATTAATTAGAATCCACATTAATATTTATATGTAATAATAATAATAATTAATTAATTAATTAACATTATTGTCATTGTATCAATATAAATATATAAAATACACGTATTCACATTATTTAAACGTATTAGACAAGAAACTGATTATTCTATTTCTTGTAAATTCATAGTGCAAAAATAACCAACAATAAGGTCAACTATGGTTAATATCTTCGTATGTTATATTTCCATTAACATGGTTGGTTGTAGTTTCTTTGCTACGATTTAGTGCTTTGAAGGCTGTTCCTTATCCTCGGCCGCCGCCATAAATTGACGAATGAACGATTCCTCATCGCTAGACGATGCAGTAATGGGTGGTCCATTCTTGATGTCGTTCTTGCGAGAAGAAGATAGCTTGGCCCAAGTAACACCACCAACAATAGAGCCGAGTACAGCCATAGCAAGCTAGACACGCCATAGTATCATATTCGTCATTATATTAGTCCTTGAATCCATACGCTAAACTAATCCTGGATCGAGTACTTACGTATTCGTTGGCAACCTTGCGACCAGCAATCAAATAATAGCCACCCATGATGATGTTAAAGAGTTGGAATCGTGCTAACTAAACGGCACAAGACACACGTAGATTTCCGATAAACGACGAAAGAAAGAATAGTCGATAGAATGAAAGCCAGAAGTAGACTCGCACACACACACACATCCATTATTGGTATGTAGCCATTAAACACTTCTAGTTATTAGTTAAAACTGTCAACTTGTCAATAGTTGATGGTTATAGAGTAGTTCTATTATAGATACTCATTCTCACACAACAAATATAATATATAATACAATATATATGTAACGTTGTAGATGACGTCCCATTCTTTACTATCCTTGCTATTAACACGCCATCCTTAAACGTACCTGTTGCTGTTGTTATTGCTGCTACCTGGCTATTCTAGTGGTTGTCAGTCTTCAACATGTTACAGCTTCAAATAACCGAGCGTATTCGCCATGCTGCTCGTAATGCCATTCTATGCCTTGACAAAGATATTGGCTTCTGTAGCCGAGTACAAAAAAGCATTCCTGGCATAAATGACACAAGCATACCTATGCGCAAAACAGCATCTAGCACAGGAGGAGGGCGACGTCGTAGCGTTGCTTCACAAAGCTCTATCGACCATAAACAAAAAGCATCTACTACAAGCGCATTAAATGAAAGCATCGAAACATTTGAAGAAATACCCACCACGACTGGAACAAAAGGTGTACCCCTTGTATTATTAGAAGAGTTGTCACGTCGCATGCTTAGTTATGAACGCAGCATTGGTATGACGATGGGTAAGTACCAAGCAATAAATAGTTAAATACCAATCATTAATAGCAGTATAGAAAAGTCACAATATTGGTTACATGAACTATTACGTGATAGTGGTGTGGTCATTGATCCTCCATTACCCATCCCTCCTCAGGTAACTAAAGGGAATGAATAGAATAGATGAATGTGTATTAATATAGTTGATATAATAATAATGATAACCATTTAATTAGAATCCTGAATTGGCAGCTAGATTAGAAGCCATTCGTGTTGAACATGCCAATCGAGAATATGCCCATATGGTACATGACATTTCACCCGGTTTTGGTCTTTCAGGCTATCAGAATACTGATGAAAGTGCTGGAAATGAAGCACGACAAACACAAAGACAGCTAGTAGCAATTCTTAATGTGCTATTTAGTATTGCCGGTGTATTTACCGCTGTATACTGGGCCACCGGTATGATAACCAACGATATGGCTATGGTAAGTATAAATTAATAAGGAATGAATTGTTAATGTATTAACCATTTATTTATATACTTGTATACTTGTATACTTGTAAATTAATTAGCGTGTATTGTGGGCAATTTTGGTCAGTTTAGTTGTAGCTGCCGCAGAAGCATGGCTTTATGTTCGATACTTTAGTCAAAGCCATACCATGACACGCAATCGAGGCAGCAGTATTATAGACCGAACACGTCAACGTCGTGATGGTTATCAATCAATTAATAGCTAAATATCTTTTAACCAGTTTTATATTAAATATCAGCCATTAAATAACCGATTTACGTATAGCAATGATTAAACATTAATAAAATAAATTGTTTTAAAGCGGTATTGATTATTTCGTATGGGAAAAATAGCCTTTCTTTTTCTATTCTATTTCACTTTTCAACTAAACTTTACTGCTTTGAAGAATGATTTCTATTGCTGATCTTATTCATCGTACAACGGTCGTTGCTTTGGCCGGAGTTACAGGTAATTATAAATAGTTTATCGTTATAAACACGCAACTAGAGCCAGTAGACTAATCTATATTATTATTATTATTACTGTTGTTGCTATACTATTAATAGTCTATGGTATGGTGGTGACTGGTTCATTAGTTCAACAACGTATGGCACTTGCCAAGGAACGTAAGCGTGAAAAGACTCAGGTAAATATAGTTACGGTATATTGTGTATAGAGTCTAAACTATTATATGTATGATATATGATACATTAAACCATGGTCGTATTTAGGCGGAATTGGAGAATTTGTCCAGTACAAAATAACATGATTTGCTGTATAATGATTTACACTAGTAGCTTATTATTACAAACAAACAAGCAAACACACACAGATATATATAAAGCATATTATAACGTTTTAATGGGGATTCTTATGACAAGAAACGACAGTTATGTCATTTTAATGGTAGCCAACTTGCCTAAAACACGAAAGAGAATGATCTGCAAATGTGGATAGGTATTATTGTGCAATAGGAACAACAAGTTGCAAACAATATAACGCGCGTCCATTAGTCCAACTTGTAGCCGACCAAACTGCGACGGCCAATAATCTCGCCCACTAGGAAGAATCCGTAGATTTCTGTCGCTACAACAGCAGCACGACCAAAATCGCGTACTGTAAGTTGTGACAAACGCTGGCGTAGATTTTGGTATTGCTTGGCTGATTCAAGCAATTCCTTTTTAGCTGCTTCCCATTCAGCAGCCGGAGGAATACCGAGTTTCTCGCGACGAGCAGTCTCCTTGGCAATCTCTGCTGCTACTTTGCTTTGGTAGATGAATCGATGTGTAAAGCCTATTGTTATTATTGAACAGTAGAATTGATTGAAATTGTTAGAAATATAATTGTAATGAATACACTTGTCTGTGTGCATAGTATATCCATATCAGACTATAGACTATTTAATGGACGCGCGTCGATATGCATTACGTAGCGGGGTATATGCTTCTGATAAACCCAATACTAGATTCCAACTTTAATCCGACTATTGCCCCACTGTTACTTACTACCAATACGACCAGGCATGTTCTGTGCCCGGTTAGAAGCGGTATCGGCGACTCTACGTGCACCGGCCGATGCAGCATCAATAGCTTTGCGTGCCGATTCAGCATTCAAACTAGCAGTGACCTTGGCACGAGCCGAGTTGGCCAACTGAGCGATCTTGGCGGTAGCACCTTCTGCAGACATATCGCTAAATAAAAGATACGAAAACGATTCACAGTGGCTATAACAACAAAAGCGTTGGTCGGTCCACGGATCACGAGCCACACAATGTGAGAAGGAATAAAAAGGAAAGGGCAAAATTGACCGATAACACCCGGGTGGATCTACAAGTGAGATAGAATGGTAAACGTGAACACGATTGGTCAATACTACTTACCACCAAAATATTACATCAAAGCGTCAATTTGTATATATAGATAACAGACTACCACACACACACGCACACACTATTGTTATTGTACACTTAAGACAGAGGATGTAGTAAAAGTATAATTAACTAAATCATCTTGTTGATTGATAAATACAAATTATATATAATACTTTAATAGTATTGCTGCTAAATTAGAACTACGTTAATGGATTTAGCTATAATATTATATTTTAATTAAATATAAATGCTACAAAACATTAAATAACTATTGGCACGTACTCTAATATTATTTCTTAAATATAATACATATCTAGAAGGTTAAAAACATAATTTACATTAACATTGCATTATAGCAAGTTAAAACGACAAGCTACAGGCTAATTTATTTTACGATTCTAGTTTTATATTAACCATTTAACTAATGTACTTTACAAGCCATATTACTTGGTCAATAGATCTTTATTCTTTTATTGATAAGCACTAGCTGTGTAGTTAAATAAAAGGATCTATACTGTATCATCAATCAACCAGCGATAGCAAATAAAAGTATATAATTAATTAATAAGAAACACCTTAATAAAGTACTTGTGGGTTAATAAAAATCCAGTTGTTGAAAAAAGCGTGTTTTAATTTGTTTACTTTTCAACGGAGTTGGATGTGTGAAGCCATTTTGGCCATGTCATCGATCAATTAATAGGGCTGATCATTAGTATTTACCCACAAATAGGAGAGAAAAGTGTCTACACTTGCCACAATACCATTTTCTTTTACTGTTCCTCACAAAACACTTTGGCGCGTTTACCACAACCAAGTATTTTGTCGGTTTTAATCTTTGTGATTATTACTGCGGTTGAATACTGCACGCGATCAGCTAAGCACTCTATTGTTCACGCGACATAGCCACGCGACATAGCCATAAGTTTTTACACGCGCGCATCTTACACGTGAAGCCAGCACTTGATTTGTTTTTAGCCAAGAGTAACTTCAGCCATCACGGTCGTTTACTTTATTTCGCTTTGATTTGGCACTGTTTTCTTTTCCTACTATCTACCACTTTTCACTACTACTACAATAACAGTTCGGCAAGATGGACACGTCGGAGCTTATCTACGTAAGCGACTGTGATTGTTTATTATTCGTATCTATATTTACTGGTTTATTTCCATTATACAGGTTACAAGTAACGCCCAATTCGAGTCGGAATTCGACAAGATCAAAGCGACTATGAATCAGAAGGAAACGGAGCAGAATTGGATGCTAATGGAAGAGGCACTCCATCGACTTGGTGCTCTTAGTCTAGGCGGTGCATACAAGATGCCCAGTTTTATTCCGGCTATTAAAAGTATTCGTGATTCGTTTGTTAATTCGGTAGGTGTACTCGATAGAAGTAACATAAATAGCAGTTTATACTAATGTCAATAATAATCTATGTCCTACTAGATCAATACTGAACGTACAAAGTTATCGGGTACTGCTGTCGAGCTTGTACAAACTTTGGCTCGAGTATTACGTAAAGACTTTATTCAAGTGTTTGATATTGTGATTCCTCCTGTCATTCGTCTATGTGCCCGCACAAACAAGGTGTTTGTAAAACGAGCCATTAGCTGCTTGGATCGTTCTATTCAGTTCTCTCAGCTGCCTGATTTCCTGCATCCATTGGCTGAAAATCAGAAAGCGGCCAGCAAAGGTATGCGTCGTTGTACTCTGGAGTGTTTGAATATGGTGTTGCATAAGATTCCATCGACAGATCTTCATAATAGTCATGTAACTATCGTTGAGGCAATGCTTCGTGCTGGCCTGGTCGATGCCGACGCTGATGCCCGTACCGAGGCGCGTAAAGCTTATGATGCGTATGCCAAATTATTTGAGCAGCGTGTACCAGCGTAGGTATATATTTAACATACTTGTTGCATTAATAACACTGCAAATAGATTTATAGAAACGCTAGAACCACGTACTCAGAAGCTATTAAGCGGTGGCAGTAAGCCATCAGCATCTGGTAAAGCACGTCCAGGCGCTTCAGCTACTGGGAGGCCAAACATCCGCCAGCATATGATGCAACATAAAAAGCTGGCCGAGTCTTCAGCTAATACTGATGACATTGAAATTCATGTTGGATCGCCTCCTTCGAACCAAGCTGACACAAATCCATCGACTTCTACTGCCACCGAAGACAAGTCTAAGAAGCCTTCATCTTCATCTCGTTGTGAAGAACAAGAATTACCTGCTGCACGCAATTTGCCTGATGACGATGGTGATAATCATAAGGATGGACATTTAAACGATCATGGTCGTTCTACTGCCTCATCTCATCTTAGCAATTCGAGTACAGCTAATACCAATAATGGACCAACAACGTCGAATGGCGTAAGTAATGGCAGTTCACATGCACCAGGAGGTGCCACTGATGAACTAGCTGTAACTGTTAAAGCAAAGGGACCATCTCCACCCACGTCATCCTCGTCCACTTCATCTCAGCACTCGACAAAATCTGAGTCGCTAAACCATGGCAGTAATGTTATAGCTGAAAATATTAATGCTAAATTTACAAAAAGATATCCTGCATTGGGTATTAAAGCATCATCAAGTGAAGACAACAATGCTAATCAATTGGACACCAATGCCAAGAAAGAATCAACTACTACCAGCCGTTTGGCCGAACCTATTCAGCCAGCTAAACGTACTATAAGCCGTCCACTCCGCACATCTCCAACTACTAAATCCACTATTACCAAGCCAGCTGGCGCAACACGTGTACCATTGGCTTCACGCACCCGTAATGGTGCTGGTAAGAGAATAGATACACATTATTAACATTACGCTTACTCTTCTTGATATTAGTGGTAAAGCCAGCTGCTCGGAACCGTGTTCTGACTGGTGCAAAGCGTGTACTACGTGATACGGCAAATCTGAACCCAAATACTCCTCGTGCCCCCATTAGCAAAGCCAAGCGTGTTTTGCCAGCTTTGACTAAGAAGCCGGCACTTGCTATTACGCGTACCATACCAGCACGAAAACTTAATGTTGCAGTGAAGCCAGTACGTGGTCGTACTATGGGACGAGGTGTAGAGAATAGCAGCACGGCAATTGCTAGACCATTACAAGCGCAAAAGCCAGGTCGTATTGCCACGCTATCTCGACCCACCGCCTCTTCGCTTGCTCGCATGCGTACACCATTGCGTAGACCAGCCAGCCGAATCCCTGCTCCTAAACCAATCAATAATATTGGCGGTGGTGTTATGACACGTTCCCGCTCCCGTTCTGCCACCCGTCCGATGCCAGCTGGAAATAGCAGCAAGAATAGTACTACTCGCGCTGCAGTTGCATGACAGGCTACTGGTGATGATCAAAGTAACCATGGAATGTATAAATAAATATTTTGTTTGAGGCATTGCTTGATGTCGAGTGTCTTTAATAATAAAGTTATTAGTAGCATTTAATAATTAATTAATTGTGTTAACGTCAATAAGTTATGTAAAAGTTTTATTCAATTATAGATGGATGGATGTTTAAGTTAAATACCCAGTATAAATAGAAAATAAAACAGTATGTATTAGATACACTAATAGCAATGAGTAATTTTAGACACAACATTATACAAAAAATGTTAAAATTAATATCTACTAGTAATATTTATATTTAATGGCAATAACTTAAATAGTACCAGACTTTGAATAAAAGTATATATGGGATTAATTGAATTACATGACTATTATAATGATGCTTTTGTAGTCGTAATAATTTAATGTTATAACACCTTTTACGCAAGCAAATATTTAAATTAAGATTGATAATAGACTACAATAAGCAATTGTAATATCACCATTGCAATTCTACCATATAACCAGCATTCACCCCTGTACCACATTCATGAATTAAAGTTGTATTCGTATAAACAGGTTATTTTATTATAATGCCATCTAAAGTAAGAAATTACAGCGCCACTAGAATGCACATCAATTAAAACTGATTATATATGGCTTTGTAGTTATATCATTGTTTATCAAAGATTTCTGTATTTACTGTGCTTTATTTTTATAAACTATTTGTATACTTAATCTTACAAACGATCGACACTAGTTATATATATATATATATATATATATTAGCCATACAATCCTACACATGTATCAATAGTTAGGTAATATTAGGCTGTAAATAGCATGATAAAGTAGCTTTTGTACAAACAATCAACTTTATAAACTATTGCACAATACATCCACGTTTTACAAGAGCATCAGAATACCGTAGAAAACATGGATTGGAGTAAAATCAACTAATGAAATATATGCAATTGGTAATGAATATTTTATTAATAAAATATTATGTATGGCGCATCAAACTAGCCATTCTATTATTTATAGTTATGTACGCCGATTGACCTGCAATACCTAACAAGCAACCAATGGACAGTGATTTACTGTGTGAACTAATATGCAAATCTAATCGTTAAATTGTTAGGAATTTGGCTAAATCGGCATGCTTAGCTAGAACAAACACCAACTCAAATAGACTATACAATTTAAGAGCGTCGTTTATTCAAACTACAGAAAAGTAAAGCAAATCAATCAATGCTCAAACTGACAAGCTGACTGTATCGAGTTTGATATGTAGTAAACCAGTCTTAGGCTATATTAGTATATTCAATTATGCGCCATTTTAATATTTAACACATTTGTAGTATACAGAATATTTTACAGAATGTAAAAATAGTATTTCCATTAAGATTTGTATATGGTGACCGCAAAAATGCAAAAGCAAAATGTTTTACTAAAAATAAGCCTAGGAATAAAACTGAAATTGTAAACTTAAACCAATTCCGTAACAAACCATTTCCTTAAGCATGGCCATTGCCATTCTAAGCCTTCTAGTTTAAGCAAAATCTTTTTGGTATGGCAAAGCATGCTGTTTCTTAAATGGACCGTTGATTTAATTTATCCATTTTTTTGAAGCAATGCTTATACTTTTATTTTAATACTATGAGGTCTAAACCCGTGTATCACACTATATGTATATATTAACATCTGAACTAAATGAAATCTTATTATTTCCAAGTGCTGTAAACTAAAGTTACTAATTTCTATAATTACAGTCATCTGTCTTATTCCAAAATTTATATAATCACTAATTAATCGCAATTTATATTATTAAAATATGTGCTTAAATTTATAAAATCCTTATCCCATTATCAATTAGTATTGTTTAAAAACTAGTTTCAATCTACCACATCTAAAAAAAAGTTGTGTAATTTTTATATCAATACTTGAGAATGGTAGTCACATAAAAATAGCATTATTACATTGAATTGTATTTTGCTCATTTTGTGCTATCTAGTATATACATATATAGAAGTAAAATGCTACTCTGAAACATTATATTTTCAAATTCCGTATTTGAATAATGGAGGTTGCTGATTTCGATTTATTTTTATGAGTTGATGTTATAGCTTCAACTCAGACACGTGTATACCATATTTATCCTGCACTATAGTAAATATATTGACTATTGCATGATGTATTTTACTATAAATACCTGCTTTTCTTTAGCAAAATTTGTTTGTCTAGTTATCATATTATAATTCTCTTCACACACTAGTTTCATAGAAAGTCTCATTCGACTATTGAACCCTGACAAAGCCATGTTTACAATGAAATCTATTTTTGCTATCGCTGCCACCGCGCTTATGCTAGTATCGGCCACGCAATCCGCACCTGGCCTTCCTCCTATTAATCGAATGGACGATATTAGTAAGTACTTACTTCGAACTACTTATTTTATTTCACTAACAATATTATCTATGTAGCATTCATGGGGTATAAAAACAATGATCCAGCTAGTCCATTCACCGAGCGTGGCATCAGATTTAGAGGTTCTCCAAAATATGTTGATGGCATGAGTTTTATAGGTTCGCTTCAGGCTAAGGACGTTCTTTTAGATCTTCTGGCTAGCCCAGAAGTTGCAGATTATCTTAGATTCAAAGATGCAGACTCAGTTAGGATTGCATGTCGGCCAGGCTCGAACTCAGATGAAGACCTTTTTAAGAAATACCAGGCAAGTTTTTTATAGTAATAAACATATATAACTAATATTTATTATTACAAACAGAGTCTTTTCGGGCTTAATCCAAAGGATAGTGTCATCGATACGCTTGAACGTCAAGATGGAACAAAATGTTTTATCGTGGATAGAAAAGACTTGATCGAAAAGTACTTGGCTAAGAAACCAGCGATTATAAAACACTTTATTATAAAACAATTGACTGAAAAACAATAAACTATTATTGATTTGAAAGCCAACAAAATATTGATAAACAATATAATCATATTTATAATAAGCGCATGTTATATACGTATTCTGACTATATATATTATATGACTTTCAAATGCTTAATGTGCTTTATAATAATAATAATCTATTTATGATAACAACATGCTGAAGGTGTGGAAATACATTTGAAAATACAGCTCGATGATTTATAAGAAACTAAAAACTAGAAATATCAAAAAATATGCATTATATATAGCAAGTAATTGTAAAAAAAATGGTCATATTTCAATGTTATAAAGAAATTAGAATGACTTATTTATACAAATATTAAACTAAGCATATTATTGTTTATCAATAATTATATTAAAAAGGTATTATTAGCTAGTTACATCATTGGAGATGAAGAATGCAAATTATAATCTGCCAACTTTAATAATGTTATTCCCGTAGGAAATGGCTCTATTGACATTAAAAAAAAGGTTTTTAAACACTTTAGAAAACTTGATAGTAAGTTACAAATTGCATTTGCAATTGGATTTAAGCATAATGTATATTTATTCCAATCATAGTGTAAAACAATCTTTTTTAAATGTTATATTTATTGTATTTCTAATTAGTAGCAGATAAATCAACTTATGCTTACAATTTTATGCCATTGATATTTACTATATTTATAATAAAATACAGATAGACATACGAGTTAAAACAACAAATGTTACTTATTGGATTTACAAATATAAATAACTATAACTAGTATCATCTTGGTTTACAAGTTGATATGCAGTTTATTATTAAAACCCAATTTATAATTACATTTCATCTGTATGCATGTCATCGTATAGAGCGAATAAAACAACGATAATCAAACATTCAAATTGTAATATTGATTTGTCAAACATTTATTTATGATTTATGCATAGTAAAAACAGTAATGAATAGTGATGAAGATATAGTCATTTAAAAGCTTAGGCACGCGATGGCTCCACTATAAACTTTCTACCTCTTGGGGATACGGGACCTCGGTAAAGAGGTGCCATGTCATTCTTGGGTGATGCAACAAACGTGAAGCGACGTACCAGCTCAACAAGTGTCACGCGAAGCTCCATCCAGGCCAAACTAATCAATATATCATTAATGTATAGCTTGTGTAATTTGATCATATTACTTACTTGCGGCCAAGACAGGCACGAGGGCCAACAGAGAATGGTGCAAAGTGCTGCTTCATCACAGTTAGCTGCTCAGGCGACGCATCAAGCCAGCGTTCGGGGCGGAACACGTGTGGTTCAGGGAAAACATCTTTGTTCATTTGCATAACGCCAATGGACACCATCACGGTAGTCTATATTGTAAAATGTAAGGATGCTAACAATATTATAGCTAATCATTAACTTACACCACCGGGAACAAAGTAGCCATCTAACGTGGTGCCTCCTTCAGGAACAATGCGTGGCATGCCATGTGGAGCAATAGGTCGAATGCGCATTGATTCGTGAAGCACAGCATCCAAGTAGGTCATGGTCAGAGTGTCTTTATGGCTAGCACGGGTATTTGGATCAGGATATACACTTTTGATTTCATCAGCAAGTCGTTGATAGTACTCGGGATTTGAGATTAAGAAATACATGGTCCTAAAAGTGAATATGTTAAAATTGAACAAGCTAACATAAGCGTATTGCTTACCATGTGATAGTAAGAGCTGTGGTATCTGTACCAGCAATCCTAAATAGCAGTATCCATTAGATGACTATAAAGTTAAAATGCCTATGACCTACATCAGTAGAATTACTTCAGCCATAATATTCTCAGTCGATAATCTGGTGCCAGTTTCAGCATCGAAAGCTTCGATCAACTGTTGCAATGTATCTTTTCTTCCACTGTCGCCCATTTGTCTTCTTTTTTCAATAGCTTCTACCGCATACTAAATGAAGTGTTAATCTACAGTAAATAAAGCGCAGATTTCTGATACTTACATCATCCAGTGCTTTGATATCCCTCTTAAGACTAGGGAACAAATCGGAAATAAAGAATCTTCCAAAAACGGCTCTCTATTGCTGATTAGTAAATAGTAACAAGCGATAAATTAGTACCTACCGTAACAGCAAATAGAATTCTGTTACCCATCCAATCTATAATCGGATGGCGCTCTTGCTTCTCTTCAAGAAGTCCAAAGCTTTTACCAAAGCCAACTTCGCCAATGGTATCCTGGATATAATGTAAGAAATCGACAATTATAATTGCAGTTACTTACAAAAGTCATGTTCTTTAATAGATTCATCAAATCAACGGAATGTCCAGCATCGGCGTGCTCATTGAGTCTTTCAATAAGACGAGCAATACCGATTTCGTAAATCAGTGGCTCCAGTTCGTTAAGTGCATTGGGTGTATAAGCTGGCATCATCAATCGTTTCTAATAATAAATCAGTTTATTGAAACCATCAGCACATTTACTCACTTGAATTCGATGGTAATCAACATCTCTGGTACTGAACACGTTTTCACCACCAATACGATTTGTGGCATAATCAGTACCTTTGACATACTGATGCGAGCCGTTGACCTTTCGAATGGATGCAGCACTTGCCACCCAAAGTGTATTGGGCCCTGAATAGTAATTTATAGTTAATTGCGAAGTTCCAGATGTAGCTTTATGGTTGCTTACCCGTGCGAACTATAGGGCCATAACGTTCATGAACTTCTGGAAAGTCTGAACGTTGAAGTCTATAGGCTCGCTTCAAGTCCAGGTATAACTTTCCAAATACAGATGGACGTGGCCCAGGTATTTTCGACAATGGGCTTACATATTCTTGTTGAATAAGCTATGCAGATGTCAATGAATGCTGTCCGATAGTAATAAATAACACTTACTTTGTAAACTATATATCCCGCACTGGCCAAACTCAAAGCCTCTAGCCATGGGATGTTGTTGAGTAGTATTTGTAGTGAAGACATGTTATCACAATAACACTGATTGTTTAGTTGTAGTAACTTGAGTGTTATAAAAGAAAAGCACAGTTAAGCGTATGTGTGTATATAGAACATCCCGAGGACCTACTTAACAATGCGCCACATTTATAGTCGTGTGAAGACATACTCCGTGACATTAATCCATTCAATTTAATGTTTTACACCGAAACTCCGGGCCTAGTCATACGTGCTTCCATTTCCCTGACGATGCATGGTGTACCACATGACTCGCAGCCAAGTCCACCATTTGCTCACGCACTGACATTATACTAATCTAGATATAATTGATTGTTCATAACGCTAACCATAATTAAACAAAACAGTATTTATTGTTATTAAATCAACGGACATCTCGAATATACCATTCATCTAAAGAATAATTGGATTGTTCGCCGCAATGGATAAATAGCGGACATTGTCAAAGGCTGCACATCTTTGCTATTTTTACACTGCATATTTCATCATCTCACTATTCATTACTCTACCATTTCATCATCTCAACCGTCACTGACGTCGCTGTGTCTCTGCGTGACTGCAGTGTGCTTATGACCTATGATCATTATCAACGGCGATATTTATCCGAATGTTTGAATGTCGCACTATCGCGATACATTATTTCAAAATGCTTTTTTTCATTAGCGATTGTGCAAAATTTATTTTATCTTTCTTTTTGTCAAAAAACTAAGCGTATTACACTCATTCTATTTATTGTTAGTTATTCAAATAGCAGAATGTTTAAATGGCCATTACGCACTGTCCATACAATTCTATCTATCTATTTGATAGTCACACGCGAATAACTGCACGATGCGACTTTGCATGAATAGCAAACGTATATGCAGATATATGGAACGCTAAAACATACTCCGGGCAAAAACCGGTTTACATAGATTAAATCCACCAATTACATACAATCCACTACCAAAGAGCTGCTAGCAAAAACAGTGGCAAGTTGTTTACCGTATTCTACTGTAACACAGCTATTGCTACTTCTTTGTTAGTACAAATAAAACAAATATTATTTTTGCATTTTATAAGTATTTATAATGAAAATAAAATATTTAAATTAAGATTGATAATAGACTACAATAAGCAATTGTAATATCACCATTGCAATTCTACCATATAACCAGCATTCACCCCTGTACCACATTCATGAATTAAAGTTGTATTCGTATAAACAGGTTATTTTATTATAATGCCATCTAAAGTAAGAAATTACAGCGTCACTAGAATGCACATCAATTAAAACTGATTATATATGGCTTTGTAGTTATATCATTGTTTATCAAAGATTTCTGTATTTACTGTGCTTTATTTTTATAAACTATTTGTATACTTAATCTTACAAACGATCGACACTAGTTATATATATATATATATATATATATATATATTAGCCATACAATCCTACACATGTATCAATAGTTAGGTAATATTAGGCTGTAAATAGCATGATAAAGTAGCTTTTGTACAAACAATCAACTTTATAAACTATTGCACAATGCATCCACGTTTTACAAGAGCATCAGAATACCGTAGAAAACATGGATTGGAGTAAAATCAACTAATGAAATATATGCAATTGGTAATGAATATTTTATTAATAAAATATTATGTATGGCGCATCAAACTAGCCATTCTATTATTTATAGTTATGTACGCCGATTGACCTGCAATACCTAACAAGCAACCAATGGACAGTGATTTACTGTGTGAACTAATATGCAAATCTAATCGTTAAATTGTTAGGAATTTGGCTAAATCGGCATGCTTAGCTAGAACAAACACCAACTCAAATAGACTATACAATTTAAGAGCGTCGTTTATTCAAACTACAGAAAAGTAAAGCAAATCAATCAATGCTCAAACTGACAAGCTGACTGTATCGAGTTTGATATGTAGTAAACCAGTCTTAGGCTATATTAGTATATTCAATTATGCGCCATTTTAATATTTAACACATTTGTAGTATACAGAATATTTTACAGAATGTAAAAATAGTATTTCCATTAAGATTTGTATATGGTGACCGCAAAAATGCAAAAGCAAAATGTTTTACTAAAAATAAGCCTAGGAATAAAACTGAAATTGTAAACTTAAACCAATTCCATAACAAACCATTTCCTTAAACATGGCCATTGCCATTCTAAGCCTTCTAGTTTAAGCAAAATCTTTTTTGCGTGTCAGAGTATAATATTATCAAATGAGCCGTCAATTCGGCATTATTTAATTTTATTATTCTTTTAAAGCAAGGCTTATAACTCTTAATACTATAATGTCTAAACTCATGCATCATACTTTATGTATATACTGATATTTGAATCAAATGATAATCTATTACTAAATGATACAACTCAAAACTACTAACTATCATAATCACAATCATTTGTCTTGTTTTAAAAGTTACATACTCTCTAATTAACCACAATGCATGTTATCAGAATCTGTGTTTAGATTTACAGCTTTTTGGGTATTAATTAATAGTAATGAAAAATAGCTTTGATCCACATCTAAAAAGGCTTTTTGCGTATTTTTTTGATATCAGTACTCGAGATAACAACCACATAAAAATAGCATTACTGCATTGAATTGCATTTTGCTCATTTTGTACTATCTAGTATATACATATATAGAAGTAAAATGCTACTCTGAAACATTTATATTTTCAAATTCCGTATTTGAATAATGGAGGTTGCTGATTTCGATTTATTTTTATGAGTTGATGTTATAGCTTCAACTCAGACACGTGTATACCATATTTATCCTGCACTATAGTAAATATATTGACTATTGCATGATGTATTTTACTATAAATACCTGCTTTTCTTTAGCAAAATTTGTTTGTCTAGTTATCATATTATAATTCTCTTCACACACTAGTTTCATAGAAAGTCTCATTCGACTATTGAACCCTGACAAAGCCATGTTTACAATGAAATCTATTTTTGCTATCGCTGCCACCGCGCTTATGCTAGTATCGGCCACGCAATCCGCACCTGGCCTTCCTCCTATTAATCGAATGGACGATATTAGTAAGTACTTACTTCGAACTACTTATTTTATTTCACTAACAATATTATCTATGTAGCATTCATGGGGTATAAAAACAATGATCCAGCTAGTCCATTCACCGAGCGTGGCATCAGATTTAGAGGTTCTCCAAAATATGTTGATGGCATGAGTTTTATAGGTTCGCTTCAGGCTAAGGACGTTCTTTTAGATCTTCTGGCTAGCCCAGAAGTTGCAGATTATCTTAGATTCAAAGATGCAGACTCAGTTAGGATTGCATGTCGGCCAGGCTCGAACTCAGATGAAGACCTTTTTAAGAAATACCAGGCAAGTTTTTTATAGTAATAAACATATATAACTAATATTTATTATTACAAACAGAGTCTTTTCGGGCTTAATCCAAAGGATAGTGTCATCGATACGCTTGAACGTCAAGATGGAACAAAATGTTTTATCGTGGATAGAAAAGACTTGATCGAAAAGTACTTGGCTAAGAAACCAGCGATTATAAAACACTTTATTATAAAACAATTGACTGAAAAACAATAAACTATTATTGATTTGAAAGCCAACAAAATATTGATAAACAATATAATCATATTTATAATAAGCGCATGTTATATACGTATTCTGACTATATATATTATATGACTTTCAAATGCTTAATGTGCTTTACAATAATAATAATCTATTTATGATAACAACATGCTGAAGGTGTGGGAATACATTTGAAAATACAGCTCGATGATTTATAAGAAACTAAAAACTAGAAATATCAAAAAATATGCATTATATATAGCAAGTAATTGTAAAAAAAATGGTCATATTTCAATGTTATAAAGAAATTAGAATGACTTATTTATACAAATATTAAACTAAGCATATTATTGTTTATCAATAATTATATTAAAAAGGTATTGGTTTGGGCGTACACTATTCACATTAAAGTAAATCTTTGGTGATTATCATATTGGAGTATATCAATATTAATACATTGGATTTACTAAATGTCAATATGTTAAATAGCTAAATCCCAATACTTTGATTTTAAATTCTTAACAGCTTTAATGTTTATAACCTTGTTTAATTCTTTTATGCTTTAAATATTAAAGTATAATTTGCTATTTGGACACAATTTTAAAGCAATGAGTTATTAGCAAAACAAAATTATATTATTTAAAATATTATTTATCGCCAAACAAATAAGCTGGTTAAATTTGTAGCTATAATGGTTCACAATGATAATAGCACTAATATCTCATGTACTATGTTGCGCTGTACGATTTGTATGACACTCGGCGGAGAGATCGTTGGGAACATACGAGGCTATATAGTTAAAATAGTCCTCTATGGGACAGGCATTCATGTCACACCAAGGTGTCTTTAAAATACGTCCGTTATAAATAATACGCAGGTAAAACTGCTTTCCTAAACGGTTATTTGTTGTCGATTGCCACAATTCAAAAAGCATATTAGAAGCCTACGGATAAGCAGTCATTTAGATTCAACTATAAATCATACTAAGATAAATCACTTACATAAGGTGGCCACAGCATATCGTATGCATTTAGCATACCTTTAATTGCGTGTACCGTGTCATCATGTCCGGAAAACAATTCAAATTTACGAGGATTATGTCCTTGACGAATTAGATTAATGGCATCAATCAGCTTATCCCGGAGTTCGCCAAGAAAATAGCCGATGGACAATCGATTCACTTCTTTCGAATGTGGCAGCCTATTTAATGACATTGTGTATTCTTCATTAACACTTTGTGTCAGCTCGGCTACATGAGATTTTGTAATACATTGATTATTTTGACACGGAAGTGGCATATTGTTGCAATCACGGGCCCTTAGCGGATCCACATAATAAGCAAAACTGTTGTCGTAAGTTGAGTGGTTGGCCGTATTTAGTACAGTCTCAAGGTGAGTTCTAAGCGGCTGGTAGCGTTTTAGATATGCTTGCCATTCAGGTGTACGATACATTTCCTCGAATAGCTCCATGAGCCGTGGACATTCGGAAGCCGTTCGATGACCAAGCATTGTTTCTATCGGCTCCGGGTAGGTCAGGAGTGGCAATACTTTGGCATCTTTATTGCGATGTGACATGGGCCATAAACCAGTTAACAACGAGGCAGCTGACTGTTTGGTGCGCCAAACATCTGAACTGCGGATATAGAGTCGTTGGGCTAGTGTAGTGCTGTCCAAATGTCTTGGTAAATACGATAGGCGATTTACGTAAATACTATTAATTATTTCCCCTAAAGCCACGTGTTGTCTCACGCCTTTTGAGGTCAATTGTCCAATTATACAAGTGCCACTGGACCAAATGGCATTTCTATAAGGCTTTTTTGCTGGAATAACGACTCGTTGGCTGACAGCTCCAGTGGTCGGGTGATTGCCGTCTGTACCGATGATCTGGTTTACTTCGTGCACATCCTCACAGCGCCAGTCGGCCATTTCGTTGGGTAAGATAGTCATAACGGGAGAGCGGTCTCCATGTCGAATTAGCATTTGTACATGTACTAGACGTGCATCGGCTATTTATACAATATTAATTAGCAAAATAATTATTAAACCAACATTTAATTACCAAAGGCTGATATGTATGGTTGGCAGGATAGTCAGCTTGACAATAGTTGTATACGTAGTTGGTGCTGTTGTTTTGACCCAGTGCGGAGTTGGCCACTACCGATAGGAGTAGCGCTCCTTTTAATGTAGCAAGCAGACTAGACATGGAAGCCGTGGCGAGAATTAACTAGAAAAAGGCTAAAGAAATAGGAGACTACATGGCAGTGGTGCGCATTTTATAGCAAGCATGCCAGTAAAGCAGGATTTGATAAAAAAAATAGCTATGTGCGTTTGCGTGTTTGTGTGATACAAAAAGACACCAATTACAGCGTCTTGGTTCATTTGATTAGCCGCGTGAACGTGCATATCCAGCTAACTGTTCAACAAACACAAGTAAGCTGTAGGCCTATTAATTTGTTTAAAAAGTAAAAGCAGAATCAAATGCTTGCTTAAATGCAAAAAATATAGTTGCAATTTAATAATAAAAAGCTGGAGTGTTTATTTAATAAATGAACAAGTTATATTTGTATGTAAGAAATTACTTATAGTGTATATTTATTCAATATTATTAATTAAGGTGATACACGCCACGCTTAAATGCTATCAAGTTCAAAAAGGGGCTTATGCACCAACTGATGTGCTAGCATTACTTTGATTATCATCTCCATTCATTACATATCTTTTTTCTTGGTCATCATAATAAGCTGCATACTATTCTATTCATGTAGAAAATACTAGAAATGAGTAGTATTTATTATTGCAATTATTCGCTCTAGCTACAAAGATTAAATTACATAATTTTAAGCTGTGATATGACTGACAATGCATAATACACTACTTTACGTAGACATTATAGTAATTACACGATATAACACCGTATATCTAATAACTGTATTTCCGTTCAGTTATAAATAGAAAATCAAATAACATAGTGTCAAGCTGAATATATAATATTACATTAAAGCACGTCTTTAGTAATTCTATTATAACGTAACTCATTGATTAAGACATTAATCTACCAAACAGATTAGATCCAACATGTAATTAAATAGATAATGCCATACACTGTTTTTATACCATAATTAGTAATGTACGGTCAGTATAATTAGCGGCATTAATTGCCGAATTTACTCACGCCTTCGTCACCTCTTCTTTCTTTCTACTTTTACTAAAAAAGAATAAACATTTACTATGATTCGTCGCGTCGTTATTGCTGGTGCAGGTACTGTTGTCTCGCGTACTATCTTCGTCATTCAACACTTATTAATTGCTTTTTGTTTCCCTTCATTTTTTAGCACGTACTCCTGTCGGTTCGTTCCGAGGCTCGTTGGCCAAAGTGGCTGCACCTCATCTTGGTGGCTTTGCCATCCGTGGTGCATTAGAACGTGCAGGTGATTAGACAACGACGACAATGACATAAACACAATACTAATCAAATAATGTACTCGCTTTATTGCTAATATATTAAATATCGTAGGTATCAAGGCCGATCAGGTTGAAGAGGTCTACATGGGCAATGTGCTACAGGCTGGTCTTGGTCAGTCGCCGGCACGTCAAGCGGCGTTTGCTGCTGGCTGTCCCGACACGACCGAAGCAACTACAATCAATAAAGTATGTGCTTCTGGCATGAAAGCAATTACACTAGCCGCACAAGGTATTCAAGTTGGCACGCGTGACATTATGGTAGCTGGTGGCATGGAAAGCATGTCAAATACGCCGTAAGTTACATACATTTAATATAGGTGGTTATATTTATTTATCAATCTATTTATCTTACACCAAAATATCTAGATTCTATGTACCACGTGGTGTGGAATATGGTAATCAAACAATGGCCGATGGCATTATAAAGGATGGTCTTTGGGATGTCTATAATCAGATCCATATGGGCAATTGTGCCGAAGAAACAGCAGCCAAGTATCAGATTAGTCGTGAGACGCAGGACGAACATGCAATTAGTTCGTATAAACGAGCAACTGAAGCTTGGAAACAAGGTGCATTTGAAGCGGAAATTGCTCCCGTGCACATTCGTGGTCGTAAAGGCGATGAAATTGTTACTGAAGACGAGGAATACAAACGTGTACGATTCGATAAAATTACAACACTGCGACCCGTCTTTCAGTCGCAAGGCGGCACTGTAACTGCAGCCAATGCAAGCACACTTAACGATGGTGCCAGTGCCGTTGTACTTATGGCCGAGGACAAGGCACAGGAACTATCGATTAATCCATTGGCAGAGATTATTTCATATGCTGATGCAGCCTGTGCACCAAAAGACTTTACTATTGCACCTTCCAAAGCTGTACCAATTGCTTTGGCCCGTGCCAATCTTAAAATCGATGATATTAGTCGATTTGAGTTTAACGAAGCATTTAGCGTGGTGGCTCGAGTTAACGAGCAGGCAAGTTAACACAAACACTGATAAGCTAAAGATGTTAATTTTACATCTCTAAACCATTTATAGATTCTTTCATTGGATCCAGCTAAAGTCAACGCATTGGGCGGTGCCGTAGCTCTAGGACATCCTATTGGGTAATTACATCTATCTATTATTTCTATGTATTTATTAACAATATCAACAACAACTATTATCATTCTAGTTCCTCTGGTTGCCGTATTGTCGTTACGCTAGCCCACCAATTGGAAAAGGGCCAATATGGTTGTGCAGCCGTTTGTAATGGTGGCGGTGCTGCCACAGCTATCATTATTCGTCGATTGTAGTTTGTGTGCCCCTCACATTATCAAATAAAGCAATTATAACAACAATGATATGAATAATAGTAATAAATTGCTCTTTTTCATTTATATTCAAAAGATTAAACCACTTTAACGCATACGCCACCACTTATAAAAGACGATAGACATTTAGAATTGGCGTAGACCAGTGCCATTTGTGCCAATCTTGGCCAATTCGCACACCGGACAAAGCTTGCCTTTATGTTCGGGGCGATAGATCGCCGTACAGCACGGACAGCGTACATGAGCGTCTCCTTGGTAGATTGGCAGGTAGGAGATGCCACATACGATAAATTCGCTATAATGATCATAGTCGAGAGGTATTTCATCGCGTGGTGTGCGATCGGACACTTCCTTGATTTGTTGCGCTTGTTTAGCCAGATTGGCCATTGGCCGAAGGTCAAGTAGGCGTCGGGCAAAGGAAGAGGCACTTAAAAAGTTCTTTGTCTTGTATGCTTGGGCCATGGCTGCTCGAAGTGTAAGTATCTGGTGGGGTGGGCGCATTTTACAATGCGAAAAGTAGGCGGCCAGTTCAAGCGAACGCTTATTCGCTTCAAATGAATCTTGCGTGGCAATCTCACGTCGTGATACTTCCATAGAAAGACCGAGAATATATTCACGGCATTCGTCGATTAATTGACGCAGCTAGTTTAAATGTAGCAATGATGATTAGTATGTGTAAATGCTAGTAAATAAAGTAATTATGCTACCTACCTCTTGTGCTTCGTTGACTGATGTGGCCACCGTCAATAGTAATGCATGAAGTGCATTGCGGAATTGGCCAACAGTTTCTTTAAACTGGCCACTAGTAAATAGTTTGTAGGCCGGTTGCAATAAGGTAGTATCGATTATAGTACGAGAATATGGCTGTGCTGGTAATACTTTACGCAAATCGGTCTCTTCCCAATTGCGGCGCATAGGGAATGATAGGGGCGGTAGTGTAGGTACGCCGGATAACCAAGCATGTGAACAGCTGTAGATGGTAAGGAAATGCTCTTTTAGTGGCGTAAAATTAACAATGCCTGCTTGACGATGCAACAACTAAAATAGTAATAAAAATTAGTAAATATTTGTATGCATATATTCTTTATCAATTTACCTGCATAGCTGATTCAAAACTACCAGCTGCAACATGATCAGCAGCTAATGGAGAATTGTGGCACCATAGCTCGGTTTCTGGTGTTCCTTCAGCCACTGTACGGGTACCACCAGTACTACTGGCACCTGCTCCATCACCGGTAATATCGGCATCGAGCTGTAGATCCATATCATCGCCTAGACCCCAGCCAGCGCCCACTTCTTCTTCCTCTTCACCGTCTAATCCTTCTATAGCATCAAATGCCAATGAGGATGATGAAGCGGCGGCAGCACCGGCACTGGACGAAGTGACTGCAGTAACCTCTGTATCGGCCATAGTATCCGATTCCAACTGGCCGCTGATAAAGGCCCGTTCAAATGCATTACGGTTAAATTCCTTTAATGGCCAGTTGGTATTGTCACGACGATTGACCGGCACTGGAGGACGAAGTAACTGACCTGGTGCTGGAATATCCGTCAATTCTTCTTCAGTCTTGCCGGCCATTTCAAGTATTTGTTCGGCTTCTTCTTCAAGTCCATGAGATTTAGCCGTTAAATAAGCCAATGGATCTAGTGATAGGTATGATTAACTGTCCTACTATTAATAATACGCATATATTACTTACACATGGCCATTTCAGTCAAGAACTGTACACGATTACGTACATCACCCGTGTAGAGTGCATTATGGAAACGTGACATGCCATCACCACGTAATTCAGCAATCTTTAACATTCTGCGTTGGTTTTCAATATTACCAGTGGCGAGGTATAGGAATGATAGACGTTCAAAGTTCTTTGTACGCTGATAAGCCGTTTCAATCATCTATAAATAGAGTGTTAATTGTTGCCTGTTCATAATGACTATATATATATATATATACAATAGTTACCTTAGTATTGCCTTGTCTTAATGCTTCAGTGCCTAATTTACTCCAACACTCAACACGATCCAGCTTCTTTGCTTCTTCCAAGGCCACATTCAAATTGCCACATTCAATGGCCAATTCAAATCGCGTTTTTGTATCCCTTACAAATTGTAGTGCCACCTAAATAATAATTACTATCTAATACTATTCATTATATGTATTCACGTATGTTACCTCTGGATATCCTTTCTTTTGCAAATAAGCAATAATCGATTGGCCAACAAGGTTTGAAGTACGAATAATTTGCAGTACTTGATCAAATCGTTCGCGTACTAAAGCCATCTTGAATTGATACTCGGTAGGATCAATGGTAATGCTATGTACTTCGCCATCTCGTTCCAAACAACATATACTTGCACCCTTGGAGCGTACCAAATAGACTGGCTGTTCGAGTGTACGAATAATGCCATGGTCGCCGTTGGTAAGCGTGTACTTGATATGATTCAAAGTTGTGTAAAGGAACACGCCACTCTCGTCCCAAACACCACTCTTAATACGAATCGTTTCATGAATACATGTTTTCTGCTCTAGCGTCTTTGTAGCAATATGAATAGCTATTAATTAATGATAGTTAAATATTAATTAGTCAGTTAATTAGTGTGCTGTCTAAACACTTACTATGCTTGCTCATCAATGCAATATGAGTCATATCTGCAGACCAGGCAACATACTTTACATTAGCCGCAGCCAATTCAGATACCGTTTGTCGTTGTTGCGTGTCATAAAGAATAACTGCAGTAGACGTGGCCAATAGAAGATAATTGGCACCGGCAAAGAATATTTCTGTAACTTGTTGTGGCGGCTTAATCGTTTTGGTAACAGTATTTGACATATCCTTAATATAGATCTGTTGCTCTGTTTTATCTAGTACGGCAAAACGGGTACGCGATGTAAATATGGCAGTTGTACCGCTGCCTCGTTTTGGTTCGGGACAATCGCGTAGATCACCGCTGAATTCCTTAGGCAATGGATAGAGATCGTAGGTGCCACCATCAACCGCCTAATCAAATGATGCATTTATAGTTAACACATATCATTCAATGCTTAAATAACTTACCGAACAGACAAGCACAGCACGTTCTGCAGGATTAAAGGAAATAGAGCGTGGCTGCATATAAGGCGTGGCCGATCGACGAATTGACATAATTGGCTGTTCGCTATTGCGTGTAAAATCAAACAATCTTAATACACGATCGCGTACAAAGAATAGCGAGTTTTGGCTTTGCACTGAAGCGGGTCTTTCACGATCCAATTTGAATATAATTAATCCATTATCGTGACCTATTAGTCATGTTAGTTATTAATTTCATTATTTGTATATACCTTTTAATAAACCATGTATAACTTACCAGCTGCAAATAGATTCAATTCTGGATGAGAAGACAGAACCCAAAACCGATCTTGATCCCGTCTAAATGTTTGTACTGCTGTACGTGTTTGCATATCCCATACACGAATAGTTTTATCTTCAGAGTCAGAAATAAGCAACTCTTTAGTTGGATGGAATAGAACACAGGATACATTGTTCATATGACCACGGAATGAATCGACTTCCCATGCCTTAACATCTAATTATTATTAACATTAATTATTAACATTAATTATTAATATTATGTACTATTTACTATTTACTTACCACTCATACGCCATAGTTTAATTTGACGATCATCGCCACTTGAAACAATCAATGGCTTTGTAGGATGGAAAGAGACCCAGTCAACACCTCGGTCATGTCCTTCAAGAACAAATTTGACCGAACAGTCTGAATTGCCAAATAGATCTGGCTGACCTGTAGCACGGCTTACCAAGTCTTCAACCGTAACTACATTCTTTGATTTATTCTTTTTACGTAATCCTAAACATCTATCAGTACTAATGCTATTAATGAATCTACTGACTTACCAGAAATATCCCAAACGCGTACTGTTTGATCCATAGAAGCAGATACAAGTAAATCTTCAGTGGGATGGAATTGTGCACACATGACATAGTGATTATGACCGGTCAATACTGCAACACAAGTACGTGATTGCCAATTCCAAATACGAATAGTTTGATCATCTGAACAACTGACAATCCACGGGTGTTCGTGATGGAAAAACACAGTGCGTACATAGTCAATATGGCCAGTAAAAGTAAATAGACAGCGACGTGTCTTGTAATTCCACAACTTGATTCGATTATCATCACCGCCAGATACGAATAGAGGCTGTGAAGGATGGAAATGAACACCACGCACCGGACCTATACACACACACACACACACATTAATGTTAGTATATATTGCAAA
The DNA here is from genome assembly GCA_025786725.1 of Syncephalis fuscata. Lineage (NCBI taxonomy): Eukaryota > Fungi > Zoopagomycota > Zoopagomycetes > Zoopagales > Piptocephalidaceae > Syncephalis > Syncephalis fuscata. The sequence continues at coordinate 953,892 of JAHLTZ010000002.1, read as the reverse complement.
TACTACACAGTCTAGACTAAACCAACTAGCCAATACCAAGCTTACCCTCATGTTCTTCAAACTTCTCCAATAGTGTGCCCATTCGGTAGTCCCATAGCTGGACGGAGCCGTTATGCAACGAGGCGAGAATCCATGGTCTTTTTGGATGAAACGAGACGCCTTTGACTCGATTGCTTTTAGACTCAAACTAAATAGTTGTAGACAAGCAATAGATGAGTATTACTGCAGCTAGGCATATACAGCGATTGTCTACTCAACGTTACCTTTGTTAGCATATGCATCTTTGCTTTAAATGACGCGTTTAAGCGGTCTATTGAACAGAAACTGGCACAGATACACGGGTACCAGCCGACAACAGTTCGAATCGACTACTTCGTCAACGAATAATTCTTGGTTGGTTAAGAAGAATAAAGAAACGACGAAACGCAAAGATGACGACAAGTATTAGCACAATACTTTAAGATGAACGAGTAGCAGTGGCAATAATCTTCAACAGTTAGCAGTGAGTGAAAACGACCATGGAAGCCATCGGAGTGACGAGAAAGTGACACGTCAACCAATACCCTTTGACGATTTGTGAGTTGATCCAATTAATTATGTATTTTTAATATAGATCGGTTGAAGTCCAATTATAGATTTGTTGATTATGTAGTATTTGATCTTTGGTTAATCAACACTATCGAATGGGTGTTATGAGTAGGTATAAATACGCTTTAATTAATAAATTAGATATATTAATGTTTTATTGTACTAAAGTGATGAATTTAATACAGATTCAGTTTATTTAGCAAAAAATTAAAGCTGTTTATCACTTTTTGTCTAATTGTATCTATTCAGCTATATAACACTCTAGCAATAAATATATTATATTATTTTAGTTATACTTCAGCACTATTTTATTATAAAAATAATATTTTATGTCGTTTACATGCATCTCTTTAAGAACTTTTACCGATGGTATCAACACGGAATCCAATTTCACGCAATGCAGCAGCATCGAGAATAAGACGGCCATCAAAGACAAACGCTGGCTTGTGCATACTGTTATAAATAGCTTGCCAGTCAAGAGTACGGAATTCATCCCACTCGGTGCAGACAACAACAGCATCGGCCTCATTAACTGCGGTATACGCATCTGGGCACATAGTAATGGATTTGGCCACTATAAAGTATTCATAAAAGTATTAGATATTGGTACTATTAATGCAGTATTAAAAACTTACAGGCTGTTTCATCGCCTAGTGTCTCACGTTCTGCTAAATCGATTAGCATACGAATGCTTGATACTTTTGGATCATAAACTTGTAACTGGGCTCCTTCAATTAAGAGCGCTTCGGCTACCGTGATTGCTGGACTTTCACGAGTATCACCAGTATCCTTTTTAAATGCCCAGCCAAGTATAGCGATGCGTTTGCCATTAATCGTATTAAACATAGAGGAAACAACCTTTTCTGCAAATCGAAGCTTTTGATGCTCGTTCATAGTGACTACTTGACGCCAGTATTCGGCAACCACCGGCAAATGAAGTGATTCTGCTAGGTAGGCCAAGTTAAGAATATCCTTCTGGAAGCAAGAGCCACCGAATCCCACTGAGGATTTAAGGAACTTTGGACCAATACGTGAGTCGAGGCCGCAAGCATAGGCTACCTCATCAACATCGGCACCGGTCGCTTCACAAATGGCCGAAAGAGCATTGATACTTGAAATACGTTGGGCTAATAAAGCATTGGCCGCCTAATTAAGCAATCGATCGATCGATCAATTAGTAAATTAGCTGTAAATTCACTATAATGATGACAACTTACCAGCTTTGATAGCTCAGATGACCATAGTCCCATAGTAATGACTCGTTCACGTGGGACCCAACGAGCGTACAAATCGGCCAACACTCGTTGCGCTTCTAGACCTTCCTTAGTGCTCAAGCTACCAATAAGCACACGGTCTGGATTAAGTAAATCGTTAATGGCAGTGCCTTCAGCAAGAAATTCAGGATTAGATAAAATATCAAAACGAATATCGGCACGTGAATTTGATTCAAGAATGGTACGCATAGACTCGGCGGTGCGGCAGGGTACTGTTGACTTTTCAACAACAATTTTACTGCTTGTAGCAACCTCGGCAATACGACGAGTGGCAGATTCAATATATCTATGTGTAAATACGTTAGATAATTAATATGGGTTAATACACTTATTAATAAACACTTTGTAAATAAACTTACTTTAAATCAGCAGCGTATCCTTTGCCAACACCATTCTTCTTGGTGGGCGTATTTACCGAGACGAAAATGATATCAGACTCAAGTATAGCAGCATCGACGTCGGTTGAGAAGAATAGATTGCGGCCACGGCATTCAAATACCAACTCGCTTAGGCCTGGCTCATAAATAGGCAGCTCATCCTTATCATCTGAATTCCATGCAGCAATACGTTGGGGATTAATGTCAACAATAGTAACTTTGATGTCTGGACACTGTTTGGCAATAACAGCACACGTAGGTCCACCTATAGTTGGTGTTAATGACAGTTCGGCATAGTAATAATAATAAAGTGTATTACTTACCCACATAACCGGCACCGATACAGCACACTTTTGTAGTGAATTGTTGGGACATATTGTAAAGTAGAATGAACGAAAGAAAAGTGCTGAAAACAGTAGTAGTAGGAGCAAGAGAGAGAGAGAGAGAGGGAAGAAAGAAGCGAGTAAGTGGATAGTCAGTTGCTATATTTGGTCAGCGGAGAAACAAGTATACTTTGGAATAGATATGTAACTTTAGTCCGATTTATAAGTTTCCTGGCTTTTGCCTTCACCATAAAGCGCAATGCTATGAACACTTGTAAAAGTGTATATCTTACTAAAGGATTGTTTTATCGGTTAAATTAAATTGCTTGCATTTGCTTTCGGACTTGAGCTAATTATTCGGCAAAACTTGTCCGAACTATTGAATGATGTCTATAACGGCAGAATGTACGCGCAACATAGTAACTACTAATCAACTATGACTAATTCGTTCATTGTTACGGCTTAGCGCCTTTTACTAATCAGACTTATACATTTAATAATAGATATATTTGTAAGAAAACCAGGTTATTTGTTTTATGAATATGCAAGAGTAAAACAAATCTGTTCTCTTCCTTCCATCGACGCAGACATTTTGTGTGATGGATTACCCTAACTCCGTTACATATTCATTGCATGGTAATTATAGCTATAAAACTAGTTAAGCATATTTAATCAAAACTGCTACACGATAGGATATTCTAATAACACAGCATATTATAAATAGATTACAAGTTATAAATATATATATATTAGTGTGCGTATATTTATATTTATAAGTTGTTTTAAATATGGATTATTGAATTATAAAATAGCTGTATAGAATGTACAACCTACAGTACACGCTGATCTAGTAATGTTTTACTCATTATTTTATAATTGAATAAAATCATGTGTTTGTTACTACATGTTTATATAGCTTAGTTTGTACAAATAAATACGAGTTTGTTGTTAATATAATGAATCCACCAATTAAGAGCTGAATAAACCGGAGCACTGGCTGGAACTTTTATATATAAATGGACTAAACGGTGTAGTTATCAAATGGTCTTTATTCTCGCCGAATATATACTTAAAATATGCTGAACTAATAATTTATTAGTACCATCAGTGCCAGTTTCTTGGATACGTTGACCATTAATAGTTGGAAAGATCAGGCTTCTTCTTCACTGTCGCATTATTTCTAATCTTCTCTTCAAGTCTAAACTTTCATCAAATTGTTGTTTAATTTTCCTCATTATATTAACATTAGTTTCAACTTTAATTTCTAAACAAGTTTAAGTGGTTGTTCAATAGCATTAAAACGGACCGATTTTGTTTTGGCATCCATAATGGTTGTATTGATTATAAAACCGAGAAAAGAATACAGATAACAATAGTAAAAAGCTTTGTAATGATATCGATTTGTTAAAACAATCAAGTAGAATAACAACTGAGCGTGTTTGGTACAAAATAAATATTAATAAACATTTGGCAAAGGAAGAGACGATATTGATTCTAGTAATGTTGATCATATGAAAAGCAAATGCATGCAACAAAGGCGACTTGCGCGTTTCATCGTCGCTATAGTTATTATTGTTATTGTTATTATTGTTATTATTATTATTACACTATAAACCAATTACATTGGCATTTAAAACTACTTTTATGGTGGTGATAAAATACAATGAAATATAATCACATTAATTTAAATCTACCATTATTACTATTATAGAAATAGTTCGCCATAAATGAATGTTTGATCAATATCCGTTTATTTTTACCACTCCGCCTACTTTACTTCCTTTTGCAACACCACCACCACCATCACTCCTTTGGCCTTTCTTTATTCGTTTATTTGAGTTATTGCGTAGCCTATTTTCGCATTCTTTTAACTTCTTTTTAAGCATCCAGTAAATAAATTATACAATATTTTTCATTTGGCGATATGTCTGTCGAAAGCGCACTACTCCGCCACACCGCAACCAATGATGGCGATAGTGGAGATGACGAGGACCTAGTGATGACTAGGCCACCACTACCGCCGCCTTTAAGCACAAAGGCCGAGTTTAAGCAAATTGAAGAAGTTCATGCGACTAAGTCTACAATCACTATGAAGATACACATTCAATTGGTTCGACTGTGGATAGTGCAGAGCCATTGGAAACGCCCAATTCATTATTGGATACAAAACATGAACATGAAGCAATGGAGGGTGGAAAGCGCCTGCTGGCAACTTCAGGATCGACGGGACTGCCGATATCGTCACCGTCTAATTCAGAAACAGACTGGGAACGCATTTCACAAGCATCGGTCATGGTTGATGGTATGAGTTCAATCTACTCAGCCGGATCCGAGAAAAAGACGACAACGACAACGACAACGACAACAACTACAAAAACACTTATGATGACAGAGGAGGTTGTAGAAGTATTGGAAGATGAATCAATTATATCGACAAGTGGGACACTGTCAAAGCCTCAGTCGCAGTCTACAATAGTAGAAAATAAAACAGATAGTATGGCGATTGTTGTTGAAGAAACAACGAACAAAGAGACTAATAATAGTAATAATAATAATGCATCTAAAAGTACACTGTCAGCAATAGCGGCAAGCTCAGCTATAAGAGCAGCGACTCCAGTACTGCATGCTCGACAGGAATCAGTGCCAAGAATATCGGCACCTCCTACACATGCCAAAGTAATATATATATACTAATTAGTAACTTAAGAATTTATTACTAATTAATGGACAATAGGGATTTGTAAATAGTAAAGAAGTACTTCAAGTAACTCAATTAAATATTACTTCTGGTGAAATACCCAAATGGATTCAAGGTGATCTATTTACCGTGGGTCCAGGTATTTTTGACGTATCTTATACACGGCAAGGAGAAAATGGTTCAGAAACTCGGTAAGAAATAAATAGCAATTAGCTAATTAATTAATTAACTCAACCACATTATTAATAATAATATATTTCTATAGTTATTATTCGTTTGGCCATTGGTTTGACACGTAAATAGCTACACTCTATATTATTTATTTTATCTACTAATACAATTGATTTATTAGTATACCGCTAGTACAAAAGCTTGAAATTGATGGTCGTCGCAATGCTGTACATTATCGTAGCCGTATTACAGCTCGTAAGCTAGAATCGAAAATTCGTGAGAATGGTGGCTATCAACCAGATCGACCAGGTACACTATTCCGTAGTGATACCAACCAAAGTTTCTTTGCCGGTTTATTACGATCAGCGCCCAAAAAGCCAAAGGCTGATGCTGAAGCGTGCGGTGCCATGATTCATACACGGTTTCCGCTATTTGGTCAAACTGAATTCATCTACACGCAGAATCAGTCAAATCTTATCCAACAGCTTGATCCACGTGATCTAACACCAAAAAAGATATTTTCATGGGAAATGTTAAATCCGGCTTTTAAAGGCGCGCAAGCTACTCCGCATTCTCGATTTGATACTCGTACGGGCGAGTTGTTCACGATAACTATGGATGTTGGTTATAATAGCACTGACTATCATTGTATTGCTCTATCGACTCGAGATGGTAAATCGGCTGGACAGAAGATATTCACTGTTAATCATCCACGTCCGTCACTTGTACATAGCTTTGCTATTACGCCACGCTATATTATTCTGGTTATATTCCCGTTCTTTGGAAATATGTCGGGTATTAAGTACTATTGGGGCTCATCGCTACTCGACTCGCTTACCTATTACCCGGAGGAAAAGACAACATTCTACGTTATTTCCAGAGCTGAACGTCAATTAATTGGTTCTTACAAGGCAGATGCTTGTTTTTCGTAAGTATATTTATATGCATGTATATACTAGAATGCTAACAAATAACCAATTAACCAATGAATATACGATGAATATAGATTGCATCATGTGAATGCCTTTGAAGACGAAATCGATGGTATCCAAGTAGATATGATTTGCTACGAAGATGATGCTATTACACGCCATCTTGTACTTGAAAATCTACGTAATCCAGAGCGTGCCTCTCAACTACCAGTGGGAGAGGTAAGACGATATGATTTGATGCGACTTGGCGAGGAACGTACACGCATCACTGTGCTGGCTCCAGGTGCCTATCAAGCAAGTCCGTGTTACTACGATCGTATGCTAGATGCGTGTATGGAACTACCTTGTGTCAATCCACGTTATATTGGTAGTTCGTATCGCTATGTTTACGGCGTAAGCACATCATTAGTAGCATCCAATCGAGCTGGTTCGCTGTGGGATACCATTGTTAAAGCAGTAAGCAATTGTTTATTTAAATTTAATTAATTTATAATATTAATATTGTAATGTTGATTATTTACTAATAGGATTTGGATGGACGTATTACATCAGCCTTTTGGCAACGTCCTAATTGCTATCCGAGCGAGCCAATCTTTGTACCCAATCGTCATGTTGATGTCGATCGTACTGAGGTGTTTATTTCGGAACAAGAGGATGATGGTGTGCTGTTGACTATCGTTTATGATGCTAGTCGCCATACCAGTTCATTAGTCATTATTGACGCATCGAATATGATTGAATTGGTTTCGATCAACTTGCCCCAGCCAATCATTCCTTCCTTTGGTCACGGCTCATTTTTAGATGCGCATGCACCTCCATAAATTGCACATATTCCCAAACATCATTTCAAATACTATTGCTTATTCAATAAATTGTTATACCATAGCTCTGTTTTAGTTTACAACAAATAAACATACTATTGTGACTATAATCTATTTTAACTAAACAGTAGTTTATGTAATTGTGTATTTTGATAATGATTAATAAAATAAAATATTAAACTACTTTATTGCAGCTTTAATTTAACACCGTGATCAGTAAGCGATTTCTTTAGTTTATCTAAAGGAGCATATACTGCACGATTTTTAGCATCAAACGAAGGATCGCGCTGACTTGGCAAAGCGCATTCTGGAAGGCTACACGAAATAACTTGATGTTGTAGATTGCGCTCATCAACCAATTGATCAGCAATATACTTGAACCAGTTTGATTCCCATCCATATTGCCAGATTTCAATAATAAGCGCACTAGGAGGCATCCAAAACAGATTGCCTATAGCGTTGCCATGGACGGCTATTAATATATCGGTATTGGAGAATAATTCAACCTGCTGCTGCATGTTGTACCCTTCGAGTTCAACAAACTTCGCCTCAACGTCTAATCCATCTAACATGGTATGTATTTTGTCCAGATTGAGAAAGGCGCGCGTACCTTTACGCTGAACAACAACAACACGAGGCCGTTGCCCGTTGGCAAGCTTCTTTGATTTCATGGCAGCTGCATCGCTAACTTCTAATTGCTTTACCATGTCATGGCTCAAAAAATGTCCACGTACCAATCGACGCAGGGATGTATACGTGCCCAAAGCTGGGTCGGGTATTTTGGCACATCCACCTACGGGACAAGTACTATTAAGCCCAAGTACGGCGTTGTTGTAGCAAACGGTGGTGCCTTTAGGTAGCAATGATGCATTATTGCGATAAATACGTTTAAAGTCAATCCCTTTAAAATATCCGACTTTTCTTTTTGAAGTTCTCTATCATGAATATAAAGATGGCGGCGTGTTTTCATCCAGCCTAGTGTAGTTGTATACTGGAGACGGTCTTTTTCTGGAGAATAGTGCCAGTTTAGCACCTCTAATAATGGAATAAGGTTATTGACCAAGAAATGCGAATAGTGGCTTGGAAAGTACGTTTCCATAAGAAAGAAGGTGGTTTCATTTAGCAGCACAAAATGGTTAGAGTAGCCATTATGTTCGTAAAAGCTACGCATCCCATCAAACTCATTAACGGTTACGGTCGATGTTTGAAAGTAGCTATCGTAAGAGTCGCCTGCTGTCACAATATTTGCTGTAGGTATTTTTTTAGAATCACCATTATTATCAACGATTCTAAAAAGACCATACTGTGAATTCAGACAAAGGTTACGGACTACCACCACGCTATCACGTTCCTCATGCGACTTGGTCACCGTGAAATCCGTAGGTAATAATTGCGCGGCCGAATCCAGTCTAATAGCATCCGGTGCAGTTATCAGCTCTTTTGCTGTAAATAGAGGTACATCAAAAAATGGAACATCATTTACTAATTTTCCTCTGCGTTCAATTAGTGTGTGTATCTGAGTAATAACAATTAATATGCTAGCTGTAAGAAAGGTTAAAAGTATAACGACATGTATATTAAAGCAGCGTGCTTTACATGCGTGAATAAGTGAACGCAAATTCCAAGTCTGCAACAACATACTGATAGACAATTTAGAACAAAACGAAAATATAGATAAGATGGGAGTAAATGAGAGCGGTGGTCCAATTAAAAAGTGGATTTATAACCTGAGTTGTATAGACACGTGCCACATTCTATCGAGTCTAAAAAAAGAACCGTGGATGATTGGTAGCTGGTTAGCTCCAATAATCGTTCAAGCTAAGGACTGTTTGAAAACAAGACAAATTTATCAGGATATTGACTAATTTTACATCTTTTTGCGCATTAGTTAATGCATCATAATGATATGCTTACAAACACACAACATTATTGCCATTTTACATATCCTCTATTATTATTATTTACTAATAGTGATGTGTTAATTGTTATTCGTCATTGAGCCACCTATTAATGCTATAGTGATTGTCATAACATGGTCATTCATCATTTACTATCTATGTTATCGTTATATTGTCATATAAAAAATAGCAATATAGCCATTCAATTACTTGTTTTCCATTGTTTTATATTTTATGTATTCAAATTTAATTAATAGGAAAACTAGCAAGAATATCGCATTAATCATTTATTTATAACACGGCATTTATTACTATATTTTTACTAATTAAATGGCTAAGTATTTTTAATTATACTAAAAACTAATCATTGTATGAAAACAAATGGCAAATAACATTTACAAATCTAATCCAAGATTAATAAGATACTGCTTTAATGAAGCAGCCATCTTGGTAGTTGGTTGATCGTTCATAGAGCTACCATTATTATGGCTACTACTACTACTATTATTATTATTATTACTATCAGTAGTAGTATTAGTAGTGTTAGTATTTGTTTCGTTGGCCGATTCTAATGATAAGCTACACAACTGAGTAAAGCGATGACAAATCAGTTGACACATCCGTGCTCCCTTCGTTAGTAAACAGCACCAATAGTCACGTAATGGAACGTAGATTAACGCGGCAGAACCAGTAGTGGGTATCATGCCGGGTAATAAATATACCATATGTGTTCTAGATGGTATAGATGCTGCATTGGCGTCTGTAACATTCAATGATGAAGGAACTGCTTCTAACTGAGCATTCGTTAGTTTTAATAAATGATCGGCATAGACATTGGCAAAAGGCTGTTGACTCTCTGCTACTTCGGCCAATAGAACTGGGTGTAGTTGATATACACGCCTACTACATGAATCTGATCGAGCTAATAGCCAATAGAGTAACTGTTGTCGACAGGATTGCCAATCTACATGACATCTTTTCTCTTTCTTTGTTGATTTATCTTCCAATGCTGTAACAGCTTTTGTATTCAAACTACTATTCTGACGATTGTCATCATTAAGATCTTTGGGTGTACTGTCGGTGATGGTTTCAGTACTCGGTTCTAAACAATGCACTGATGCACAGTTCTTCAACGCTAAATCACTTTCTCCAATGGAAAGAGTCATTAAAATAATTTCCTATTTAATTTTATATTAGTTTTGTATAAACTATTGTTATTATTATTATTATTATTATTACCAAAATGTCTGGTGAATGATCTAAAAGCCTGCCTAATTTTTGCATGAATCCACATAATGTATTGTTTATTACAGGTTCATTCAAATTACTATTGTTGTTGTTAGATGTTGTTGTCAATGTTACAGCTGCAGCAGATTGTACTCGATGCTCTGTCAGCATTCGACAGGCCAACATTGTAGCAGATGCCCGCTTCATTGATGTATGACGCGATAGATTATACTCCAATTCCAAAATAAGCGCTCGCTGCTTCATCGTTCTATTGTCGTTAGTTTGAATAAATTATCTTTCTATTATCAATAATACCTACTGTTTAAGATGATTTGCTTGTTGATAAATACCACTAAATGCTACTAGCATTTCTGCCTGAAAGTCACTCACCCAATCAGCTAAAACAGCTGGTATTGCAGCCTATCATCATTGCAGTTAGATAACATTTGATACTAGTACTCATAACTATTACTTCACGAAATTGATCAGTTGATGTTTTTGCTAATCGCTGGAGCTGGTCATAAAGACAGTTACGCAAATGACTATTGGCCGATAGCCGACGTTGCAATGTCTTGTCGGCTTGACTTAACTCGCAAAATGTTACACCATTTACCAAGTCACCAGATGGATTGTTATCTTCACGCTTATCGCCATCACGTTGAATTGTATTTTCATCGCTGCATATTGTACTTGGCTTAAGATGTGGACGTAATTGGATACAAAGCGCACAGCGCTGAGCAGCTGATAAACAAGCCAGTTTTTGAGTGAAACGTATTACAAGCTTCCATGATGCGACCAATTCAGTCGAGCGCCATTCTGCCACTGTAGCTGTATCGGCCAGTACAAGTAGATCACGTACCCGTAATGCCAGTGCAAATAACTGTCGAGCCGTTTCTTTCTCCTCGGCTGGCGGTGTAGAGCAACGGTTCGGTAAACGAGTTTCTGTAGCTGTTCTATTTTCCTCTTCATTTAAAAATAAAAAGGCATTATTGAAAGTACCATGATTATTATGGCTATTGGACGACATTCCTACCAACAACACAATAATCAAATAGACAAGTTAACAACCAACAACAAACAAACAAATAAATACGAAAGAGTAAGCTTAGTAAACAATGTTCGCACACTTGTGCCGTGAGTCATAGTGGAAAAATGGTCGGAAGTTCAGAGCAGCGTTGTATCTCCGCTGACCAGAAAATATACAGAAACAATGGATAAGCCATTAATAATACACCGGCCTTAAATTAGTAATAGCTATCGGTAAAATTGCGAATATTCGGCAATTTGTCTATTTGTCTGAAATGGCAAATACTATACTTCTGTACGTCACACAGTTAGAACAGCGGATGGAAGAACCATACGATATCTATCTCTAAACTGGTCATACTTGATAGTGACAAGTCTTTCTAGCTATTTTGACGTGTATTTTGCTGTTATAACAGCATCGTCGTATCAGTCACAGTACTAGCGTGGGGGTACTTTTTTTTACTAAAACACTCCTTGCAGCTTGTTTTTATCATCATGACTACGCGCAAAGCAACCCATGCCGGTTCTTGGTACACCGATGATGGTAGGTAGCAGACGTTATAGGTATACGATGGTTCGGCTTGCTTATTGTAAGAGGCACTGCGTCTATCAAGCAACCAAGCTAGATCGCGAATTGCAACAGTGGCTACAGGTCGTGCCGTCGCGTACCGAGGAGGATATAGCGGTACCGGTACAGAATGCACGGGCGATTATAGCACCGTAGGTGGAATAACAGCATAGCTGTCTGACATCAGTTTACTAATGACTATATTCATGATGGCTATCAATAGACACGCTGGCTATGCCTACAGTGGCGAGACGGCCGCCTATGCCTACAAATGTATCGATCCAAGCTTTGTGTAAGTTTTAATGAGCCTATAGATAGCGGTTTATTAATGATAAGCAGAAAACGTATTTTTATTCTTGGTCCATCGCATCATGTCTACATGTCGGGATGTGCTGTATCGAGTTTTACAGAGTATAGCACGCCATTAGGGACATTGAAGCTAGATTCAGAAGGTAACATGACTAATTGACTAAAAATAGCCTATTTATTATTGTATAGTTATTGAAGAGCTGAAAGCAACGGGACAGTTTGAAATAATGTCGGAAGGGACCGACGAAGATGAGCATAGTATTGAAATGCACTTGCCGTATATTTATAAGATGATGGAAAGGTAAGTGTTGTGACAAGCAGTAGCATCGTCGTTATTAACTGTCAATTAGTAAAAAGGACGAGTATACAATTGTGCCTATATTAATCGGTGCACTTAATCGATTAAGAGAAGAATTCTATGGTAAATTACTTGCACCATATCTTGCCGATCCAGCCAATCTATTTATCATTTCATCGATTTCTGCCATTGGTAAGTGATGATGATGATGATGATGATGGCATTTGATAGTATATTAATTGTATAACCATTTTATAATTTACTATAATGCTTATAAAGGGGTAAACGATTCTCTTACACGTTCTATACGGTTGCCGATCCACCAAGTCAGGCCCCGAGTACAACTAGCCACTTCTCGGTCTACACAGTACCTATTCATTCGTGTATTGAACGGTTAGATCGTGAAGGTATGCGACTTATTGAGGAATTGGATCCACGCATCTTTCACGATTATTTGAAGCGATCCCGTAATACTATTTGTGGACGCCATCCAATTGCTGTATTGCTATGGGCGGTGTCTCAACTTCATACGGGCAGCCCTGAGGATGCAGAAGGTAGTCGTGGCGATAATCGTAATGGCGGAGGAGGCGATGCGAGCAGCGTTAGTAGTGGCAGTGATCGGCCACAGCCTTCGGCCGAGATGCGTGCAGCTGTCGAGGCTTTACTAGCCGGTACAAACATCATCGGGACGACATTCCAACTATTCGTTTTACACGCTACGCACAATCCAACCGAGTTATGCGTTCATCCGAAAGTTCGGTCAGCTATGCAGCTGCCTATGTTTATTTGCCGCCAAATATGTGGGCTCCTCGTCTACCACTACCGGAGGAACAGACGGAGGAACAATTGAATCTAATTGATTGAATAAATTGCACCCAGTTATATTTAAATGATGTTCATGTAGATTTGACAATAAGAATAGCGGTGAGATAGTCGTCTTTAGTGCACCTGCAATAAATAACATTGGAACTAATTTATTTAACACTATTATGCACTTCATTATTTATAAGCACTTTATTAGTCAGCCATTTAACATAGTTTTATTATGAAATGACTACATTTAATAATATTATGCAACTGAACTAATATTTGTTTTATTGAACCAACTATGCTACAAATGCTAATGTTTGAGATTTACTAATTATTCTATGTTTATAAATACACATAATATATATTACATAATCATTATATAATTCTACCGTATACAATATCATCTACGACCTATTAATGGTATGTTATTCATATATATAGTACGCAGAATTGGTTAGTATATAGTCGATTAATGTTAAATTGTTGGTACGCATGCCATAGTATGTAATTAGTGCATAGTTTTATCAAATATAATTAATCGTAACATGTTTAATGCTTTATAATGCTCAAGTAAAATAAATGTAATAAGTATAAAATATCATCGTAAAAATAAGGTATGTTATTGCTATTCTTCATTATCTAATTATAAGCTATCCACTAATAGTTATTCTATACGTATAAAGTTGAGAATATAAACATTATAGCTGCTGTAAAGATAGAAAGCATGTTAGAAGAGTAAAAAGACTATATACTTGATATTATTAAATATGATTGTGACAGAAACCGATTTATTTAAAATAAAACATGAATTATTATGATTAGTTTATCGTATAATTATTTTGCTTTGCAAGCATTGGGCAGATCGCGTTCAATATGCTTCTCAATGTGTTCCAGGTATTTGGGCAATGGACAAGCCTTAAAGTCGCACCAGTCAGCGGCAAGTGGACGACCGTTGTAAATGATACGGACAACGTAGTTGCTAGGATCACGTGGCTTCGTGTTTGGCTTTGGTTCTTGCCACAACTCGAAGATCAAGTTAGAGGCATAAGGTGGCCAGCGAAGATCCTTGGCAAGTAGCAGTCCAATTAATCCGTAAACTGTATCGTCGTGGCCAGAGAATAGCTCGAATTTAGGCGGTAGCATGGCTGCAGAGCCCGTGTCACCACCGGACATCGTTGAAAATCCATTGACGGCATCCATCAAACGGTCGCGTAATTCGCTCATGAAATAGCCCAAGCTAAGACGATTGTACTCGTGAGCATCGGGCAATGCACCACGTAGCATAGCAGTTTCCTCGTTAACGCCCTGGTTCAACTCGTAGGCATCACGGACGGATAAACACTGGCCTTTAAGGCATGGTAGCTCCATGTTGTGGCAAGCGCGAGCACGGAGAGGATCCATGTATTTAATCCACGTATCCTTGTACTTTGCTATGCCTCCAGTGCCAAGTATGTTTTCCAAACGGTCACGTAGTGACTTGTGACGTGCAAAGACAGCTTGGAATTGATCTGTCTTGCGCATATTGTCTTCATTTGCTTAAGGCGAGGACAGTCGCCGTTCATGTGGCCGTACATGGTTTCAACCTCTGCTGGATACACGGCAATTGGGAATGTTTGCGCATCTTCGGAACGGGCATCCTTGCTGGGCCAAGCACCTGTAAGGAAAGAAGCAGCCGACTGTCTAGTGCGCCAGAAATCTGTGCTACGGAAATACACATTGCCACCAGGCTCGCCATTCCAAGTAAGGTCATCTTTAGTGATGGTGGCCGGCAAATATTTAAGCTGATCGACGTAGATTGAGCGGAAATTCTTGCCTAGATCCATATGCTGACGAGCACCTTTGCCGGTCAACTGGCCAAGGATACAGCTGCCCTTTGACCAAATTGTGTTATTATAGGCTTTTTTGTCTGGAATAGTAATACGTGTGCTGTAGCCAGCAACATCTGGGCCATGGGCCACATCAACGTTGACCTTGCTGCCATCTGTGCGTGACATTTCGACCATGTCGTCACAACGCCAGTCAGCCAGCTCATTTGGCAAAACATTCGATACAGGGGAGCGATCACCATGGCGGATAACCGTTTGGAGATGCACTAGCTTGGCGGTTGCCGACAGTGGTTCGTATTGTGTATTATTTGGGTAGCTGGCCTGGCAGTAGTCATAGCCTTGGAGTCCAAATTCGCCGCCGGCACTGCTGCCTGGCACTTGATTAATGTCGAACGGAGCGGTAAGCGTGGCCTCGGGAATGGCATTACCATAGACGAGTGCTACCATGCCAGCAATTGAAAGAAGGGCCGGTAACGCCATTCGGTATGCAAAAAAGGTATTCATGATATACGTGTAAAAGTGGTTGATTCGCTTTTTTGTTTTAAAGAAAAATGTTGATAATCGGTTTTGGTAATATAAATCTTGCTTTGATAAATAATTGTATTCTTTTGCTGTATCTTGATTATCAAAAAGAAAAACTGAATCTGTTGAGTGTAATAGGGATGAATTGTTACCAGCAGTGGCTAGAGTGGGTCGTCCGGCTGTAGGTTGATTTGAATTAGAGTTGGAAAATTCAGGAGGGGCGTGGTTATACTTGGCCACAAAAGGCGCTTCTTTACACTCCATATTTAAAGAAAAGTCTCGAGACTTGTTGATTTTTTTTAAAAGCCACGAGGTGAGTACTTAGGGTTTGGAATATACAATATGTGGCTTAGAAACAATGTAGAAAGAGGTGCACGAGAAAAGAACTAACTTAGGCAAGAAAGGCACGGAGTCCAGGCCTTTTTGAAATGGCAATGACTGGCAAGGCGACAAAAACTTTTTCCACACTCCGTGTTTGAATACTATTTAAAATTTACTGGTTTAAAATTAATAAAGAATATTGAGGTACATCGTCTGCAAGTCAAATACTACCTGCAACAATGTGTTCAGCGTACACTTCTCTATAACACACGCTTTAAAAAGTAGCCACTGCAGCTAAACAATTTTAAAAGTGCAACCCACACTTGCAATTGCATTAATTAAATATAAACTCCGATAATAATAATCAATTGCTGTTATATATGGATACTAGCCATAAAAACGGTATGTTTAATACACACATGCGAATAAAACGTCTAAATCTTTCTAATGTGTACGACAAAGGCTACAGTATCAGTTTTAATGAAACAATCCTGTGGACTTTTTGGTATATTTTACATTGCTCAAAAATACGTTAATTATTTAGCAATTAACAAAAGCTTATAGCTTTATAAAAGGCTGGTTAGACATTTAAACTCTTTATAGACTAGTGCAAAAGATTATTGGTTTAATTCACTCCAGTATTAATTTAACATAAACTGTTAGCATGGAAATAATCTAGCCAAATGGACAAGCTTTGTGCATCACTTATAAGGCACCTCAGCCGTTATTTAGGCTTTAGTTTCTTTTCAGAAGGCATGTATACAATAAGAACAAGTAGATAAACCATTGGCGTATTTAGTTTCAATAATAAAAAAGGTACCACATGGTTATCGGATAACCTGGTTGCGTTTATAAATAGAAAGATTATTGTCTAAGGCACATGTATATTAAGTTTCAAAGCTATAACTTTAAAGAATTGCTATGCTTTGAACTGATCATTGTTAGACACATGATTTAATGGCAATACGTAATAATAAAAGTACTTGAATTCAAAGCCTAAAAGTTTATTTATTTCAATATAAAAACAATAGCACATTGATTAATTTAATCTTTACTTTGAACTTTTGTTATATGCTATAATTTCTATAAGTTGATATATGGTGCAATTTAATCAAATCAACCTATTTGTTGATAGCTGCTTTCCCTTTTTAATCTATCTTTACTTTCCTACTACTTGTGAATCTATTCATTATGGCTGATTCAGCGAAAATCCGGTAAGTCAAAATTGCACTATCGCCATCTGTCTAGATGAGGCAAATCCTGTACTTACACAGTAGAAATACAGACATGAATGGTACCAAAGTGACGATTACGTCACTGTTGAAGTGTTTGCCAAACAGTTGCAAGCTCAGGATGTAGACATAGCCATCAATCATCAGTCGGTAGGCATTATAAACAAAAAGTAGCGTGTATTTGTGTGTAGAGCAATCTAACAGTCGGGCCACTAGCTGTCTATCAATGCTCGCTTACCAAGTGGATCTGAATACGTGCTAGATATTGAGCCTTTGAACCATCCTGTCAACAAGCAAGAAAGTTCTTTCAAATACTTGGCTCTAAGATTGAAATCAAATTAAAAAAATCCACTTCTGGCATAAAATGGAGTAAACTAGAGGGAGCAGATGATGATGCATCACAGTCTACCACGTACAATTCAGCTACTGGTAAGATAGTGTGTGATTTACAAGTAAATTGTTGATGACACAGCATTGATCATAGCCGATATGCCACCCAGCTATCCTACTTCAGCGCGTAAAACAACAAACTGGGATAAAGTTGTCCGTGAAACGGAGCAGGATAAGGAAGCTGGAGGAGACGAGGTCAACCAGTTGTTCCAACAAATCTACGCTAACGCCGACCCTGATACACGACGTGCTATGATCAAATCGTTTACAGAAAGTGGCGGCACATCATTAAGCACCAATTGGGAGGAAGTCGGCCACAAACAGGTCGACGTAGTGCCACCTGAAGGCATGGAGGCGCGCAAGGTAAGAGATTAATCATAGCAATATCACGACTCGTAAGTGGCCTAACATTTAATTTAGTATGAATCATAGACTATAGATAATAAAGTGGTCTTTTATTATACAAAATACTATTGTACCATTCATTAAATTATGTAAATGTTTTAATAGTGTTTGAGCAAACTAAAGTAACATTAATAAATTAAATGAAATGTTATAGTTTATTGTATAGTATTAAAAAGGCTACTGTTGAATCATTATAATACAAAGAATTATAGTATTAAATGATGTGATTAAAGTGTCAAATGTTACCAAAAGTTATGCATTGACTAACCAACAAATGTAAAAAAGTTTACTTATAAGTAGGATGAAATATTTGTTTTCTGTGTTGTGTAAAAGTCGGTATCTAGATCGCGTAGAGTTAAATTGAAGGGAAGCACATTTGCTATTCTTTGCATCGGGAGTCTTTCTACCACTATTGGAGTTTGTGGTGAAGCTCTTATAGTTTCGGCATTGTGTACCAATAGAGTTGTTGTGATGGCCCTGTATCATATCTATTAGTGTTTGTTTATAATAGTAAAGAACAACTATTCCAACAACTTACCAGTCGATGACATAAAGGTAATCAGTAGCTTCTCCAAAAACACTTATCACATTGCCAATGAAGCAGACTAAATTTGAAGTGACAACCAACATCATAACAACGACACCATCGTGTACCAAATTTGCCCAGCATTGGCCACCATAGCGGCGATATTGTCGATAAATAACACTAATAAACGATAGGGAAAACACAATATTGGGCGGTGCATCAAGTGCAGCGCGGACATATGGAAAATAGTGAGGATAATCGGCGTAGCAGGCTGCCTTGTGACTAAATGTTGCATGGATTTTTATCCAGTTTAGATAAATGAGTACTGGGGCAGGTGCAATAAAAAGTATACCCATGACCAGTACCCAACGATTACAGCAGTGTGCCAAATAAGCACGCTCCAATAGTAGCGTATTGACAGCAATAGTCGATGTAGTTAGACAGATGATAGAGCACCAAATAACTTGGATGCAGGAAGGACCACCGGGCATATGGTGCGCCATCGTAAATCCTCCAAAGAATAAAACACCAATTGAAGTGGCAATAAGGCAGCACCAAGGCGCTAGTTTGTTGGAACGACGTACTACCATAACAAGAGCGCGCTTTGTATTACGTATAAATAATAGCAATAGCATTACATTGGATAGAATTTGCATATGTACAGCGATAGACCGTTCACGAACTACTGTGATGTCATCGCTATTTGCCCAGTATTCTATTCCGTTTAATTTGCCGGAGATATTTTCGTTCGACATTTCGTATCAGTAGCAAGCTATTAATTAGAAAAGAGTTAGCTAGCGATTAAATAGAAAGTGGGCGTAAACGTAAAGTGAGTAAATTTGGTGGATTGCGTTCAATGATCGTATATATCGGTGGAAGATAATAAAGTATAAAACAGCAACTTGTATATAATTATGGTGAGTCAGATGATAAATAATATAAAGTAAGTGCAGCAATAGCGTGATATACCATAAATTTGTCACCAAGTTTGTGCATCTAATATTCCCAATTGTGTGTGTTGCTGCGAAAATCTGCACTGTATTCTCACCGCTTGTGCAGTATTTTATTGGTCGCGTGTTCCCAAAATGTGAATGCATAAACAGGTTCTATATTATGGTTAGCTCTATGGTTTCATAGAGAAGATAAAGACTAATTCCAATTTGACACGACGCAAAGAATAAAGAACAGTAATCAATAATAAAAAACAGAAATCTATACACAAGTTTGCAGATCGAATAATAATATTTATTTATTTATTTGTAATGGCATGCCGCTCCGTCAATGCGGAATTCATAAAAAAGCAGTATTACGTACATTTAACTTGTCTTGTACTGGTGTCCATCAGTCAATGATATCCTAAACAGGTGGTCGTGCATTGCATGTACCAAGAAGGCAGTATGGGCACGGCAGACAGCGCATTGTATAACTTTACAATTGGCACTTGCATGTGCATAAGCAATTTGAATACTTGAATGTATTTGCAGTAGCTCTTTTAGAATACTGCATTATGAGTACTGCGTGTAAATAACACAAGCCTTGGGAAGATAAAGAATATATCCTAAAAGTCATGTGTACAAAGAGCTGACATATAGTGAATTCAAACCGGTATCTACATGTGCTTTAAATTAAACTCTCACATGAATTAAGCAAAATTGCATCATTGCAATATGATCGACAGCCCAAAGCAACAGAGCATGATATAACTAAAGAACAATACTTAATATCGAATAATAGCCAGTACAAGTTTAAATAGCATGTGATTTAAGCAATTAAAGCCTATTCAGTAAATATTGTTACTAAATACATATAGATATTCTATTTATCTAGCCATTCGACCAATAAAAATATAAGAAGCAGTAGCTAACTAATCACTGTGTTGTACGTTGAATATATATATATGCATATTCTAGGTTATATTTTAAGGCTATTTATCTCGTTTAATAAAATAAAAATATTAAGTAAATTATATGTTTATAATAACAATGTTTAGATTTTATTATTTTAAAAATGCCTGTATAAGTAATTAGCAGTAGCTACGCTACTTACTGTTGTATAAATATACATTGATAACACTTGTAATATTACAAGTCAAATGATAGTGATTTCATTATGTGGTGATAATATTGATAGTACTAATTCAATATCATCAAGCCCGGTGATTGGACGAGGGCCATCACATTGAGTGTATTCAGTGGCCTGGCTTGATTTCCGTCTTTCTACCCCTTCTCTAGCGCTTCTACTTTATTCTCAGCGAAGCAAGGTCGAACGTCAGTTCCATCAGGTAATTCACATAGGAGCCATGACATGCTGGCTATTTGTTATATAGACAAGTAGACAGGTGGATGGATGGATGGATGGATAGATGAATGGATGAACCGATGCACAAATGGATAGATGCATAGAGGATGGACGGATAAATGAAGCATGCTTTGAACATATAGTGAACTGCATAAATGCTACATAGAAATCACGACTATATACATGTGGGATAGAATATGTCAGTTGTCTATACTGTAAGCAGAAAAGCAACTTGCCATATTGCGATTATCTATGAGAACAGTTGATAAAACGTGACCACATACTACATACAACAGCATATGACTAACCGTATTATTGCTATTCGCGTGTATCCGCTCTCTCTCTTGTCATAGACGTCATGTCCAAGTCCAAGAACCACACCAACCACAACCAAAGTAAGTGTTTGCATATAGATTTTTCATACATACACAGCAATACTAATATACTATTTATAGACCGCAAGGCGCACCGCAACGGTATCAAGCGCCCACAGTGCTTCCGTCACGCCTCCAAGAAGGGTGTAAGTGTGGATAAGCGTGAATGGCGCTTTAGCTTTCATAACTATTCACTGACGCATATATTTGTTTGAATGATCTTTATTTGTATTTAGGTTGACCCAAAGTTCTTGCGTAACCAGCGTTTTGCCATGCGCGGTACTCTTGCCGCTCTCGAGCGCAAGCGTCAGGCTACCAAGTCTGAGTAAGCGATAAAAGATGATCATACTGATGGAGCTTATCGTTTTTCGTCACTATAACCACTGCTTAAGTGCGCGGACGTAACATGGTGCGCTCGTTGTCCTTGGACGCGACATGTACGTGCGAGAATAAACGGGGGATAACTCCCGTCTGCCAAATTTTCTTTCGTTGTTATTTTGAAGCAAATATACAATGGATCATTTTATTGAATTTAATTAATTAATTGTATGAAATAACAAAGTTACTTAAGAAAGAGTAAGCTATCTTATTTATTAGCCCCGTACAAGGCATGCTTTTTAAAACGATGACTATATCAAATGAAAACAAACTATAGCTAGCATTATGGAGATATCATCATTATAAGTAAAGAGATTAATAGACCAGCTGTATAACCACCGGTAGCGCCTACCACAGATGGAATAGGCCATGCCTAATCAACCAATATATGTATAGTTTGTGTAAGTATATAGTATGTTATAGATTGATCATAAATATTATCGTTATTGCTAGTGTTGTATTCGTACCTGCCATGGTCTATCCCAATCTAATGGAAGTACTATTCCGCCTATCCATGCACCTACAATGGTCAATACTAATGGATAATAAATACTACGTTCCAGTGCGTATTCTGGTCTAAACAATCATTATTGATATTGGTTGATTACCGTAAATATGCTATAATTGATAACTTGTAATAACAACAACCTACCGATGTTCACCAAATATTCTTAGCCAGTCCGACCATTGATTGCCAAGAACGATTGCGACTGGTGTTACGGCCATTAATGATATAAATAAAGCACCATGCCATGTTTGCGAGAATTGACTATGTTTGACATAGTGTTTTAGTATTAATAAATGCTTATACTGGACTATGGTTCATTGCCGTGTAATCTATAATTATTCTTGCTGTTGCAACTTACCCAACAAGTTGAGCGCCGAAAAGAATGGCCATAATATGTAGCAGTACTGTGCCAGCCAGCGTTAATCCAACCGTGGTTATCCATGCCTAGTTATAATAGTATTAAAGCCATTAATACTTCACTGCCAGTCTATTAGCACAAATTGCTTACCTGGTATCTTGAAGTGGAACTATTGGCCGTATTGCCTGCGCGTCTTCCTTTAGCCGTGTAACAGCCAGCGTAGCCGCCACATTTCGCTGTCAGTGCACATTGAGCGATCCGAACAATACCAAGTATTAAGATGGCAGTTTGCAAACGCACAACCGGATCATCTAGTAGCTTGCGTCCAAATGGTGCCCATAGGGCCAGCCATAACACGCTTAGCTGGACGAATATCTGCGCGATAAAAGCAGATACAGACAATGAAGTGCTGCTGTTAACCTGTGGCGTGATATTGTCCAAATCGTACACGTCTTCCTCTTCCTGCAGTCCCTCTGACTGATTGCGGCGGCGATTCAACGTCGTATTTGCCATAGTAAATGAATAGTAAGTGTGTGTGCTAGAAGGCAGTAGTAACGATAAGCAATAACAGCCACAACAAGCACTAGTCGTGGAAAGGAGATAGAAATGGTCTTGGCATTAAAATGTTAATATAAATACACAAATAGTTCAAATAATCAATTTTAATATTTCGATATACAATTGTATTAGACAAAATACAATGTTATCGTGATACTCAAATACAAAAAGCAACTCTATACTATTGCTAGCAATGGGGCTACTATTATTACTAGAGCCACCATAATGTGCTTTTAACATTCATTTTGGTCACTCAGATGTCGGCGGCTGTGTTCCCGATGAACCGCCCTGGTTGGCCTCCATTCGTTGTCTTGCTTGACTAAATAGTTCCTGTTGCATTCTCAATAGCTCTTCTTCGGACATACCGGATTTTGTCAATTTAGAAGATTTACGCTCTCGCACCTATATTATTACCATTAATGTTGTAGTTAGTAGTTAACTAGGTATTAGTACGTAGTCATTGTCGTTAAAAATAAACATGTACCTTTTGATGCTGTCGATGTTCCTCGCATGCTTCTTGTACCTCGTTTAAATACGTCTCAAATCCAAGTGCCTATATACATGATGTATAGTACAAGCAGCAATCAGTAATAGATTACAAATAGTGCTATATCAATCAATAAGCTTACCTTAAGTGCCGATAAAACATGTTCTGGTGCAATCGTCTTCTTTGCTTCCTTTTCACAAATCTCGTTTGCTTCTGAGGCAATTAAATGAATAAACTCTAATAAATACCGTATTAGCGCAGCTCAGTAGCTGTTCCGTCTCTATGACAGCTCTTCTTCTTACCAACACAGCATTCAATTAACAAATCGCGTGTCTCTTTGGCGCAGGAAATATCTGACGGCATCATTTCATTGATAAGTTTTTGCACGGTTGCTAATATAAAAACAATGATACAAAATATAGAAGCAGTTAGCGCGTAGTCTTTAATAGAGTTGTTATTGCAGCTATAATATGATTTACCTTTTGGTAGAGATAGATCGTCATCTAATCCTCCTGAGCCTTCAATGTCACTCATGGTCGGTTAAAGTGTATTACAGATAGACTTTGTTATGGCAATAATAACGCGTTGCTATCAAAAGTAGCTATATGCTTTAGAAAGATCACTGGTCGTAGCAAGGCTATAAGAATGTATGGATGGGTAGTAAATAGTTTGAAGGAACGAATGCAAAAAGAAAAGTAACAAAGTGCCCAGATGCATGCATCTAAATTGAGTCGTTTTGTGTGGTATTTAATAACATGATGAATTATGTTTTATATAAACTTAAATAGCGCAAACTAGGCCATTTCATTGAGCAAATAAGAGCTAATTAGCTGTTGGATTGTTTTCATCAGCATTATAACTATTATTATAAGTTGTTATCGCTATGACGAGAGGCCATCATGTTTTTTGTCAACTTCAATTCTTGTATTTGCTTTAAAGTAGCGAAAAATATTTTGATGAATAGTACAAAAATCGAACTCATTATCAACGGCAGCATCATTATGTAGCATGTTGCTAATACGTTGTAATTATTTCGTAGCATAATCTGGCACTTTGTAAATATCGTTCATTACTTTAATACAACATCTAACCTCACTATAAAATTATTGGTTGAGTATATAGCGTGCTATTTAAGTTTTAATACTTATTCCAAGTCTATAGTTTCGATCAATCTTGTTGCTTTTTCAATAATCGATCATTGTTTATTTCTAGATGCCACAGCAAACTGTTTTACTAATGCATAGTAAAACACTCAATGATGCAATAGTCACCTACACGATAGATCATTAACTTTTATCTATAATTTCAAACAATAAATAAATATGCATGTTTTCTTGTCTGGCAAAAGCAACTGTTATTTTTCTATAAAAATGGCTTGCTGAAGCTAGGAGTTTGTAATGGAAGCAATATAAAGTATAGAAGTTTACAAAAACACATTTACTTCCATCAACGATCTATTGTATACGAATAAATACAGTATATTTTAGAGCTGACCAAGACTTTCCTTATTAAAATTAGCTGGTGTCAATAGCGCAATATCTACATCTTCACTGGCTATAGCTGTATACACTAAATAGAACGCAACACCTACTGTTATGATTGTGCGAAGTACATTATATTTTATAGTAATAAACAAGCCTATTGAGTGTAAACAATTGGTAAAAGTTAATCAATGTGACGGATTTATGTTAGTATGAAGTTATTTTATATAAACTAAATATTACACGCATTGTTGTACTAACTACAGTTGATTTAAATAAGCAGTAATTGGACACGTAATTCAATTGAAATAGACCAACGATATACGCACTTACATACATACACACACATGTATATAGTTTTATCAATAGTAGCGTTTGAACAAATGATTTATTATGTTTCAATAATTATGCATTACCTTAGTTATTCCTATAATGTTTATTCTACGATTTTACTATATTAATAATAATATTGTATTTTGTAATCATTTTTAAACTGTGGATAATCTTGCTATTAACTAATTAATACAATATTTGTATAAAGAATAGCCTATTTTTTTAATATATACAAGATAGTCGATACTAGCATTACGTATACTATACATTTATTCACAATATCAAATAAAAACATGGTAATGGCAGCGTCTTTCTTACACTGATCAACAACAATCTAATTAATCATACAGTCATAACAGTATTATACATGTTACAGTGCACATGGAATAGTAATGGATGAATGTTTAGTTGTGTCTAAAGTATTAATAAAAGGGGAGTGAAATGGGCAAATAAAAATGCGGGGGTTAAAGTTCCTGCTTATTAATATAAACAAAATAATCACATAGTTTTTAAAAGTCGGCATATGTGATATTGAGAAAGGTACATCTCAATTCTACGTCACTCTATAAATACCCTCAGTTAGTTGATTAATAATTAATGCCCCATCTTTTCTATTCCTTTCCTTACTACTACTACTATCACAACTACTACTATCAGCAGCACTATGGAAGCAGTTCTTGTTAAAGAGCCAGGTAATAAATAAAATAAATAGCATTATTATTATTGTTATTTATTATTATTGTATTGAATACGTCTATCAATATAAATTAATAGGAGACGCTAGTCAGCTGTTTATCGGCTCGACGGATAAACCAACACCAAAAGACAACGAACTACTGGTGCATGTTAAGGCATGTGCACTGAATCGTATGGATATACTGCAACGACATGGTCTTTATCCCGTGCCTCCCGGTGCCAGTTCTATTCTAGGCGTTGAAATGGCCGGTATCGTTGAAGCATGTGGATCTCAAGGTAATTAGATACAGCAGCATTAGTAATGGCTAGTACTTATTTTAACAAATAAACAAACAAACGAATAGTTAGTCGCTTTAAGCCAGGAGATCGTGTTTTTGGCTTAATGACTGGCGGTGCCTATGCCGAAGTAAGTTTTGTTATTCACTGCCAAGCTATATCGCTTATTAACCATTATTGCATTACTGTACAGTATTGTGTTATTGATGAAGGTGCAACCATTAGTATGCCCGAGTCTTTATCATTTGAAGAGGCATCAAGTATGCCTGAAGTAAGCCTTAATATGATTATATCTAAACTATTGGCTATAACTGTTATAATATAGGTATGGTACACTGCCTATCAAGCACTCCATCTTATTGGTGGACTACAAGCCGGTCAAGATATACTTATTCACGGTGGAGCAAGTGGAGTTGGTATAGCTGCTATACAATTAGCTAAATTGGCTAAAGCGTATGTTATTTCCACCAAGCCATTGCCATTCTATTGCTTATTATATTCTGTTTAGGCGCCGTATTATTGTTACCTGTGGCTCTGAGGAGAAAATAGCATTTTGTAAAGAGCTGGGTGCCACTCATGGTGTTAATTATAAAACAGACTCATTTAGATCAAAGGTACATTAATGATACATTATTACTACCATTCCTTATTAGCTTATACATTTAATAGATTTCTGAATGGACGGATGGCCAAGGTGTTAATGTTGTCATTGATATGATAGGTGCCGATTACTGGGTTGATAACATTGAATCACTTGCTCTTGATGGCCGATATGTTCTATTGGCCTTTATGTCAGGTAATGTTGCTTGAATGATTACGTATGTTTTATCAAATCTAATAATAATCCCATCATACAATAGGCACCAAAGTAGCTGATTTTAACATTGCTCCACTACTTCGTAAACGCTTAAGAGTAAGTGGTTAACAAGCTTAAATTAATGTCGGTTAATTAGTGATTATGTTAGTTGGAAGGCACGACACTCCGTTCTCGATCTTCAGAATACCAATGCCGACTACGTGAACTATTTGCTACCGATGTGTTGCCTAACATTTTAAATGGAACATTAAAACATGTAGTAGACCGTGTATTTTCCTGGCGTGAAGTAGCCGATGCACATCGCTACATGGAAAGTAATCAAAGTCGTGGTAAAATTGTAATGACTATTGATTAATGATTGTTATTATTTGTGATACGCCAATGACATCACCATTAATAAATGACATCAATTATCAACTATTCATTTTCCTTCTTTTCCTTTTAACCACCCAACTTCTACGTAGCTGATAAAGATACGAACAATATGCTTTATTTACTACAAACATACACTTATTCGATTGTTATGTCGATTAGTGCAGTATTATTGCTAGCTGTGTTTACTCCATTGTTGCAGCCTTTATTATCGCTATTTAAATTAGAATATGTTTATATATCTGACAATTTACAGTGGGGCAATCATTCAATTGACTATACGTTATGTCAAGCCAATTTCCCCACTTGGTCAACGTACAAACCATTAGTAAGATTAATACATTAGTATATTAATCCAATTAATAATATAGCAATATCTAGAATAATGCCCAACTTGTACATATCCAATTAGTAACACGTCATGGCGATCGTGCTCCTGTTGTAGGTATATTGCCTTACGAACAGGCTGATTGGCAGTGTGCTGATGCTCAAGAAGCAACACATATGTTGACACCCGATAATGATGAGGATGCATCACTAATGCTCGCGTCAACTACCGGCTATATACGACGTATAGTTATACCTGAATCGAAAGCTTATCCTAGAGCTATTTGGTCATCAGGTACTTGTACTGTTGGTCAACTAACGCGTAAAGGCGTTGAACAACATAAAGCACTTGGTCAAAACCTACGTGAAATTTATATTGATGGGCTTGGCGTTCTACCTGATCAGCTAACGGCATCTTCAGCGTCCCTTTACGTTCGTAGCTCAGATACACAACGTACACTAGCTTCGGCTGCTGCATTACTTGCTGGACTATGGCCGGCCACAAAACGTAATACAAGCCATTCACTTTTTAACAACTTTAATGTCTACCCAACAGCTATTGAAACGATGTGGGGCCACGTACGTGAATGTCCACGAGCGGCTGCGTTACTTGATCACTTGCAAACAACATCCACTTCTTATCGTGCACTGATTGATCAGTATCAGCCGCTACGTCATCGCCTTGAACAAATACTCAATACTGCAAATCAATCGCCATATGATAATGATCATCGTTTTCTAATGCAATACATGGATCCAATCTATGCACGTTATTGTCATAATAAAGCATTACCATGCCATGGTGTTCATGGCTGTGTTACCGATCAAGATGCAGAAGCGTTACTTGATGGTGTTAGTAGAACATACGCTATACTGCGTAGTGGTCGACTATCTACTGAAGCAGCCGAATATAATCGATTAACGCTTGGCTACTTTCTTGGTGAGTTACGTGATCGAATTGTTAAGGCAGTCGATACGTTTAATACATCGTCAGATTCATCAGCCCTCTTTAAGCCAACTTTCGAACTGTTCTCTGGTCACGATAGTACAATTTACGGAATTATTGGCTCATTGGGGGAATTAGATTTACGTTGGCCACCTTATGTAAGATTTTTAGTTAATTAATTAATCATTTATACTAATTAATCATTAGGCGTCGAATCTACTATTCGAAGTATGGCAATCTAACGCCAACTTAAACGATAGTAACAGGTCGACTGCATCCGAGTATATTGTTCGGATTATTTATAATGGCCGTGTTTTGACTCTACCTTGGTGTAATACACCAAACTGTCCTTTATCTATCTATCTTGACCATTTGTCATCGCTCATTCCTGCTAATTTAATGCAAGAATGCCAAATTAAATAATAAACTGCAGCCTTTATTATCGTTATTACCACGATATGTATATACGCTTTCACATTAAAGAAAGTTAAGAAGAGCCAGATACGGCCAGTTTCTTTAAATGATCCATAAACACTTGAAGACTGACATCATCGGTAAAGATAGCCTGACCAGCTGGCTGTCCATATTGACCACCACTCATATGTGTGGTCGATGGATTCAGCTTGCTTAGAAGGAAACGAGCTTGTGAACCGTTTTGGTCACATACAATGTAACGTGGAATAGGGAAACGTTCAGACAATAGTTCTTGTGCATCCACCTTGGGCGATTCCAGCAACTGCTTAAAGTTTTCATAGTTGGGCTGTTCGTGATAGTTCAATTTACGCCATTGTGCCACCGTCTCTCCGTGGAAAATAAGAATGTGGAAGAAGGTGTCGAGCAAAAGAATCGTATCTGGTCGAATACTGACCGAATCAAGCAATACCGGCAATGGTGGACCATCAAATCCATACGAGGTCAACGTTGGCTGAATCATTACTAGCGAATTGCTTGTATCTTCAGTATTTAAAATATTGCTATCGAATACCATGTTAATTAGTATTAATCGCTATTTAAACTAATGACTTACCGATAGAATGCCGTTTCATCTGGACTGTTATTAAAAACCTGTAAGAATTGACTACGACGTAGATGGAACATAAACTGTGGATAAATGGTGAAATTGGGTGGCAATCGGAATGAACTTGGATCATCTTTACGTAGATCGGCAAACTTTTGACACTATAGTAGTAAATAGATAAGTAAAAGCTAGGCCAATTAGTCCTACTATTAACTTACCAGTCGAATAAGCATACGATCCAACCAACGAAGTACATCAGGTCCATCATCCAGTTCTGATTTAAATACAGCAATACGTGCCATTAATACAGCAGCTGCCTCTTGGTCAAATGAGGCTGGTATTTCTTGGCTACCACCTTCAACACAGCTATAGTATAATTAGTCGTTTGTCTATCAGTTTAGTTGATGAAACTTACTTGCGTGCCACTGTGGTTACACGTAGACGCATTTGACCACTTGCATGTTGATAATGCGTTGTGAATTGAATCATAGCACGAGAACCAGGTGGTACAGGCTGGCCAGCCTGGCCTACAATCTCAAAATAGGTGGCCACAGTTGTCTTGGGTGTTATACCGCAAATCTTCCATCCAGTTGTATTGCCAATACCAATTTCTGTCTCACCAACAGATGGGCCCTTTTTGTTCATCGATACAGCCGGTCCAATAAGACCGCACACTTTTAATTCACGTGTGGTCTAATGGCCAACAGTCAGTCATCTGTATTATCCAACAATTTATACACTTACCATAACATCTAATGATGCATTAAATCCCATATCAAGATGGCCATTGGCATCCTTTTGGAATACACGTTGAAAACTTTGTTTAAAAATGGCCGTATTAAACGAGTCAGATAGTACAAGATGACCACCAGTATGGTTGGTTAGCGATTTCATTTCAGCCAAACCGACTTGGTCAAGACAACCGGCAAAGATATCGATAACATGCGAGTTTTCAGTAACACGTTTTGATAGTCCTTCATAATACTATATATTCATATATTATATATATATATAATAAATGATTAATAAAAAGTAAATACATAGCTATTTAAACAAAACTACCTTAATGGCCTTGCGATAATGCTTTGCTGCTTCCTTTTCAATATCGTGATGCGATCGAATTGGCTCACGTAGTTCAGTGCTGACAATAGTGCCAGGACCAACTGTGGCGGCACCACCACAGAATACCATAATACGGCCACCTGTATTAGGGAATGTATTCTATAGCCAATAATAACATACATTTTAATGAACACTGTATTACTGAATATTTCAACTAACTTACCTCCATCAAACTAACTGCAATGTTAAGTGCTACGCCAGTGCATCTTTGTGGACGCTTATCATTGGCAACTGGCCATGGATCCTTTTGTAATTGCTCAAGAATAGATGTCAATGTGAATTCACATTGTTGAACTGGCAATAAAAAGCTGATATAGCTCATTTGTTATATTCATAGTCTATTGGAATAAATAACACAACTTACCGACTGGCAGCCACATGGTGTGGCATTGGCTGACCAGGACGCATACCAGGTTGGCCGCCTGGTTGATTGGCTCGTGGTGCAGCTGACAAGTTAAGCATCTCTTGTACTTGCTTTGACGTGTATTCTTTTGTGCCACGGAATACATACGATTTTGGGCATTCTCCATAGCCGATTTCATGGACTTGTGCCTAAGTTGATATATTAATTAGTAGTCTATTTTCTTCTTTCTTTCTTCAACACTTACCATGGTGCCAAAGGTCACAAGACCAACTAGAGCATGTGGTGGTAGTAGACTAAGACTAACGACCAACGAGTCGCGCAATGCCTTTAAATCTTCTTGATCGAGACAGGTATCAACAACAAATAGGAACACCGGTGGAATTTGAGCTGGTCGTGGTAACGTATACTCAATAGTAGTGAATTTTGGCAGCAATTCAGCCGGTAGATTCGTATTTGAAATATCTGCATAGTGTGGCGGGAATGGATTGCGATTCAAACAGAAGGGACAGATCCATAACTTGCCACGTACGTCAATTTGACTGTTATTCGCATGTTAGCTACTCTGATTATTACGGCCTGTTTTAATGATCTGCTTACCAGTAGGGATTAAGCACGGCACGACACGGTGCCTTACAAGTCACTGGCTCGTAGAATACCGGCATCATGTCTTCGCGTTCCTTAAGCGGAGTGTACATACACGATATGGGCACTACCATACGTGTGGCTTCAACGCGCGATGAAGCAAACGCGTTCCATGAGAAACGAATACCATCTTGATCTTCAATATCTTCGAAATTCATCGTGTACTAGTTCTCAAGGTCAAAGCAAACTGCCAATAGACGATAAACGCTAGAGTGCAAGTAAAGGGAGGTGTAATAATAGTGATAATAGGAAAGAGTAGTGGGTAACCTTTATCATAGAACTACTCAGATACTTGTCTAATAGCGGAGTGACATGGTTTAATCTGATTGGCAGATGTTGTTGTCCAATAATAATTAAATAATGCGTACTAATCATGGTTGATATTTAATAGTAATACCAATGTGTAATAATTAGTATAAAATTATAATGATTTATTAATAAAATACAAAGCAAGTGTAGAGTACTATTAAATATCGGGAATACGATCACCTAATGAAACCAGTCGATTTTTATATTTACGTGAATTTTGTGTTGCAAATCGAGAACGTGATAACTTTGGCACATCGTCGCTTGATAAAATAGTTGTATCCTCTTCTGTGCTATTAGATTTTGAATATTTATAGTTAGCTGTTGATTTTGTTGCTGCTGCTGTTACTAAAGCTCTAGCAGTTCTCGTGGTTCGAGATGTATTTCCTCGGCTCGTTTCACTGTTATTCTTTAATAAACCTGCTTTTTGAAGACATTTAACGACCATGGGTTTTGTCTCACATTGTTGTGCCTTTAAATAAGTAAGTTGTTTGTTTTGATCGCGTTTTTGCATTGATGTCGATCTATGCTTTGACTGAGGTATATGATTAATTACATCTTTTAATGCTGATTCAGTTGCCATTCCATCTGGCTCAATCTTTCCATTAGTTAGTTTTAATAGCTCATTAATGGTTATTTTCTCTCCTGGAGCAATAGGATCAGGATTGGACGGTGTTACACAGTCCATATCGACTTCTTTGCGCAATACATGATCTATATCAACGCAAGAAAAGAATGCTACCGACTATTTAAATGAATAAACAATTAATAAACAGCCAACTAATTAATAGTGAATTACTTACTTGAGGTAAATCATTAATATTTAGTTTGTAGCTAAATAGTGCCCGTGTCCATAAATTACTAATTTGTAATGCAAGAGCTGCACGGTATTGATCTTCTTCTTTAACTAAATATCGTATTTCGTCATGAACTGATAACATGAATCGGGCATTAATTTTATAACGGCGTATTAAATAGGCCATTGATGTAATTAATAAATGTAAATAATCAACGCCTGAAGATTGTACGACCCAATTAACACGCGATGTCATAAACTAGTTTATAATAGATTAACTATACAGTAATTCACTTATGTTGATACACAACAACTTACCTGTCGTTCTGTATATTCCGGTGTAAGCGCATCGGTAATTGAACAGCCTAGAACTGGCGTTTTTGGTGCATCTGACGTGGCAATACTCTCCAGGGCATTAAATACGTAACTTTCACTGCCACCAAACCAAAATCCTCGATTAAATGGCGTATCGCTGTGCCATTTATTACCTTTGGTAGCCGCGTATAAATCCCACGATCGTCGTTGTGCCGTTTCCTCGTCCATATTTGGATTAAATTGCATTAATAACTGAGTGGCAAACTTAATGCCCGCACCATAAATTCGTCCATAATTAAATATCTTAGCATGGTCACGATTAATACCAAGAATACTCGCTGTTTTGGAATGCATATCGGTGCCGGCTGACTTGGTGCCTTGTAGCGTCATCCAACCAAATGCCGTGGCTCCATGGGCACCGAATTGTGCATCTCCAATTAGACTAGAGATCCATAGTTCTTCCGAGTCGACATCGGCACCAATAATTCGATAGCCGGGCGGTGCACGGATGGTCGATTTCAGTTCCGATCCAATACGGTTCTTCTTTGCATTACTGGCGGTCATCCAAGTTGGTTCAACTGCTCGACGAGTAATTGTACCCATCGTATTAATTTGTGGCAAAATCATGCCATTGCCTGTGCCTGGTCCGCGAGAAGGCACACCCAAATGAACACCGGCGGTAGGCCGTACTTGAGGAACAGTCAGTATCTTTTCATCCAATCCGATTGAGCTACTGTCTTCCGTATCGAATTTGGCCACGCTGGCATAGCCTAGCTTTGCTGTAAGATGCTCAACATTGCTTTTAATAGCTGTGGCATCAGTTGTATCGTCCCAAACTACAAACTGAGAACGAACTCGTTCACGTGCACTGATCCAGTAGGAACATGATGCATTCATTGCTAATGCTTCTCGCGCCAATGGATACTCGGATGTAAGTATGCCATCTTCAAATGCACTAATGTAATTTTTAGCCAATGGATTACCGCATCGTGCCGCATCGCCATCTTTATGCGGAATTCGATAGTAAATGCCGTCAAGATCCTCGGCCGGAATAGGTTCGTATTCGGCATTAAGCAGCTCGATATCTTCTGGATCCTGATCAGAAGGAAGTAGATCTACAAGATCCGATGTTTCTAGACTAGGATTAGCTACTCCATCTTCAAGTGGTTTACGTGGAAAGTTTAATGGCTTAGATTTGGTGGTGAAATCGGCATCGCGTGGCACTCTAAATGTCCATCCATGCAGTTGACTATAATACAATGGAAAGCCATTCCATTTCAGCTTAAGAAGCAGTGGCGCAATTCTTGCTCTTGTACTTAGTTTGGGCAGCTTTGTCGTTCTATCGCACAAATCACGATACCATTGGGGATATCCAGGCATAAATTGTCGTGCTACTGGACGCGGCTCACCATTTTTCGCATAGTTGCCATTTTTAAGATACTTTGGCTTAGTCATACGCAACTCGGCTTTTTTCCAATCAAGTTGGCGCAGCCAAGGATCTAATAAAGGATTTGCTTCTTCCAATGCTGTTTGTGCCAGCTCTCTTAATTTACTTTCAACGCGCTTTGAACGTTGCTGGTAAGTACACTCGGATCGAGCAATATACTGCGGCCAGCCTTCATTAACGGTAAGAAATGAGCTGCCCATTTGCAGCATACCAAAAAATGCAACGGGATGTGGACATTTCTTTAGAAATTTAGGAAATACAACGCAATAAATACCGTGTGTTGCTTTGACATCAAGTGCGCAATAGTGCATTAAATGCTGAAAGTTGGATTGTACGTCATAAAGTGCACCCTCTGTAAATATATCGCGTAGCTCTTTTTTCAGTTCAATTTGACAATGAAATCGTGCTACTTCACGTAAACTATTCACAGAACTAACGTCAAAGTACTTCATTGATTCATGGTGTTCTTTTAAATATTCGTAATCACCTTGATCAACAGCTTTAGAGAATTTCAACCAGCCAGAACGTTGTCGTGTACATAGACCACTTACAGCTACGTGCAGACTCAATGTGTCTATGTAGCCGATGTTTGATGCTTGTAGGTTATAGTCATCAAGTACACGCGCGCGATCATAGCCTACATGATGTCCAATGATGACACGCTCCTTCTTGTCGGGCCCACCTCCCATTGGAATCAAATGCTCACTTGAGGTGGATTCATTTGTTAGCCATGGCGATAACCATCCATACCATGCCTTCGAGGAGGCAGCACAGGCCAGCACTGCATGCGGGCTTTCTCGTGGCAATGTCTCAACATCAAATACCAATACATTTTCGGTGGGCCATGGCACAGGCTCTGCTCGTCCATCGGGTGTATATCGCGTCCAGCCTGAATTAAATAGCCATCGATCTGGTCGATCTGGTATTTTTATATTTTCAGCAAATGTCTTGGCCATTTGTAAATAAGGTTGTGCCATTTGACTGCCAATATTAGATATATGTTCTTCAATATTTTTACCATGTAGAGATGGCAATGAAAATGGTGTATCCTCAACCGGCTCTCCTAGTTTTCCCCAAATGCCTTGTTGTTGCAAATGTGCTTTTGCAATTTCAAGCTCTTCTGCGCCTAATTCCTCAGCCAAGCGACCCTCCCGTCCAAATAGCTGTGTCCATAAGGTGGGTGTTAGCATTTGTACACCAAGTTTGTTCATTCTACGCTCTATTGATCGCGTTAATACGTTAATTTTAATATATCATTTAAAGCTAATACCCGTCATTGCGCCAATATCTACAGGGCTTAATGGAGCAGTAGATGCCGCAGTGGTTGTTTGCGCCGCTGCATTGCTTTTATGATAATACTGAGCTGATAGTGAACGACTAATGCAGCTATTGCGTGCTGCATTCATTAGCTTAGTTGACCGACTACAGCCTAAGCGCTGTACTTTGCCGCCATAATGCGTACTGGCTAGGATCGCCAGGCGACATTGTCTTGTCGCCGACCACATGCGACACAGTTACTGCACGGGTACACGCTGTCAATTACTAGAATAAAGTGTTAGACAAAAACCTTATGCACGCTAGCATATGTTCAAAACGCACAAAATAGATTGGAATCTAAGAAAAAGAATTTAGCAAGAATAAATCGTCAAACAATATTATTGAAGCAAGTGAAAAATAAAATACAACTGTTTAGCGATTTACTATTAATGTATTATTTCCACTTGGATGCCACAGCCATTACACCATATATTAACTTTTAGAAGTTAAATTATGCGATGTGACAACTCTATTGGTGTCAATAAGTTATGTAAGAGTTTTATTCAATTATAGATAGATGGATGTTTAAGTTAAATATCCAGTATAAATAGAAAATAAAACAGTATGTATTAAATACACTAATAGCAATGAGTAATTTTAGACACAACATTATACAAAAAATGTTAAAATCAATATCTACTAGTAATATGTATATTTAATGGCAATAACTTAAATAGTACCAGATTTTGAATAAAAGTATATATGGGATTAATTGAATTACATGACTATTATAATGATGCTTTTGTAGTCGTAATAATTTAATGTTATAACACCTTTTTTACGCAAGCAAATATTTAAATTAAG
This sequence comes from Syncephalis fuscata, assembly GCA_025786725.1. NCBI lineage: Eukaryota > Fungi > Zoopagomycota > Zoopagomycetes > Zoopagales > Piptocephalidaceae > Syncephalis > Syncephalis fuscata. Next base: position 917,010 of record JAHLTZ010000002.1, on the reverse strand, counting down.
ATTGATAATAGACTACAATAAGCAATTGTAATATCACCATTGCAATTCTACCATATAACCAGCATTCACCCCTGTACCACATTTATGAATTAAAGTTGTATTCGTATAAACAGGTTATTTTATTATAATGCCATCTAAAGTAAGAAATTACAGCGCCACTAGAATGCACATCAATTAAAACTGATTATATATGGCTTTGTAGTTATATCATTGTTTATCAAAGATTTCTGTATTTACTGTGCTTTATTTTTATAAACTATTTGTATACTTAATCTTACAAACGATCGACACTAGTTATATATATATATATTAGCCATACAATCCTACACATGCATCAATAGTTAGGTAATATTAGGCTGTAAATAGCATGATAAAGTAGTTTTGTACAAACAATCAACTTTATAAACTATTGCACAATGCATCCACGTTTTACAAGAGCATCAGAATACCGTAGAAAACATGGATTGGAGTAAAATCAACTAATGAAATATATGCAATTGGTAATGAATATTTTATTAATAAAATATTATGTATGGCGCATCAAACTAGCTATTCTATTATTTATAGTTATGTACGCCGATTGACCTGCAATACCTAACAAGCAACCAATGGACAGTGATTTACTGTGTGAACTAATATGCAAATCTAATCGTTAAATTGTTAGGAATTTGGCTAAATCGGCATGCTTAGCTAGAACAAAATAGACTACAAAACTGACAAAAAAAAAAACAAAATGCTCAAACTGACAAGCTGACTGTATCGAGTTTGATATGTAGTAAACCAGTCTTAGGCTATATTAGTATATTCAATTATGCGCCATTTTAATATTTAACACATTTGTAGTATACAGAATATTCTATAGAATGTAAAAATAGTATTTCCATTAAGATTTGTATATGGTGACCGCAAAAATGCAAAAGCAAAATGTTTTACTAAAAATAAGCTTAGGAATAAAACTGAAATTGTAAACTCAAACCAATTCCGTAACAAACCATTTCCTTAAGCATGGCCATTGCCATTCTAAGCCTTCTAGTTTAAGCAAAATCTTTTTGCGTGTCAGAGTATAATATTATCAAATGAGCCGTCAATTCGGCATTATTTAATTTTATTATTCTTTTAAAGCAAGGCTTATAACTCTTAATACTATAATGTCTAAACTCATGCATCATACTTTATGTATATACTGATATTTGAATCAAATGATAATCTATTACTAAATGATACAACTCAAAACTACTAACTATCATAATCACAATCATTTGTCTTGTTTTAAAAGTTACATACTCTCTAATTAGCCACAATGCATGTTATCAGAATCTGTGTTTAGATCTACAGCATCTCTATCTGAGTATCAATTAATAGCTCCAAAAAAGATAGCCTCGATTCACAACATCTAAAAAAGTTTTTTGCATAATTTTTTTGATATCGGTATTTGAGATAACAGTCACATAAAAATGGCATTACTGCATTGAATTGCATCTTGCTTATTTTGTACTATCTAGTATATACATACATGGAAGTAAAATGCTACTCTGAAACATTTATATTTTCAAACTCCGTATTTGAATAACGGAGGTTGCTGATTTCAATTTATTTCCATGAGCTGCTTTTATAGCTTCAACTCAGACATGTGTATACTGTATTTGTTCAACGCCATAGTAAATACATCGACTGTTATATGGTGTATTTTACTATAAATACCTGCATTTTTTAGCATACTTGTTTGGCTAACCATCACATACTACCTTTTCTTTACGCATATTCTCTTAGAAAGCACAGTCTTTTACTCAACAACTGAACTTTATCATAGCCATGTTTACGATGAAATCCATTCTTGCTATCACTGCTACTGCACTCATGCTAGTATCGGCCACCCAGCCCGCAGTTAGTCAGCCCATGGACGATCCGATGGATTTTCTTTGTAAGTATTTACTCAAGTTATTTGTTTTATTTTACTAACACTATTAATCATACAGCATTCATGGGGTATCAAAATAATGATCCAGCTAGTCCATTCACCCAACGCGGTATCAGGTTTAACGGCATGGAAATGACTTCTGATGATATGAAATATATGGCTTCAATTATGGCTAACAAGCAAGCTCCAAAGGGATTTGAATTTTTAATGGGAGCTAAAGTTACAGTTGGGTGTCGACCACCCACAAAGACACGCGAGGAGTTCTATTTAAATTATCTGGCAAGTATTTTTATAACAATAGACATACGAAACTAACAATTATTACTAAAAACAGCAAAGAACCAAGATTACTAAATCTCCTAAACTCATCGATACGTTTACCCTCGAAAATGGATATCAATGCGTTATCATTCCAAACCAAAAATAATTGACGAACAATAAACCCTTATTGGCTTTTACAGTCAATAGTTTATTAATAGATAATATACTCCTACTTATAATGGACACATGTTAGAAGTGTATTTTGAATATTTATATTGTGTAACCCTTAGATGCGTCATATCTTTTGTAATAATAGTCTAATCACGACAATAACATGTCAAAAGTATTACTCCATAGTGTATAAGAAACTAAAACAAATAAAAAAATATTATGAAAATATGCCCTGTATATTACGATTAGTTGCAGAAAACACAAGTTTGTATTGTTTTATATAATATAAAATATGACTATATCTCAGCGCTATAAAGAAACTGGTATGGTTTGCTTACATAAATATTAAAAGTAAGCATACTATTGTTTATCAATGTCTATATTAATAAATTTTATAAATAGTCATGTCATTGAAAAGAAAGGCGAATGTAAATTATAGTTTATCAGCTTTAAAAATGCCATTCCAATAGGGAGCGGTTTATTAACAATGAGGAAACGAATGTTTTTTAAAATACTTTTAAAAGCATGATACTAAGTCACAAATCGCATTTGTAAATGGATTTAAACGCAACATACCTTTATTCAAAGCACAGCATAAAGTAATTCTTTCTAAATGCTATGTTTATTTATTGGATTTATGAAATATAAAATGATTATACCGCTCTCGCAATGGCGGCGTCGTCATTGCACCATATACTGACTTATGATTGAATGAGGCAACAGTGCCATGATATATGCTGCTCATAAAAGTTGCAGTATATTATAAAGTATCGCATTCTATACTAACAAATGTATAAAACAATATTTAAAAAATAAAAAAACTTTGAGGCCTTAACTTACCTGTGTGTATCCAGTAGAAATAGAAAATGTGGCAAAAATAGTATCAAGCCTAGAGCGCAGCACTCACATTGAGTCAAATCCAGGTAATAACCAACCATATTACAGTTTAACAAATCCTGATTTGATAAACTTTAAGCTGTGGCAAAAGCAATTGCAATGACCAGCGTTGGAATGTTTGTGCTTAATTTCAGAAAGTCTCTGTAACTTAAATGGCGCATGTGTTGAAAATCCATGTGAAAGCACGCATGTCTGCACAGTTCAATGCCCTCAGCATCAAAACGCCATGTGATCGTTTACTACCGAACATATGCTTAATGCACTGAATGCGTAACGCATGGAACACACTGGTTGATTAAACCGGTTATTAATCATGCGGATACAAGGCATGGTTTCTTTTATTAAGGCCATTGACTATTTCAACCGTTTTTGCATTATTTCATTTTCTTTCATTATACACTATGTATCAATTCAATTTTAATCGCTTAGTATTAATTGTATGTATTTATTTGTTTGTTCAGCTTAATATTGCCAATGCAAAAATTACCGTAATAGGAGATAACAATACGGAAACATCCTATCCTACCTCAGACTATTTTCTCGATAGAGTGCCATATTATAGATATGATGGCATTGCTGTTGCTGGAAGGTTTGAAAATGAGGCATCTTACGGTGCCTGTATCGTTAAACCTTTTCGTACATTCAGTCCAAATATCCAGAAACAAGCAAAAATAGCTTCTGCTTATCCAGACTCGGCTTTAATTCTCAACTACTATAGTATGAAAAAAGCCAATTGTGAGACTAAAGAGCAGGTAGGTCTGTTTGTTAGTAGCAGCACTGTATTGACGTTTCTTGTAGGCTGTTAGAGCCATCAACAATATGACGCAGCAATTGTCGCACGCTGGATTCCCGCCTATCCGACTTTTGATTTTGCTCGACTATATCGATTTACATGGTTTATGGGATGCCGAAATGGTTTCATACATTAAGGATCAAGTATTTGTAGATCCTGTTAGACCTCCATCCATGACTGTCACTACCATCAATTCTGATAATAGTGAGATTATTAAAAATCTACTGCTCAACAATCAAAGCGCCATTTACTATGTTGCCGAACAAGGTATCTGAGGATTTGAATACAAATTATAGTTTTACTAAGCATTAGACCATTTGAATAGAACCCGGCGAATGGAATGATTTATTTTTATCTTCTGGCTTCATTGCCTACAAATGGTTATACTTTTCACTGGTATGTAGCTCTGCTATCGTATAACTATTGCTAATTCTATTTTCGCAGTTGCTTATAGCTTTTAGCTATGCATGTGCACGTACTTTGATGCTGATCAAGCTGAAGAAACTGTATTCAGATCTTCTTTTATTATCATTTATTATTACTATCGTATATTGCATATGTATGTAAATGTAACACGCTTATTAATACGTATTAATTGAATTTCAAATTTAGTATTTTCGATGCATTTAATTAGTATGACTGAAGTCTTTTCCAATCAAAGTGCAATCTATAGCACTTTATCAAAGCTGCCCTTTGAATTGATACTTTGGCACTGGTATGTAATGAACCAACTTTAAACATATAAGCAAAAAAAAACAGAAATAGCAGTACTAATAATTATTTAGGTCAATTGTTGGAAGAAATATGTTTTCAAAAAAATCTATTCTGTTTCTTCGAATAATGATTATTTTGGACTTGGCAATGCAAATTGCTCTATTCATATGCAGACTAACCTCCTACGACACTAGCTACCTATGGAGTGCAAGCAAGGTTGACTTTGTATATGTGCTATTGTATATGATACATCTGGCGTACTTTATGGATGTTCTTATTTTCGGCGGATTCAGTAAGTAATTGAACCGTGTCAACGAATAAACGCATAACAATATATGGTGCAATAGCAATATGGTTTGGACGTAGTGCACACAAACTAAAGAAACATCCCGAAGGCTATTTTCGTTTTATTCAGGTAAACAACAGCTGAAATATATAATTTAGGCACTAAACATTATATATCATTAGCTAGCATGTTTTTCTGCATTTGGCTGTATCACTTATTTAATATTTGGAATATGGTTTATAATAATTTTAAAGAACGAAACACTATCATCCCTTCAACAGTTTGCCACGATCGATGGCATGTACGACACAGCCTACCTCATTCGCGCACTTGTATTTCTAGCGGCACTTGGCATTCGCTGGCCTAAACTTGATAAAACGGTTAAGAATCATATGCCATTTGGCGGCATGACTACAATTGGATGCGAAACCATCGTTGAAGAAAATCCCCCGTATCGTCGATTAACGAGGCACATCACCAAAATGGCCAGAGTTTACCGAAACTCGCTACTTGATTAATAAAATATTTAATTAAACTTGGCTTTTTATTATTTAAATTAGTAGCATATATAAATATATAAATAGTAAAAATGTCATAGATAGTAAAATTGGATTAATAACATTATAATTGATTACATCTATGTTAATATTTATTACTTTGTAAGCCACAATATCAGCCAATAAAACGATAAATGTATATGTTAATCTAGATTGTTGCAAAAGCCCAATTATTTATTCATCCATCAGCATCGACGCTGTTTTAATATCACTGAATTCATCGAGTGCCTCTTGGCCAAGATCTTTTCCAAAGCCACTCTGTCCGATGCCGCCAAATGGCAAGTAAGGATACAGTGTATTGCAATGATTTACCCAAACGGTTCCCGCTTTCAATAAGCGAACTGCTCGATCCGCACTAGATAGTGATCGTGTCCAAATGGCCGCCGACAATCCGTATGGTGTTCTATTGGCTCGATCAATCGCCTCATCAAGGCTATGGAATGGTGCTAGCACAGACAGCACTGGCCCAAAGATCTCTTCACAGGCTAGCGGAGCATCCTCGGGTACTTTATGGAAAATAGTTGGCGGTATACCAAGATATTCCTTTGGCAATGAAGCTGCTTGCACATTCGATAGATTGGGTCCACCGCATAGCAATTCCCCTTGCTGTCCATGATCAGCAATGGCACGTTCAATGTAAGCAACAACACGATCTCGTTGTATTCTATCAATTAGCGGACCCATCACGCATCCTTTTGCTACGCCAAGCTGTGCTGCCTCAGTATGGGCCTTTAATTGAGCAATAAAGCTATCGTAAATATCTGCATGTACTAAAAGACGTGTACCCGCACAGCAGTTTTGTCCAGTATTGGTGAATGCCATGTCAAAAACATCACGAATAGCTCGTTTCATATCGGCATCGGGCATAACAATCATTGCTGCTTTGCCGCCCAATTCAAGTGTACACCGCTTCAAATTACTACCGGCTGATGCACGCAATATCTCACGGCCCACTGCCGTAGATCCGGTAAAGCTACAACGATCAATATTTACATGATTTGATAATGCTTGGCCAATATCCGCACCACCTGGTAATACATTAAGTACACCAGGCGGTAATAATTTTGCCGTTAATTCAGCAAATCTTAAACTGCTTAATGGCGTTTGAATGGCTGGTTTCAATATAACGGCATTGCCACACGCCAGTGCTGGTGCCAGCTTCCACGCAGCCAACATCAATGGATAGTTAAAACTAACGACCATGGAACAGACGCCGGCTGGCTGCCGTAGCGTATACTGGCGCATCGTTGGATTCGTGCCTCCTGGCAAAGCCATGACTCCATGAAGACGATCGGCACACCCAGCATACCATCTGAAGCACTCGATAACATCATCCATTTCGAGATACGCATCGTCAAGTGGTTTTCCACTGTTAGCTGATTCTAGCGCGGCAAATTCATCGCGATGATCGCGTACTACATCAGACAACGATAGAAGCACGTCACGACGATGAGCGCCTGTAAAATTGGCCCATGGTGCATCTCGATGGATGGCCTTGCGTGCTTGGTCCACGGCTTGATCAACATCGGCTATGGTGGCATGGGCTATACTGGCCAACTCAGCGCCATCTATAGGGCTAGTTACGGAACGGGTGGGTCGAGCGGCACTGGTTAAAAACTGTCCACCAATAAACGGCGCAATACAGCCACGCAACTGCTGTTTTAAAGAGGCAGTAATAGACATTGGAATAACAATAGAACAGAATTGGAATAATCATTTATTGGTACCTGCATTGTAGCTATTTAAATCAATACAGCCCTCACTTGTACTCTATTCTTTCTATAAATACACGTGGGCACGTCACTACGCATAACGTGCACCGACTTATTTGAATACGTCATTTGAACACTGCCCCATTTTCCTTTCCTTTTCCTTTCCTTTCTATTTGCCACTGCTCTAATATTACTCCCACGCCTGCTGAACATTTTAACATTTACTGCTGCCATGGCTTCACTTCAGTCGTTTATTCAAGTGTCACCCGACTCTGACTTTCCTATTCAAAACCTTCCATGGGGTATCTTTTCCACTGTACATAACGTAAGCTTTAATGGCCAAGCAGTCTATTTGTAGCCAATAAAACATTGTACATTAACTGATTGTTTATAGCCAACACCTCGGCCAGGTGTGGCCATTGGAGACTATGTTGTAGATATGAATGCATTGGCTGCTTCTGGCTTGATTGAAAAGCACGTTCCAGAGTTAGGCGAGAAGGCCCTTCATGTTTTTTCTCAGGTAAATAAATAAAAAATGCTAAATGAGTTGAATACTAATGGTTATAACAATATGATGGTGATATAATCATTAATCATTCACATTGCTATGTGCATATAGTCTACTCTTAATGCATTCATGTCACTAGGTAAACCCATATGGCAAGCAACCCGTCGTTTCTTGCAACATATTCTATCGGTGGACGAGCCAGTACTACGTGACAATACAACACTCCGCCAAAAAGCATTGATTTCACTATCTAGTGTAAAAATGCATCTTCCTGTCGAAATTGGCGACTACACCGACTTTTATGCATCAAAAGAGCATGCCACTAATGTTGGTATCATGTTCCGCGGCAAAGAGAATGCTTTGATGCCCAACTGGTAAGCTAGTTTACTTGTAATACTAACCAATAGCTAATTAATATATATATATGTGTGTGTAATAGGACACATCTACCCGTTGGATATCATGGACGTGCCTCATCGGTAGTAGTCAGTGGCACTGAACTACGTCGTCCATGTGGTCAACGATGCCCGGTAAAGGATCAGCCACCTGTGTTTGGTGCCTCTACCCGTCTTGATTTTGAATTGGAAATGGTAATTAAAAAGATAAAACAATAATAAAACAACTAATAGGTAACTGTATCTGTATATAATTGAATTATAGGGATTCCTCGTTGGCACAGGCAATCCATTGGGCAAGCCAATTACTATGCACGAAGCTGATAATCATATCTTTGGTGCCGTTCTTCTCAATGACTGGAGTGGTAAGTTAATAACACTGCTATATTAACTGTGTTCTATAATACTTACTCATTGTTATAAGCACGCGACATTCAAGCATGGGAGTATGTTCCATTAGGTCCATTCTTGGGTAAAAACTTTGGCACTACTATTTCTGCATGGGTAGTCACTATGGATGCATTGGAGCCATTCCGTTGTTCACCACCTGTCCAGGTAATTATCATAATTAGTATTTATTAGATTGATCTAATTATATTATACTATAATATACTATACTATACTATACTATATTACTATTAGGACCCCAAACCATTGGGATATTTGTGTGATAGTGTATCAAGTGGCTATGACATTAATCTAGAGGTCCAAATTACACGCAAGTATCAAGTGCTATATTTTATTATTTAATCTAATTTAAATACAATAATGTCAATACAACTATAGCGGCTGGTCATAGTGAAGCCAAGACAGTTTGCCAATCCAATCTCAAGTATATGTACTGGACATTCAAACAGCAGCTAGTTCATCACACGGTTAATGGCTGTAACATGCGTACTGGTGATTTGTGCGGTAGTGGCACCATCAGTGGACCAGTAAGTAGTATAATGATTATCAAGAGTATATAGACAACTTACCATGTGTTGCTAGGTGGAAGAATCATTTGGTTCTATGTTAGAACTATCCTGGACCGGTCAAAAAGACGTCGATGTTGGCAGTGGACTAACTCGTAAATTTATTGAAGATGGTGACCAGGTCAACTTAGCAGGCTACTGCCAGGGACAAGATTACCGTATTGGATTTGGTCCATGCAATGGTAAAATCCTTCCAGCTATTCTTTAAGAATAGTAACAAGCAATAAATATAACGTTTATTATACCAATGGTTATATTCAATACACATACATATGCTGTTTTACTAATCCTATTAATCGTCATATCTATTATTTGTACTAAATACAGACATTTTATGATTACAAATGTTAATTTACTAACAAGAATACCGCATTTTACATTCAAGTAATCATCTAATAATAAACAGTATATAAATAATAGAACAAAAGATCAAATAAGCCTTATCTATTAGTATTTCGTCATTATTAAATACGATTAGACATAGGCTATATGAAATCTTAGTAAATGACCTGATCCAGTGTAACAGGACCATGACATCTCAAACTATCTCATTGTTAATATGATTAATACACTCAATAATCACGTGGTATTGAATCCATGTGACCTGCAAAGTTGATACACCATTGTGTCTATCATTGACTACAACAGCCTCTCTCTCTTCTCTCCTCTCTCTCTCGTTTGTTCTTATTGATAGTTCGGTTACTCGCTCACTTTGTCCTTCTTTCTATTCCTCTTTGTGTCGTTTACCTTTTATTATCAGCGTTTGAGTGCCGTTCCGTTTAGTAACAACAATAGCACCTCGTTACTATACTTTTCTTTTCTCATTTCATATTTTTGAACTAGCCAGCGTTTATTTTAACACATTGCACTGACCAAGTATATGCGTGGGCATTTTTGTTGCTTTGTCTTTTTATTGTGTTAGCACTTTCGTTTATTGCAGCCTGGTCTGTTACCAATCCTTTATACCAATTCATATTACTCTCGATACCTACTGTGAAAAGACGTTTCTTGTGCTGGCATTCTAACTTCTCATCCAAGACTTGCAACTAAAGCAATAACCAACCAACCAACACCTTGTGCTATTATTACTATTATTAATACACCTCTATCATGCCTACCTCGACTGTTGATCACACTGAGGTAAGTATCGGTACTTTGGTAGATGGGTGGATAGACGATTGGATATGTACCTGTACGCATATCCATCTATGCACAGCTTTTTTTGCAACATATATTGGGTCTGATAGAAAAAGGGGACACAATGACCCAAGGGCTATTGCTGTATTGCTTAGTGTATTGGATGTGTGTGGAGATATGCTAGAAAGAGTGGCGTTTAGATGCAATTAGTAAATTTACTCTATTTCTATTCATTAACACGTACATTTATATTACATTTCTTATGTAGCCATCCAATTTAAACGATATAAATGAAGATGAGAGTGGATTAATTATAGCAAGTCATAATATTGTTGAGGATAGTTCATCTGAAATGGTAGAAATTCCTGCACTGCCAGATGTGCTAACTAGAACCGATACGAATGATACGATTGGTTCAGAAGCGGTATTGACCAAGATATTCCGCACAGACACTGAAAATACAGCCCGTAACAGCTTACTTGAAGACTTTCTTCAATTAGTAGAGCCTGATAATCAGCATGTTAATAATAGTAACACTCAACGTCATCCACAGCAAATGTCGGATGCGGAAACGACAACTATTGCATCGGAATGTCATGATCAAACTGGTCAGCCAAAATCCGACGGATTTCCATTGAAGTCCGCATCTGTCATAGCTGAGACCGATCCACGTCTTTCAAGTATTGATCCGGATCAGCTTAAACCAATAGCCTCATTGTTTACCGAATTTTACGAGGCCCAGGCCACCTCTGATACCGATATGCTGCCCCAATATCGACAAGCCGTAGAGGCAATGGACCATTTGGCACCCGATTCGCTTGAAGCACTTACCGAAGTACTTAATGACATTGATCGATTGGCCGTAATGACTGGCGATGCATTTGCCGATCAACGTGTTACACTATCAACAGATAAACAAGAAGAAATGGCTGCAGTTGATTTGGCAAAACGTATTATTCGTTTGTCAAAGCGAATGGATAGCCAGCGGGTTGAGTTGCGTTCTACACGCCAATCGGCACTTGTAGAACTTACAGATGCTATTGAGCGTAGCGGCCATCAAATGGTTGATCAACGTGTAGCAATTGACCAATCACTCGACCGTCGTATGCAGCTGGCACGCGTAACGGCTTTAGTCGAGAAAATGGATCGTACTCGATTGACAGACCAGGTAAGCGTTGTTGGTATACTAGTAATGAATATAGCTAATGCAATATACTATAAACTAGGATTGGATGAATCCACAATTACAACGAGAGGACGATATTTCGCGAATAACCCAACGCCTACAACGTACACCTAGTGCCTATGTTCGCCAACGATATACGATGAGTGGACAGAAACAACGCGATATGTTTATTGAAGGTATTATGACACGTATTCGTCGATTGGATGAACTGCGTATGAGTAATCAAGATGCAGAAATGCCACGCGTATGGCAACATCAGAAGCGATATTCAATGAGTGACTATGAAGCCATTGAATGTATTATCACATCGGCACCAGAACGATTTGAGAATCAACGAGCATTGCGTAAAGATGATATGCCCACATCGCGTAAATCAACATCAGCCACTATGCGAACAGCAACAACGGCAAATGGTACTCGTCCTGGCCATCGAGGTGTTCAATCACTGGATATCCGTCGTCATTTATCCAATGCTGCGGAATTCTTCCGTGCTAAATAATTTCATGTTTTTTGTTTATTTCATTAAATCTCGTCGGGATACGGCGGTGTACGGGTTGGTATATAATCCTCTATTTGTTTGTATTGTGTATTAGATAGTAATTATAATTATAATCATCATCATAATAATAGTAAAAAAGCTGATTAACTATTGTTGTTTATCAACTAATTAATTAATTGATTGACTAATATAAATGGTGTTACTATTGTTTTAGTGAGCAAATGAATAAATGATCGCTTAGTGATTTGAGTTTTTATTTTATTTTTCTTTTTTTCATATTGTGAATTTACTTGGTATTTTGCACTCTACTCCATTCTTTTATACGATTATACGGCTTAAGTAAACGTAGACGAAATGAAGACAAACTATAAGGTAGTTTGCGTGTTGATATCATTATAATGCTCTTGTTAATAATAACAATAATAATGCATGTCACTATAGTTTGCCAATTTATGTGGCACGGTTTATCGTGAGGGCAATTTAGTGTTTACTAAAGATGGCAGCACACTACTAAGTCCTGTTGGTAATCGCGTGTCGGTTTTCGATCTTGTAAAGTAAGTTGTAACTTTTGTTGAATAAATAAAAGGTAATAAAGAAATAACATAACTAATGGTAATAATGTATTACAGCAATCAATCGTATACATTGCCTTGTGAGACCAAGCAGAATATTGCCCATATTGCACTTTCACCTAGCGATGCGCTTTTACTAGCCATTGACCAATGTAAGTACTAAAATATGATATAGATGGTATCTATCTAGTTATAGATGTATTTATCAATGTCTGGATAATATCAATTAGCGGGTCGAGCTATTCTTGTTAACTTTCAACGACGTGTTCTACTAAGTGAATTTAACTTTAAAAGTCCAGTGCGTAATTTACAATTCAGTCCGGATGGCAAGTAAGTATTTAATAGTAGAAATAATAGTAAAAATAGCAATAATACTGATCAATTAATCACTTAACTAATTTAACATTAGATACTTTGCAGTGACCATTGGTAAACAAATTCAAGTGTGGCGTTCACCTGGATTGAATCCTGAATTTGCACCATTTGTTCATTATCGTACTTTCCCTGGTCATTTGGATGATGTTACTTCAATTCAATGGTCACCTGATTCACGGTAAATACTATCTAATACTATTTAATACTATTTAGTAGCAGTTTTGTTAATATTTGATTTATTAGATTCTTTGTTAGTGGGTCTAAAGATATGACCTGTCGGCTTTACTCGTTGGATCCGATTGAAGGCTTTGGTGCAGTTACATTATCAGGCCATAAAGCAGCTATTGTTAATGCTTTTTTCTCCAAAGACCAAAAAACAGTAAGTATTGTTTAACATAACAGGTTATTTAAGTGATATTAATGGCCTATTAGATTTATACGATTAGTCGCGATGCTAGTCTATTTGCATGGCGATGCAAATTAAAACGTAGACGTTACAATAATCGCAAAACATCAGAGTCAGATACTGAAGAGGAAGAAGAGGAAGAGGAAGAAGACAATAATAAGCCACAAACAGAGATGGCCGATGCAGATGCATCTCGTATTACCGACGCACGTAACTGGAAGATTGTTGAACGTCGCATGTTTAAACAGAATTATGCTCGTGTTATCTGTGCCACATATCAACCACGTAATGGATTGTTATGTGTAGGATTTGCTAGTGGTGTATTTGGTATTTGGGAAATGCCAGATTTTAATAACATTCATACACTAAGGTAATAACTAGTATAATTACAACGAATTGTATTAAAAGGATTGAATTATTTAGTATTTCACAGCATCGTATTGACACTTGTGCCATCAATAATACTGGCGAGTGGCTAGCATTTGGATCGGCTAAACTTGGTCAGCTACTTGTTTGGGAATGGCAATCTGAATCATATGTGTTGAAACAGCAAGGCCACTACTATGACATGGATACGCTGGCCTTCTCGCCCGATGGACAACATGTAGTGACCGGCGGTGCCGATGGCAAGGTTAAAGTGTGGAATACTGCATCTGGATTCTGTTTTATTACATTTTCAGAGCACACAGCAGCGGTAACGGCTGTTGAGTTTGTTAAACAAGGTCAAGTTGTATTATCGGCCTCGTTAGACGGAACGGTACGCGCCTATGATATGACTCGTTATCGTAATTTCCGTACTTTTTTAACACCAGAACCAAAACAATTCGCCAGTCTAGCTTGTGATCCAAGCGGTGAAATTGTTTGTGCCGGTTCACGTGATTCCTTTGAAATCTTTGTATGGTCTATGCAAACGGGTCGACTACTCGATGTACTTGCTGGTCACGAAGGACCTGTAAGTGCACTGGCGTTTTCACCAGTCGATAACGTACTAGCCTCTGGATCATGGGATCATAGCGTTCGTACATGGGATGTATTCGGTAGAGGTAGAGCAGTCGAAGTGTTCCAGCACCAGGCCGAAGTACTCGCTATTGCTTATCGTCCTGATGGTCGTCGTATTGCGGCAGCAACACTTAATGGCGAACTTACCTTTTGGGATTCAGAACACGGCCGCCAACTTGGTGTGATGGATGTACGTCGCGATATTGGCTTGGGCCGTCGCCAAGTTGATCGACGTGCTACGAATAATCGTGATTCCGATCGCTACTTCAATAGTATCTGCTATACAGCCGATGGTCGTAGCCTATTAGGTGGTGGCAATTGTCGATTTGTTTGTCTTTATGACATTGATAGTCGTGCATTATTACGTCGATTTGAAATTTCACGTAACTTCTCCTACGATGGTGTACGTGAAATGCTTAATAGTAAACGAATTACCGAGGCCGGACCTGACGCTACGCCGATGACCGATAGCGAAGAGGAAGAAGAGCTACGCGAGAGTAAACGACGTGGTCGTGGTCAAAGTACATTGCGTGACCGTGCTTTACCCGGTGTTCAAAAAGGCGACCTATCTGTACGTTCAGTAAAGCCAGAAATGCGTACAAAGTGGGTACGATTCTCCCCAACTGGCCGTTGCTGGGCCGCCGCCGCTACCGATGGCCTTGTTATCTTTTCACTTGATGATGCCAGCCAATTCGATCCGATTGAACTTGATATGGATCTAACACCTGATGCTGTACTTGTTTCATTGAATGAACGTGCTTGGTTGCGTGCGCTAGCCATGTCCATTCGACTTAATGACGTTGAATTAATGCGGCGCAGTTATGAAGCTATACCACCTGTTGATGTACCACTTGTGGCCAACGCTTTACCTACGAAATATCTTGAACGACTATTACGGTTTATTGCTGAAGAACTTGAAAAGTCGCGCCATCTTCACTTTCACCTTGTATGGTCGGTGGCACTTCTTGGCGAACATGCCACTTATTTACGCGACCATGCCGGCCAATTACAACCAACAATGCGTGCTTTAAGAAAAGGTTTAGCACGTATGCATGAAACACTTGCTAAAACGTAAGTTATTATTTATATATTATGTTAATGAGTATAATACTAACGATAGATTAAATATTTTATTTGTATATAGTTGCAATGAAAATACCTATTTAATCCGATATCTAACCGATGAACGTCAACGTATTCAATCTTTAGAAACAAATATGGCCTCGATGCAACTCGACACGTCATTATAAAGCAGCCATTAAATAAATCGGCTATTGATCTTTACGTAATAAACTATTTCACTATTTCATTTAACTCACTCTTATCGAGTCTATTATACTAATGACTAGAATAAAAACATGGATCTATTTACACAAATATAAATACGCATACATAAACACACATGTAAACAAACACACATACACACACATATATATATAACAACCTATACATCTTAAATACTCAATGACTTACCGACAAACTAATTTATTGTGCAGCAATAGGTAGTGGTTGGTTTAAGGTAGGTAGAGTTAATATATTTCTGATCAAATCCCAGCATGCTCAACGTGAAGTATGTCTACGTAAAAACAACAACAACAACAATGACAACAACAATAACAACAATAGCACTCTTACACAAAATAGACGCGCACAAACACAGAAACACACTGAACGTAGACATACACACACACATTGCCATTGGCGTATCTTTTAAATCTTCACCGGGTCGTGTCAATGTCAATGGTGTTGTATGTAATGCGTGTATAAAAGTGTGTACGATTAAGAAAAAGAAAAGGAACAAGTGATGGCGTAATAGTAGTAGTAGTAGTAGTTAAGTAGTAGTAATAGTAGTAATAATAGTCAAAGTTAAGTATATTGTTGTTACTATTGTTGAATGGATAAATGGTGGTGGTGGTTGGCATCGTCCGGCGGAGCAACAATGGGACTATCCTTCTTACCCTCCTCGCTTTACTCTTCTTTCGTATTATGACACTCGGCCATCCTTCTTGTTCTTCTTGTTGCGTGGGGGTGTGACGGGGCGGCCTGTGCCTTGTCCACCGTAATTGTACTTGTGACGTCGCTCTGCTGGTTTAAGCACTTGGAATGAGCACATCAATGTCTCATCAACACTCATCATAGCACCAGCATTATCAAATTCACCGCAGTAATTAGGTGCAGAAAACAGAGTTACAAGTTGACGCTTTGCAAAAAACTCATAACCGTCTTCAACAACTTGATGTGCTCGGCAAATAAGATCCATATCGTGTTTTTGTAAGAATCGTGCAACAATATCTGGGCCAAATGTAAACGAGACACCACGATCGTTTTCGCTCCAACCAGTCACTTCTTTATCTGGATCTGACCATAAAAGATCACAGAGTAGGCCTGAATAGCAGTAGTTATTAGTGTTAGCATTGATATTAATGATAATTAACGTTTCGTTATATAATGTATAATATAATGTATATGATATGCTTACCTGTATCGGGTACATCGGTAGGACGCATAACACGTCGAATTTGATCCATACTTTGTAGATCGGGTGATAGACCGCCGTGCATGGTAAAGATTTTTTCATCGACGATGGCAGCAATTGGCAGACAATTGAAGCAATCGGTAAATGTTTTCCACAATTTAATATTGTATCGTCGTTTGCCTATATTAGTAGTCATGATGATTAAATAATTGCTTAATGACACATTGTATTGGTTACTTACATTCATCATAGAAGCCATATATACGGTTAATACTAGCACATTCGTGGTTGCCGCGTAGGATAAAGAAGTTTTCTGGATATTTGATCTTATAAGCAAGTAATAAACAAATAGTTTCCAATGATTGTTTGCCTCGGTCGACGTAGTCGCCTAGGAAAAGATAGTTGGACTCGGGTGGAAAGCCGCCATATTCAAACAATCGAAGTAAATCATAGTATTGACCGTGGATATCGCCTAAATGTAACAAATACACCAAACAAATGACAAATTAGATTCAGTTAGTTTAGATTACTTTTATAAATCACAATCAGGTTATTTAAAAGCATACAGCTAGAAATACAAAATAGCCGCCAATTGGTGCACTTGTACTTACCGCATACTTTAATGGGCGCTTCCAGTTCCAATAAAATAGGTTGGTTAATAAAAATTTCACGAGCACTTTCGCATAGGAATTTGATTTCGTTCTCGGCCAGTTGAACTTGTTTGCCTGGTCGACTGCCTCTTACTGAATCAATTAATGCTATGTTAGTAAATTATGCCTAAAAAACGGTTATAACAGCCATAATAGATTGCTAATTCCACTTTGGATCAAACTTTTAAATTTAAAAGCTTAAAACCGTCGCAGCTCTAGTATCTTTCTGTCTATACTGTATTGACCTTCCACACATATACGCGTCCAATCAGTGTTACCTACCTTCTAGCAAGCGGTCGATGATCGAGTCAACATCCGCGGTCTGTGTACTGGCCATCTGTATGCTAGTGATAGTATAACAATGATAATAATAATATATCGAATTGGTAAGTGGCCGTGCAACACGTAAAAGAAACCCTCAAGGCAAGCAAACCAAAGAGAAAGAAAAGTAAAAGAGAGGGAAAAGAAAGAGAAAGAAAGAGAGAAAGAGGAAAATCCGATGACTTGAGTGGGGCCAAATTGGCGGTTTGGCGGTTATGGCAATCGTTTTACGTCCACAAGGCGACACAATTACAAACGATACAAACGATACAAACACTCGTGTCCACGCACGCGTATAGAATCAACTATAGAGACAATGGCACTAGCAATAGTGATAGTGACAACACACTAACAACAACAACACACTATAATGAGGCTGATAAAAGATTGATAAAGATATACGTAGTATATATATATATATATATGAAATAGCAAAAGAGCTACTATTCTCTTAACCAGTATATTCAATAGAATCGAGCCAAGATGAAAAAGAACAAGCACAACTAAAAAGTTATCTTTTGTGTGTGTGTGTGTGTGTTTTGTGTGTGCGTTGTGAGTAATAAAAGGGAAAAAAGAGAGAAAGAGGAAAAGTTCAAAGTGTAAATGTAGCCATGCAGTAGTAACAATAACAATAATAACAATAGTGTAATAATACAGTGCTCATATAATACAATTATTATTCTTATTAATGTAACAATAATAGCTGTTGTAATAATATATTACAGTAACTAAATATTAATTATCTTAATAACAAACTATTATATGATTTGTTAATTACTATAACTATTCAAAAAGGAGATAAAAAGAGGAAACCAATACATGTCATTGTGTACGCATAGATCGTATATTGGCTAAAATAAACCAATCTATTACTGTGCAATAACAAGATAGTCTATTCATACGCAATGGTGAACAGGCAAGATTAAGCGGCAACATAGGCAAGCTGCTATATAGATGATCGCAACTGCGCCATATTTGTCTATCTCTTGTATGGCTTCTACTTCTATACGCCACTCTATATGCTTAACGCTTTGTTGTGTACCCACCTTCTTCCACGCTTGGTCTTTGCTAAATGATCTGTGACTAATGGCTATTGCAATGGTACTATTACTATTACTCCTACTAACAACCAAGTGGTAAGTAACAGTTCAAAGCAATCAATGAGACACGGAGAAGAAGAAAAGTAGAGGGGAGCGATCAAAGAAAGCAATCGAAGATAAGTGATGGGAGAAGAGTACGCATACACGCGCATACAGGCAAGATAGAGTGGTAAATAAATACCAGAAAAATTGACTCGACCCAACCCGTCTGCTTTGTGTTACAAAACAGTGAATCAAAGTGTAAGAGAAGTTTAAAAGGAACACTACAAATAAAATGTACTAACGTTGATAATGTCATTATTAATACATTTTATCATTACACGATGTTATTTTACTCTATGCCTCCTAGCCTTAAACTGAGAATAAATGGATGTGATGATAATAAATAACTATTAATTCAAATATTGTTACTTTAAAGTATTCAAAACATTACAATTTGATATTTAATGTTACTCATCATCCATCATCATGTTCAATAAATTGAATGTTATTAAAGTAGTTATTTTAACCACAAATTATAATAAATGGCCAATAAATTCAATTAAATTGTATAATAATGCAGTTTATTTAACTCAATTAACAAGTATCAAAATTAAAAGTTAAAAATGAAATGGTACATAGTATGTATATATTAATACAACAACACTAGTATGATCAAATAGAACAGTTAACTAATTATTGATATCATTGCTAAAATAGCTAACATGGTTGTAATTGTAGTGAATGTAACTCATTGTAATATATTAATATTCGATCAATCTTTTTATACATGGCTAACAATAATCGGTCTTATATGTTTCAAAGAAATCAAAATATTATGTCACATTGTTTATTTAAATCAATTTATTAACAATGTTTTAATAAAAAGTAATATTATTATGTTACGCATAACAACAGTATAACCTCAATTGAAACAAATCTACTCTGAACACTCAAAACAGGGGACGCAAGTACAATTCAATCTATTACATTAATATTTTATTCAAATCTTAATAAAGGCCTACCAGTTGACTATAACAACCTTTGTACAGCCCCATCGCCTCTCTCCATATTAATTCACCTTTGGTAATCTTTATTTTCTTATTTTGGATAGATAAAGCCTTCCCTGGTAACTATCGTTCATTGTCTTGTATTTATTTAACATAATGAACCATGGATCATTGATCCTTGTACTTGGATACCGATTTATTCATCTTTAACAAAGCTCACCTGGATAATTACATAACAGATAATTAAGGTAAAAGTTTAAATAGCATCTATTTCATTTCCAGTCATTATTATTTCTATAAAATATAGACTGTAATGATGGCGTGGATATTTCTATTAAGGGTTTACGCGATAATGGTCCAAATAGCGATGGCGCGGCATAGATGCATTCACCAGTGCTCCTTTCTCTATATATGTACATATACTACCAATAAATATATTTATATTCTCTCTCACGGCTCTTATTCTCAGCCAACCAGAACTGTTGATGATATTCACTTGGCCTCCTTTAACTGGTTCATTCTCTCACAGTCATTCCATTTTCCCTCCATAAAAGTATCACCGATGAACACACACACTGTAGAATACACATGGCAGGATAAGCCTACCATCAACATCACATTATCGAGCATACACTCCTTTTTTCCATATCCAATAATTAGTAACAGTACACACACCCACACCACACATCACTTTCTCCTTTCTTGACCAACTCATCAACTAACCAACGAATCAGCTTCTATTCATCCACACACACACACACACGCACACACACTACATCGAGACTTATATTCTCTCTCCTATTCCTCTCTCTACTCTTTTATTCTCACTCTTTCTTACTTTTACACTTCGCAAACGCCCAGCTTTGCGTTTTGTTCTGTCTTTTTCATCATCCTGCACGCACCACACGTACACACACACGCACACACGCACTTATTTACAAAACATCATCTTTGTTACTACTGTGTTGTTGCTATTGTGTTCTTTTCTCTGCACTTTCGTCTACTTTCTCGTTCATTTGTTTCGACTACTTATTGCTTGCGCGTCGGCCAGCCTGCCAGCCAGCCTGCTATTCTCTTTCGTTCGCCCGCTCCTACCTTTACCAAATAACAAACAAACAGACAAACAAACAACCATCACCACAGCCATACCTATACCATCGCTCTCATCTTTATATACTGGTGTGCTTTCGCGCTCAGATCATCGCGCTATTGTTTGCAATAGTCTTTACTAAATTCTGTGCAGTTTCTACGCATAAACAACCGTTGCTACTGCTCGATTGTTTCGACTTGTTGTTGTTGTTTACACGCTCGCTCGTATTACTACTATTTACTACTACTACTACTTCTACTTACTACTTGCCCGCGCACGTGCGCTAGCCGCCTTGGACGCACTGCAGACGACGTCGATTGTCGTTTTTATTTGCACTACAACATTCCTTCTGTGATCCGGCGATCCAGACTTTTACTACATACTATTACTATACCTCATACGGTTGTTATTACCATTGGCACTACAGCTAGCTAAACTTGGTTATTTGTTACGTGCGTGTGTATCTTTCTCAACTACTTTGACTGCGCAGTACACTATTGTTTACTACGGCACAATCAGAAGCTTATCCCGTTGATTACCATTGATTTATATCATGTCTGCAGCTCAACCGCCGCCTGCGCAGCGTCCAGTATCGGATACGTTTGCGTTCTCCGATGTTGCCGCTGCCGTTAAGGATGCAGCACTATTGGCAAAGCCGACACTGGTGCTAATGGCAGTCATATGAGCCATATGACCAATGGTGCCACCGTGGATTCAGCCGTGCACCACCAACGCCCTGTATCAGAAATCATTTCCAAGGATATGCCAAAATCTTCTGAAGGTAAGCGGACGATGACTAACTATAAAGTGCCATGGTGATATTTGCATGCTACCGCATGTACGAATATTAATGAGTATTTGGGACAGTTATGATCACACGACTTGTATGTCGTGTGGGTATATGCATGATGGATCATTTGTGTGTGTGTATGCGTATGTATGTGTATGTGTGTGTGGATATATATGTGTGTGTATGGATGGATCGGCACAAGTTATTTGTGTGCTATGAATGAAATGACCGATGCCGATAAAGTTGGTTGCCTCTTTGGTTGATACTGTTACACAGCAACTATGGTGCATATAGTGCAAATAGGATGGGTCATTTGAAGTAATATGTAATACCAGCAATATTTACTAACAATTGATTGTATTTTATTAATAATTGCAGCTGAGGCTATTGATCGCTGGTTCGACGATCTGGCCAGTTATGAAGAGACCATGGAGGCGATGGCACGTGCTAGTCTAGATCAAAACTTCAAGGACGAGCTAAATGCCATCGAGCAATGGTTCCAAGTGTTGTCGGAAGCTGAGCGTACCGCCACACTATACAGTTTGTTGCAACATACCACGCGTGTCCAACAAGGCTTTTTTGTCGCCTTTTTACAGCAACTTATTCGTCGTGAAAATGCAAATGCCGCTAGAAATGCCGGTGCAGATAAAATAAGAATCGCAATCGTCGTATTCCTGGTAAGCCGCAACTTACCATCACCGGTACCAATGAGAAGTATGCACGTATGTACGGCGAAGAACCATCGCCAGACTATATGTCGCCTACTCGTCCAACGGTAAATGCACCAATGACTGCGCAGCCATTCAAAGAGACGTCAAACCGTACATCGGCTCTTTATAATGTACGTCCAAAAACTGCGCAATTGGGTACGTTCCAGCAACAGCAGCAGCGCTGGTCGCATAATGGCATTTCACCAGCTCTACGCACCGGTGGACTGGATAGCGCCACTTATAGCGATTTGCCATCTGCTATCAGCCGTTTAGGCGGTGATAATCACGAGTTAGATGCAGCTACCGCTGCTGCTGCTGCTGCCGCCGCCGCTTCTGGTAAATGGCAGCCATTGACGCCAACCTTCTCAACCTTCTCTGAAATGGCAAAAACAATTGAACGTCCCCGTTCAGCTGCTGAAGCGGATCGTCCAGGTGCAACACCGGCCCAAAATACTCCGAATCAATTGAATCCAAACATGGCCAATGGTAAAAACTGGCCACAAAGTGCGAAATTTGGTCAAGTATTTGCTTCACGTGCACCATTGGGTCCACCACCTGCTGGTGGCGACCAAGAACGCAACTTCTTTGCTCGTCCACCTGGCAGTGCACGTACACCAACCGGTAAATTTATGCATCGTGAACCATTGACGGCAGATCCAATTAGAAACATGGGTCTACGTGCTGCGGCCTCTCCGGCGTTGCCGCCTGGTCTATTCTCTGGTGCTACTCCAACTACGCCAACGCCAGTTACCATGCATCATTGGGACCCCAATCCGAAAAAGTCAACAATGCTACGCGACTTTTCAGCTGGTCTATTGTCAGATGGTCGATTGATGGATACAAAGGTTAATAGTAAAGAAGCTGCGGCTATTAGTCGTATGCTAAGTAATAAGAGTGCCAAATTGGGACTTAAAGACGCAAAGAAACGCGCCACGACCGCTGAAAGTGCTTTAGAGGCCGGTGAAAAGTCACCAAAGCCACAAGAACCAGTTGACTTTGCTGTGTTGGAAGATATTTCGGCCTGGTTCCGTAGCATGCGTCTTCACAAATACACGCCACTGTTTGAAACGATGACGTGGCGCGAACTAGTTAAATTGGATGACCAACAGCTGTCGGATAAAGGTGTGGCCGCACTAGGTGCTCGACGCAAGATGCTTAAAGTATTCGAGACGGTACTATTAGAGGCAGAATCCAAGGGTATTCAAGTCTAGAAAGAATAGATACAATGAACGAATGACGTGGCCATAGGAGAATAATAGAACGTGTATAATATGCGTGTAAATCTCTCTATATACTTGTGTATTCACTAGTCAATTATATTTATATCATTGTCTAGATGATGTATTCACATAGTATTATAGGCATAGATTTCATTACGTATATTACACGCTGTCATTATCACCATCGTTATATTTTTTCTTTATTTTCATTTGCCACGATCATTAACATTATTGCTACTATTCTAATTTTACTATTACATAACTAATTATTAACAGTTATGTATTTGTTCATTCATCTCTCTCTCCTGGTTTCTCTTCTATTTCCATCACACACACACACACACACACATTCTGCATTCATGTATTCTATCGTTTTACAACATGCCTCTCGTCTCTTTCTATAGCTTCACGAAGCCCGCCTTGATGGTTCGACTGGTGCGCTGGGGGTTTATCTGTATACACGAGATAAGGCATATGCTGTTTAATGGTAGAAGTGAGCGTCGTTGTCGTCATCACACTATTTCATAAATAACATCGATTATTATCATTTGACTGAATATTTACTTGTTCACTCGTACATTCATTTACATATTCATTTATTCAATCCATCAATCCTTATCATTCATCAATCGCTCACACATACATACACGCACACATCTATCATTCATTCATTCATCTACTCAACCGTCGTAGTTTACATACGAGGTTCCCATTGACACGCAGCTACAAGTTTTCTTTTCTGTACATGTATGCATGTGTACGCCATCAAGTTTTGTGTGTGCATAGGATTGAGTACACGTTCATAACAAGAAGACAGAAATTAAAATTTTCGTGGATTGATATTGAATACAAGATTATATTTGTCTCTATGTTGTCTATTTGAAACAATAGATCCACGTGTAATTGGAAACATATGGGCATGGACTAGGTTACCATCATTGATCTATAATAAATGTGTGCACATTACAAATGTTTTATTCTACATAATAGGCATATAGCCATACTTATTAGTATTATTCTTATTAATGATCTTTATACTACTAACTATCCAATGAAGAATAGTCAAACAACCAATCCCGCTCCTTTGCGCGTTCTAATCCTTCATCCGATCTTGGTATTGGTAAGAAATGGGACGTAGTAATACGCATGTGCTTACATATAGTTACGGTGGTGGGTGCGCGATGACGACTATTTAGGCGGTGCAGAACGGCTAGTCGTCGATGCCGCTGTAGGCTTACAAGCGATTGGCCATACAGTCACCATCTATACGAGTCATCATGACGTTACGCACTGTTTTGAAGAGACACGCGACGGTAAGTAATTAGCTAGTTATGAATACCAAGAATGTAGCTGGTATTTATGTTGAATGCTGTTATTTAGGCACGCTTGAAGTAAACGTTTATGGCGACTTTTTACCGCGTAGTATTTTTGGTCGATTTATGGTGCTGTGTGCCATTCTACGCGGTATTTACCTTGCTATGGTGGTCACGCTCATAGGTGCATTAAGAGAGGCAGATGTTGTATTTTGTGATCAAGTTCCGCTTGGATTCCTATTCTCAAATATGCTGGTGCACGGGTAAGTTGATTAATGAGTAGTATATATATATATATATATGTGTGTGTATTGTTTATTCGTGTTAAATGACGTTATAATGGATATTATGGACTAGGTATTCTTCTATTGCCATTTTCCTGATTTACTTTTATCAAATCGACGTGGATTACTTAAGAAACTATATCGTTGGCCGGTAGATGTATTCGAAGAAGTGACAACGGGTATATATTAATATTAATTCAACTATTTGCTACTTACAATAGTGTGGATATATAGGTATGGCTGATAGTATTGCTGTTAATAGTCAATTTACGGCCGGTGTATTCAAACAAACCTTTACTCGGATATCACATAAACCGCAAGTACTTTATCCAGGCATTCGTTTAGATGCCTACGACCGTCCAATTAATCCAGAGGCTACTACATTGGCACCACTTAAAACGTAAGTTGGGCATTTGTATGCTATTTAGTAATATTAATTTGTAGTTAATTTAATCGTTATAATGGCTAGTGAACGTACGACAATTGTATCAGTAAATCGGTTTGAACGAAAGAAGAATATTGCACTCGCTATTCAAGCATTTGCTAAACTAAGAGATGATGCACTTGTATCTGAAGAGGAATTCAAGCAACTGCGATTGATTGTTGCTGGTCAGTCCATATTAACAGTGTATTGAATTTATCAATTGTATACTAACAGCTATTCTATTCTAGGCGGTTATGATAAACGCGTTATTGAGAATGTCGAGTATCTTAAAGAACTAGATGAGTTGGCTAGTACAGATTATCATTTAACAACCTATACAGTATGGGATCACACGGCGGCAACACCAAATGATGCCCAAGTAGTCTTTCTTCCATCCTTTGATGAAATTCAACGTAGTTATTTGTTGGAAACGGCTCGTTGTTTGCTTTATACCCCAAGTGGTGAACATTTTGGCATTGTACCAGTTGAAGCGATGTACGCCCGACTTCCTGTAGTGGCAGTGGCCGATGGCGGCCCCACTGAGACTGTACTTGACGGCAAGACCGGCTATTTGTGTAAAGCGGATTCGGCCGAGTTTGCAGCGGCCATTTGTCATCTTTGCCTCAAAAAGCATCAACCGCTTTAGGCGAACAGGGGCGCGGTTGGGTACGCCGCCAATTTACACTTACGGCATTTGTTAATAGATTAAACAAAATGCTGACTGATCTGGCTAAATTGCCCAAATCGAAAGAGCATTCGCTATTTGAGCCGTTGATGATATTGATCACCAGTGTGCTGTTGCCATTTGCAGTGGTTTTTTATTTTAACGCTAATAACAACAACTAATAAAATTGCCGCTAGGCAGAATAGCTATAAACTGTTAAGAATAATACAAATGACCCGTATAATATAATTCAACACAATTATTTAATAATTATTTAACGATACATATATTCATTGAATTCGCTGGGTGCATCAAAATGGCTGAACTGTGCCGAAATGATTTTGACTGATGTTCTTGCCGTACTTTTATCGGATTTGCTAAGCTGATCGAACTTGCTAAAGCGATCGGACATGTCTTGTTGATTATATGAAATCTTATCCTTTTCTATCTCCTCGCTCCAGTCATTGTACAGTGATGGACTAATCATGTCGTCAGTGCGTGTACGCGCCCTTGTTTTCGGTTTCTTCCGCGGCCAGATAATGCCAAAGAACGATAGAAACATCAGTGCTCGGATAAGATAGACCGTGTCGCTGACGATATGGTGAGTGGCGTATCGCTTAACCGTGACATATTGATTGTTGATAAGTTGTGTTTTCTCTATTTCAGATAACAGAAATGTGAAGAAAGCCAGCATTGTAAAGGTTGTAAACTGAAGTAGCTATATTAATATCCACGATAAAAGTAAATAAGTTTGGTCGTAATTACCTTAATAAATTGTTTTTGAATTACTTCATCTTTTCGCATTCGATAAATACTCCATCCAAACCATAATGCTATACATTGGTGCCTTTTTAGTGTTCAATATTATATGATATGCTACTGTTACTTACAAAGCCCGCCAAATATAGTTGTGTCAATGTAATTGCTTGGATTTTCGATATGATTTAAAGATACATCAATGCTGTACTTTGGATCAATTAGAAACATTTGATAAAGCGCAAGAAGGCGAAGCATAAAAGATATAACGTTTGAAAACAAATCAAGTACGACGATTGTTCGAAAACCTATAATGACCCAATGTGCAAATAAAGGTTTGACAACATAAGACCTTAAGTAAATTGATGGAAACATTAGTATGTGTTAAATACGACTGCTTATATCATACCAGTATAGTAGAACAAAATCAAAAGGGACTTTGGATAATGTATCGTTGAGTATATCGAGAAACTTGCCTGTAAAATTATTAAATGGTATGATGATGACATATAACAATGCTGAGGGATTCTTGATTAATAATCAAGCACTGGGATATAGTCAGTGTACTACTTACTAATACAGTATACGAATGTTATGCAAAATACAACTATTCTAATATCTTTCTTTAGTCGGCGAAGTAGTAGTAGTCGCAGTAAACGAGCATATGCGTATATTATTGATATTGAGATCTAAAGGTGGTGAAATAATTTTAGTTAATTTTTATTGAATCACCGGCTTAACCTACAATGATAAAGTACATCCACTGACGAGAAATATATTCAACTGAAAGAAATACCTTGTTCCATGGCCCAGGTTCTTAAGTTTAATGTTGTATTACTATAATTTTAATGGCCTGTTTGCTATTGCCTACCTGGTTCAGCTGTAAACCCAAAGGTAGGTGCCATTCGTAAGGAATTATCCAAGTCTAGACTTCGAATATGATCTAGCAGCGTGACGGGGATTGGAGGTGGACCGTCAGATATGATTGATGGATTTTTCGTATAATATTCCATAGTGTCGGGGCCCCAATCTGTAGTATGATTACTAGCAGAGCTGATTATAATAAGCTTAAACGACGGATATCCAGCTTGTATCAGTTCGTTTGACGTTGCTTCCACCGCCGCACCAAGCTATCCAAATGTTGGTATGCATAGATATAGATAGATGAAGATTAGATGGTACACCACTTACCTGGGCAATTGTTTGGCAGCCAAAATGATTAGCAATGCCGATTCTTACGGCAATAGCTAGCGTTATATTGCGTGCTTTGATGTCGCTTATGCTGGGTAAAGACGACTTCATCCTATTGGTAGTTGCAAAGTTACAGTTTGTGCTATTTTCTTTAAACATCCATTCAATAGCTACGCCATTGTAAAAATAGTGGGGCTGCCGATAGAGAAAGTAGTTGAGTGTCGGAAACTCTACAGTTGTAGCATTGTTGTACAAATTTGCTATAAGCTTTGCTTTGCCAATATTGGCGCAAAAAAGTGTCCAAAAGACTAATAAACAAGTACATTTTAACGAAAATGCGTACATGGTCAATAGAGCAAAATAGTGGCGAATATAGACAAAGAAAGGCGAAGCGTGAACTGTTGACGAACTACCATGCGGCTGTGTATTTAACAGTGAAGACCTTTGAATTTTAGCATTACATACAGGTTTAATGGTTGCACATGCAACAAATAGGTGATTTTCAACGCAATGCCAACTTCTTTGTCTGACATCATATGCAATTATCATCATGTCCAATCAGTGAAACACAAACAGCCTATATGTATATCTAAATTAGTCACAAATGTAATATTCAGTTTTCCATTAGAAAAGATACTAATGGTGCAATTTTGATAGCAACCTTTGCAATTAACATAGCTTGCGTTAGGCTCACAATGGTCGGCCATTGCTATTGGCTATGCACTAACAAAGGATATATGGGCCAATCAGCGACCACAGTCAATGCAATGATGATTTTACTGACAGTGCAAAAATAAATGCCACGCAAACATTTATTTCAAGAACCAATATTTTTGTGTCATACATTTTGTCAGAAAGTTTTTTAAACAATTTGTTTATTTCATATGCCACTAATGTATTAAATATATGGTCAAAGTATTAAGAGTGCAGTGCATATACTATTTAGTATTTCAATGGTGTAGCACAAGTATCAAGTTTACCATAGCAGTGTTTATTGCAAAAGTAATATTATAATAGCCCAATTCAAGTCTATCACAATAATAAAGTATTAGTAGCAATAAAATATATTACTGCGTAGATTAATCATGCAACTGCAATCCATAACAATAGAAATACAGTTACACGATACGTTTAAAGACAGATTTATGCATAAGCTAATTTAAAATAGACAATTATAGGCGTATTTATATTATAGGATGCCATTCGTGTACTAGGAATATAAAGGTGACGTATACCTTTAATTTCTATGCCCATTAATTGCACATATCAATTTAATTGCCCAGTCTAACGTCGATAATAAAAATAGTTATATTTAATAAACTGAAAACTGCAAAAAGATGCTACTTATTATACTTGATGATGCAGTGCTTAGCGAACATAATAAAATATAAAAAAATTATTGAATTTTCTTTATTAATAAATATCGGCAAATTCTGGAATGACAAAATTTTACAAACACTTTATTGCCGTTAAATGAATAAATGTTGTTACAGTACCAAATTACAGTATTATGACTATGTAATCATCTACTATACGATGATGCATGACATCCATCATGTAATCGAACAACATGCCGATGGTAACATGTGAATAGTCACAACAGCAATATACTAAATACTAGTACTAACAATCATAAACAAACAGCTATCCAAAGACATAACCAGTAAATAACAAGTATTTACTGGCACATGATCAGTCATATGAACAAGGCTCAAGTTCCATTAACAATGGTATTTACTATAAACAACTAGCTTTATTGGAATTATAATAAACATATCTATATATTTGGTTATATGTTATTTTATCTACTTTAATTAAAAATGCTATTCGGCTATTAAAAGCTTAACTGGGGTAATTGATAATTAAAAGGAGAATCAGTTATTGACTATTTTATAATAGCATCAGGTTCATGTTATACTAAGGCAAGCAATTAATCAGTAGTCACTAACGATTAAATGATAGAAATATAAACAAGGCGGTGGCCATTAAGTTGCTAGTCGTTACAATATACAAGTACTTTGACATTATTATTAATTAAATACTATCATTTTTACTCCCTCAACACTCTAATCTACGCTGTTATTTTATTTATAATATATTTTCTGTTTCAGTTAGGCAAACGTGCTAGCTCGTTGACTGTTATCGCATTGCTACAACAGTGTATGATTTTGTAACATTATCAGCTTTAGTTATCAATGGAAAATAGAAAGCCAATGATTTACTCAGTAAGTTGATTGTTCTACCAAATTAGTGTGATAAATGACATGCACAAATTTTGAACAATGAGCTGTGCATTCTATTTTTAAATAAACAAAGATAATAAAGCCAGGCCTTAGCAGCACATAAAATAAACACGATATTTCTTTGTTCATGCGTGACGTGTGTGTACTACGTCACTTTACTTAAATATCCGGTCTTGTTAGCGGTGATGTTAGCGCAGTATCCTTTCATCTGCACTCCTAGCTTCTACAGCAACACATTTTAGCATTTTGCATATTCCATTGTCTGCATTTTCCATTGATAGCCTCTGTCTATTTCCAGTCAACACGCATATTTAAAATGATGGGCCTCAAGAATGTATTCCACGCTTGCATGCTTGCACTTGCTTTCACCAGCTTGACCGTGACAGCTCTCCCAGCCGAAACAACCGAGGACATGACTCCATTCCAGCATGCCTATGTTAGCGCTAAGGCAAATGAATTTGAAGCTTTCTTTTTCATTAGGCCATGGAAGTCGGGTGCGGGTGTAGCCTTTTATGGTTCGATGGGCGGCAAAATTCCTAAATGTGGTGAATACACCTATTATGTCCACGAGAATCCGGTACCAGCGAATGGCGACTGCGCTGCCACAGGGGGGCATTTTGACCCATACAAGATGAAAGGAGCCCAGTGCACAAAGGAAACGCTGAACAAGTGTGAGCTAGGCGATATGAGTGGCAAATTTGGCAAAATTAAGTTTGCGAGCACTGAAAAGGTGCAGTTTGAAAACATAGCCTATCTAGATCCCACCATTGCTCTAAGCGATGGCGAACATAGTGTTCTTGGTCGTTCACTCGTCATTTACGATCCATCTGGTGCTCGTATTGCCTGCGGTAATATTGAAAAAATCCAGATTGACGCTCAAACGAAGTTCCAGAAGAAATAAAAGCGCCATGGAAAGTGCAGGAGTGTATCAATGACGCATTACTTGTGCTGTTTGAATAAATGTATGTAGTAAAATATTTTAAATTTTATGCACAATCGAATTTTGTTAATGTTAATGTAACATATATATGTGTGTAGAATGTTATTACATTGCACTATATGTATAGTGTGTAATAATACGCGCTCTCTATCTATATATTACATTGTAATATACATAATTATAAATCTTCATGTCTAATATCGTTGTAGTATCAAATTACGGTATTATGATCATGTAATCATCTACTATACGATGATCCATGACATCCATCATGTAATCGAACAACATGCCGATGTAACATGTGAATAGTCACAACAGCAATATACTAAATACTAGTACTAACAAGCATAAACAAACAGCTATCCAAAGACATAACCAGTAAATAACAAGTATTTACTGGCACATGATCAGTCATATGAACAAGGCTCAAGTTCCATTAACAATGGTATTTACTATAAACAACTAGCTTTATTGGAATTATAATAAACATATCTATATATTTGGTTATATGTTATTTTATCTACTTTAATTAAAAATGCTATTCGGCTATTAAAAGCTTAACTGGGGTAATTGATAATTAAAAGGAGAATCATTTATTGACTATTTTATAATAGCATCAGGTTCATGTTATACTAAGGCAAGCAATTAATTAGTAATTACTAACGCTTAGGTGATAGAAATAAGCGTAAACAAGATGGTAGCCATTAAGTTGTTAGTAGTCATAGCTTAGTGCTAGATTGTTAAAATCAACAATTGTCCTTATATCAATACCAGCATAATATCATTTCATTATTGGATGCAAATAGAACATGATTATATATATAGTAATTTGATTGTATATAGTTAGGATGGAACCATAGGTTTATTATTACAAGTTTGCACAGTTGAATAGGAACAACTAGGTGCGAACTTGCTGATAAAATAATGCTTCCATTGGTTAAAGACTAAATAAGCCAAAGCATTGGCCAAAACTTGATATATAA
Organism: Syncephalis fuscata; assembly: GCA_025786725.1. Lineage (NCBI taxonomy): Eukaryota > Fungi > Zoopagomycota > Zoopagomycetes > Zoopagales > Piptocephalidaceae > Syncephalis > Syncephalis fuscata. Next base: position 884,506 of record JAHLTZ010000002.1, on the reverse strand, counting down.
ATAGACTGATCGGCGTAGTTGTCAATAATTTGCATTTCACCGAATATATACCTAAAGTGTATTGGAATAGTGATTTGGTTGCACTACCAATGCTGATGTCTTGAAACCATCGATTATCGACATGGGATCGCGCAATTACCCCTTTCAGATCTGCACCAATCTGCACTGTTCCTGTTGCCGTATCTGTCCTTAGCGCTCGCGCATATGTGCACACAGTCCTCGCATTCTTGAGCACCACGACGAACTAAGTCTGGTTTAGCATCCACCATGGCTGTACTGGCCACAAGAGCTACGACAATGGTGCAAACGACGGCAATAGAAAGCTTCATGGTGATATTGACTTGTTGAGACAAACAAATAAAAGAAATAGTAGAGTGTGGTTGGTATAGAGTGTATAATAGTGTGTGTTTAGTAAGAAGTAAAATGTGATGATAATATTGCAGTTAGTTGTGTATATTTTGTGAACTATTTATACTTATGGCTATGTTGAGATGCTAGTATACTGTAGTATACGAGATGTACCATTGATGTGTAATATGAACCAATAAAACAATCCAAATAGTGGTTTGAGATGCACATGTACCAATAGATTCAGGGTATAATACTATGCCTCCCAGTTTTGATTTTGACCTGCCTGGTTTTTACTTCAACCTGACCAGTCTCAATTTTAACCTGAACAGTCTATACTCCAACCTGCTAGTCACTCGCACGAATAATGGGACGACGCTAACAAGCCAGCACATGTGTGATAGAAATAAACATATTAGTCTGTATTTTTGTTACACGATTTAACTATTTCGTAAAACAAATGTATTGTTTAGCTTTGTAAATGGGGCAATAATGCCTTTGCTGTCACTTCCACTGCTTTGGCTTTCAATATCTGCATACATACAAAATAACACACAATGTTGATGCAAAAAACAAGTTTAATGTATCAAACTGATACTTTATACAAGTTTTTACTGCTATATATAAATCAATTGTAATTTTTAAATCAGAAAGTGCATTAATTAGTACATGTATGCATTCCATTTGACACTATGCCCATTGCTATGGGGTAATCGTTGTTTCGAATTCACAAATCCATCACATTCAAGCATATCATGCTATATGTTGTGCAACTACCATCATTCACATGGCGGCTAATCCTAATTATTTGAAATCGACTATACAATAAGTACTATTTGTAGGGTGATGCATCACGGCATTTTGAGTAATGGAACATCCAACAAATCACTTTTATCAGTTTTTCAGCTGTAGACTAAATTGCATTACATAAATTATATGCAATACAATATGTAGACACTAGACTAGACACAATAAAAAGCTCTGGCCAATTACCAGCAATTCGAGTGCATAATGGCTGTGGATGTATACTAACCGGTAATCATCCAAAACCTAAGTGCTGTCCACATTTCTGAAACCACTTCTGACAAGTTAAGCAAGATGAATGTAAAGAACAAGCAAAGCAGAAACCAATGGAAAACAATTAACAGCTCAAGGCTTACTGGTTTAGCTTATAGCAAACTATTATTGTCATACAATGTTAGACTGAGTTTATCAACGACCCAACTGTTGATGATGCAGCTAGAGCAATAGCGCTAAACGAAAGTAACGCATTAAAGCAATAGCATTGTACATAGCATTTAATAAAACTGCAAAATACACACATGCTGTTATGCTTTGAATTGTATAAGGGTAGTATTTGAGGCGAGGGTGAACAACCGACAAGAAATAGACAATAGTGGATATATTGTCAACAAATAGCTACTCATGAGGGCATTATAGGTTAAAATAAGATTAATATAGTTACATATCATAACAATGATTCCATATGTTGTAAGTTATTAAACAGAGAAAAGAAATATTATCTATTAGATCGAAATGCGTACTCAGAATCATTTATGTCGGTCATTTGTTTCATAAAAGCATATACAACTAAAGTAAATGTAAAGTAGTATTAGCACCATTTTCAACTATAAATATGTAGTTTATATTATGTGTAAATTTGTAGTATTTAATATCAGATATTGTACTAATAAGATATCAGTTTAACTGTTATAATGTCGGTCCTCTGTTAATTCACTTGACAATAAAAATGACAGGATGTTGTTACGGTATTGAATTACGGTATTATGGTCACATAATTATCTATCATACGATGATCCATGACATCCACCATGTAATCAAACAACATGCCGATGGTAACATGTGAATAGTCACAACAGCAATATACTAAATACTAGTACTAACAAGCATAAACAAACAGCTATCCAAAGACATAACCAGTAAATAACAAGTATTTACTGCACATGATCAGTCATATGAACAAGGTCAAGTTCCATTAACAATGGTATTTACTATAAACAACTAGCTTTATTGGAATTATAATAAACATATCTATATATTTGGTTATATGTTATTTTATCTACTTTAATTAAAAATGCTATTCGGCTATTAAAAGCTTAACTGGGGTAATTGATAATTAAAAGGAGAATCAGTTATTGACTATTTTATAATAGCATCAGGTTCATGTTATACTAAGGCAAGCAATTAATCAGTAGTCACTAACGATTAAATGATAGAAATATAAACAAGGCGATAGCCATTAAGTTGCTAATCGTCGCAGTATGCCACAAGTAACTGCGATAGTCTAGCTGTATTTTTCATTATATGTAATGTCTAACAAACTGTTTGGGGCTATATTTACCAGTATTAAAAAACCGAGAATTATTGTTGACGAGTTTAGACTTGTTGGCAATTGTGATTTTAAGCGAAAAATAGTGTTTCAAAAAGATTGCATATTATTTGTTTTCATAAAGACAATTCCAGCAACAAATGTTGATTTATATTGACTGCCACAAAGCAGAAAACTGGTCTAGTAAAGATTTTTCAATGCAATCTTAAGCATTTTGATAGTTGTTCATATAATTATGGTAATGATACTATTAAATTTATTACTAGATACATTACAAATAATGTTGCTACATTTTCAAATGTTAAATCAAGAAGTGTATAAATAAAAGTGTTAAGTATATATTTTATTATTTAATATATACTAACAATTATAATAGTTCAGTAATGCTATTATTATTATTATTTGAGTAGCTGTATTATGTATTTATAATAGTGTTTAATGATAAAAGCTGCAAAGTTAAAATTTCTGATGGGAAAAAACTAATAATAATAAATGCAACAAATTTTAATTTAAAACTGATTATTTACGTAGTTTAGTTAATTGTAGCAATGTTAACAGCAATGTCAATTGTATTTTATTTGTTAAAATACTTCCAACGATATATTGTGACAAATACAACTAACTAAATTTTAAAATTTAAAATAAAAAACGGTGTATTTTGGTAAATCTCCCTTTTTATATAAATAGATCAAATCTATTTACTCAGCTCAATGTATACGTTTTTACATCAATTCAATAAACGATGAAATTAATAATATTTAGCAATAACTAATACTTATGCTATTTATAAACAAAGTAGTAATTTATCTACTATAGTTTTTAAGGTGATTAAAACTACGTTTTAGTAGATATAAATATAACCATTAAATTTATTTGCTTATAATTATCTACTCTTCTTTCTATACTAATATGCCCCCCGAATCGACTTCCAAGTCTACACGACGCAGTGCACGGCTGGGCAAACGCCCTTATGCCACACCTGCTGAACAGACAAAACCTTCGAGAAAAGCCAAGCGCGCCAGTACTGTAACTGACGCAGCACCAACGAAGAAAGCAAGACTCGAAGAATCACAACCAACGCCGAGTAATGCAATTTCACCTGTTACTGACTCATCTTCCAGCGAACGTGTAAATAGCCACCCTTTACCGTGGTGTTTGAACACTGGTAAGTTAATTAGCATTTTACTAACAAAAAGACTAATAATGCAATTAGTAAAAGCTGACGAGTATACGGCCGAAATGCAACCAATATGGGCAATGTTCGTATACTATCTAGACCCTTATTATTACTACGCTAATATTTATTAATCAAATAATACTAAATTCAGGCGATTGTAGCGCAATTTCCCAATGCTATTATTGAAATGAATCCAACAAAGCCTCGTTCAAAAAGCTTTGAAATCACCGTTCTTACGGAAGCGGATTCATCTGATGGCCAACTCATTTGGAGTGGCATCAAAAAGGTAAATACTAGTCTAATAAATACAATTAAATAATTAGTAATTCATATCCCATTTGCTGTTTAGGGGCCACCGAGGAAGGAAAAGTTTCCTGATGAAGCGCATGTTGTCAGTCTAGTTGCCAATGTTATCAATGCAGCTAGTAAACAGTCAAAGTAATAAACAGCTAACAGGTCGATGATTGAATAGAGATGAACCGAGTAGTGAAAATAGTCTGGCGTCTAAAGCATTTATATCGTCTTAAACGACGAGCGTCACGTCTATTGGATTCATTCATGCCAGTGCCTACAACACTTGCATTCTCGTTGTTCTCTTTATGTATTATTGATTTGTTAATAAACTATGACACAATTCACCAATAGTAACACAAATGATTGACTACGCTAAATACTTCTTTAATAAATCGAACAATGCATCGATAGATGATGTATGTATTCGATTGAACAACAACGACAGACTGTTTAAGTGACAATGCCATCTACAAATCTAAATTCCAATAAATGTGCGTCCTAATGATGACTCGATTATAATGCTTTCATTTAAGCTTGATAATCTCTTAAAAGCTAGTCATATTATGAATAAGCTTACGCAACTCATTAACCACTTGTAATTTACGGCCCAATACTGCATCTAGCTCGTCAATATACATCTCAAATCCATGAGCAATCTCGTCCATTTGATCTGGATCTTGGCCGGCACCATTAGCCATACTAAGCGTAAAGTTGGCCATCAACTTCGTTTCATGCTTGATACATTCGGTAATTTCACGAATTTGTGCTCGATGTGAACGAATAAACTCTTCCATTTGATGCGGTGAAGTGGCTGCATGCTGTGAGTAGCTCATAGAATCAGCGGAAAATGATGAGGTATCGACAGGTCGTAGTGCTGGTGATTGGTTCGGTGATCGAAGTTGCGATGCATTATTAGGTGGGCGTAGCTGACTAGTGCCACTACCGGTCAGCGATGTTGTAGACGATGAACTGCCGAGCTTTGTACGAGAAGCGGCCAAACCAGCTGGTGCATTCTGACCACGCATAGAAGATGATGTATTGCTATTCTGTGAATTATACTGGATGGCGGGTCTATAGTCATCCAATGGCTGTTCATAGATATCTGGCGCGTTGTATTCTTCATCATCTTGTTGGTCATAGTCGTCAGGATCGGCAATATCCAACGATTCCAACTCAGATACCGGTAATTCTTGGTCCAATAAATCATCTTCATAATCGTAATCATCTTCCTCTTCTTGCGCCTGTTGCTGTTTCTGCTGTTTCTGCTGCTGCTGCTGCTGCTGTTGTGCTTCAGCGGCAGCGGCAGCGGCAGCAGCCTCAGCACGTTCGCGTAGGAATGATGGCTCTTGACGTGGTTCCTCTTGAGTACGGGCACTTGATTTATCATTTTTAAGTTCCTTGACACTAATTATAAGAATATTAGTAAAAAGAATAAATAATCGACACTAATGCTTAATTAATACTTACCGATCGGCATATCGAAGTGTATTCAACGTATGTTCACAGCTACCAACTCCTGGTGACACTGTAGCAATCATACAAGTACGTGATTTGCCAATAAATGAATCCTTTAATACCTAATTATTACAAATATATTAGTATGGTTGTTCATCAATTTAGTTAACCAACTTACCTGAGTCAATTTACTTTGACGAAATGGAAGATGTGTCTTGCCCAAATCCAAGGCACGAATACACTCTTTAAGAGCCAATAAACTCTTATTAATTTCAGAGCCTTCCATTCGTGTTTGTTTGTTTGTTTCACCACGATCAGCACCTCGTTCACTACCGGCTAAATCGATAAAACTAAACTTGCCATGAATACGCTTCTTATTGTCCTTGTATTTTAATGTAATTTGAAGAATGGCATGCGAACGCGATGAGTCAGCATTAGCACCCGTAGTACCTATTATATAAATCCACACACACACACACATATAAATATATATATAGTATTAGTATTATTATTATTACTCATAATTAAACTATAAGTACTTTACCTGTACTACGGTTATTACTGCCATATTCAAATACTTCAATCAATTGATCTACACTTTCAATCATATACTCTTGTAATCCAGTAATCTGCACACGTTGTTTGCCATCCTCTCGAGCAAATAGTTTACGACGACGATTAAGTAAATCGTATAAAGCTCCTTGGTAGATTTCAAAGAAACTAACATAGGCCGCCAAATGAGCGTATTCCGGCTCGTTAAGTAAATAGAACATATCAGCTGCCGCCAATACGTAAAGCCCTAAATATTACAGAATTAGTAAGTATTCAATAGAACTGAATAGTTATACTTACCACATCGCATATTTAACATAGTATGGGTTTTACCACTGCCTAATATTCATATATTAATAAATAAATAAAAAAATCATTTTAACTAAATAAACATGAATTTACCTGTTTGTCCACTATAATCATAGATCAGTATCGGTTATTGCATTATTGTACTATTATAATCACTACTTACTATGCAAAACATGTAGCCTTGCCTCCTTCAAACACATATTCTACTAGTGGCAAAGCTGTTCTTTTATAAACCTATATTGTGTAATTAATAAAAATTGAATGCAGTAATAACCATTAATAGTTACATCTTCGTTGTCGTCCGTAGTTTCAAACACTTCATCAAATATAAACTGGTGTTGTTCCGTAAACTTACTCATATCCAACTTGAGTCTATTTACAATAGTTAATGTGCATTCTTACGCTGTTATAACCTAGTTCACTTACTTTGCCTCATTGACAGTAAGTCGTTTATGAGAAGCAACATCGATAATGTCACTCTCGCTTTTACTGATCTCTTTTTTGTTAAGCGGTCGTTTACGAACACACACACGAATCTTTTGCATAAGACTGCTATTGTTACGCGTGGCATGGATATGCTCAGTGTTGCCCTTGCGTTTATCTGCCATATTCAAGCTGCTATTGCCGCTACCCTGGCTCGATTTATTTTGGTTATTGTTGCTAGTACTTCCACTTCGCTTAGGCACACCATAAGCGTTTAAAGTGGGACGACTACGGACCTTGGGCGCTTCTTCTTCATCTTCTTGTTCCTGACGTTGATCAAATACGCTGCCTGGTACATAAGCTGGCGTATTCCGTGTAGGGAAATAGTTATCATTGCCGCTATCAAAGGAACGCGGTGAAGGTGGTTCGGTACGAGATAGATTCGTGCTGCTGTTGTTATTACTGCTCGCCTGTGATCGAGATGGCCGCCTTCCACCACCATTACCACTACTGGCTGTATTGCCATTACCACCACTGCCACTTATACTATTGCTGACTGCATGACCACTACGATCAGAGGATCCAGAGTTAAGTCGACGACGTGAATTTGTCGTGCTACTACCCGATCCATGCAGCGACTCGTATTCATCACGAATGGCTTGAATTAATTCAAATAGCCGCTGGCGATCATCGCGTGTCTTTACACCCAATGTATTAAAATCTTGCATTGATAGCTATACAGAATAGAATAGAATAGTTATATATAGTTATATATAGTTATAGATATATATTAGCTATACTAGAGTCATACTATTTAATGCACTATACTTACCGTCATCAATTCTTCTAGTTGGGTGATGCCATGACTTGTAAAGCTATATAGATAATGGTTTATTAGCCAACTACAACCGTCCAAGTGTACTTCATAACAAGCCACTTCTTTTTACCGTTACACACTTTTTATCTCCTACCTGGGATAGAAATGTTCAAGATCCGCCCGCCGCAATGTTTCTAGAAAGAGAGAAGTACTCATGATGGTGCTAGTAAGAGTGGTGTACGCGTGACTATGCTTCCTGATGACAAGGCGTCTTCACGCGTCGCGGTTAGCTGTATCAATGCAAATAAACGTGTGATGTGCGAGAGAGATGAATGAACGAATTCCACGTCCACTTAAGTAGATAGATAGATAGATAGATAGATAGATAGATAGATAGATAAAGATAGGAATATAGGTAAGTAAATAGATAGATTGATAGGTAGATTGGTAGATTGGTAGGTCAATAGGCAGTAACACTGGCGTGTCTACTAACGTCAATTGGATATCAACAGTCGGTAGTAAAAGTAAAAGTAAAAGTGTATTCTACCAAAGGTGTACACACACACACACAAAGTCAAAGATAAAAGAGTCCAGTTAACCAAGCAATACTCCTATGGCCCTACAATAAACCATAAGAATCAATAGATTGAAGTAGAGTGAGAACGAGTAGGAGAAATAGTCAAGGAAAGAGAAGGACGAATATAGAAATGGTCGGTGGTCGAGCGGAGAGAAAGAGAAAGAGAATAAACGATAGTGACGGTATTTAACTAAAAGAATACCACTGTACGCGTTCGTCACTCTAAACAACTAATCAAAAATGATACTAGATAGTGGTTAATATATGTATATGTATATGTATAATATATATATAAATGTATAATAGATAACAAAGGAAGTGTATATATAAAGTATTGATAATAGACATACACCTACATACCCGATGCCGAACTGAATTTCAGCTTGTTAATGAAAAGCAAAAGAAAGATGAGGTGCTGTGTAGCAGTAAAAGCAAAAGTGCTATATTCAGTCCATCATGCATATCATAAGATGAGTACAACAACAACCATGGACTGACTATGTGCATCACGTATAGACAATCCACCGATATAGACAATAGATAATAATAGACCAATCAATAAAGTGTTTAATTCAGTTAATACTATTGGTGCTGTTTAATAGTGTTGTTGTTAATAGTTATAATAGTGTTTACGTTAACTAATTTACCCTCTTTATTTACTAATATCGTTGTATATTTAACTTTTCTTTCTCTTCTCTGCTTTAAATAGTCCTACTATTTTTGATTGTTTCTATTTGTTGTTCTACTATTATGACTCAGTCATCGGTTTTATCAAACGGACAATTGGCGGCTACTCTTGCCGAATATCGTCAACGTTGTGACGGACCACCTGACCTTGTGGTGCAATATGGCGAACAATTGATGCTTGCCGGCTATACCTCACATCTAGGCGATGAAGTATGGGCCTTTTATGAACAGTTGTTTGTGGCTGCTTTACATACAGCGCGCTGGTCACTAGCTCAGGTAGGTTGCAAAGAGTCGATATAACTATATTATTGCTAATAGAACGCAATGGCCTTTTTATGTTCATCATGGACTATAGTCGTGTTTAGATGCATTAACTGCTCGTTTCCCGGGATCAATGCGTGTCGGGCGTCTTGAAGGTATGCTTCACGAAGCAAAAGGTAATACCGAAGTTGCTAGTAATCTATATGCTGCACTACTCGAAACTGACGAGACCAATATGGTAAGTTAGTACTAGTTATTAATTATATTAGTAGAGTATGGACTGTGTCTACTAATATTCTATCTATATTCATATCATTATACTTATTAATATGTATTATAAATAGTTGGCGGCTAAACGACATATTGCTATTTTAAAGCAAAAGGGTCGTATACAAGATGCAATCACTGCACTGGTCGCATTTCTTGATATTTACCATTCAGATCAAGAAGGATGGATGGAATTGTGTGAACTCTATTTAAGTGAATGCATGTACGTATTTATTTATTTATTTACTTGTTAAATAGTTAATTAATAGTTAACCATCGATTAAATGGTAATAGGTATGCTCAAGCTATATTCTGTATGGAAGAAGTGATTGTTATGCAGCCACAAAATCCAGGATTTCATCTTAAATATGCTGAGGTATATTAGAAATGCTATATTTATTATTTCACTTATATTTATTCATAATAGATACTTTATACAACTGGTCAAATAGCTCTAGCTTTAAAAGAATATTGCCGAGTTGTTGAATTAAGTCCAACTCAAACACGTGGATGGTATGGCGTTAAACTGGTCAGTCATTATAGTTAATTAATACAGTCCTATATTAATATCAATATATATGTATATATAATCACCATAGTGTGCAACTCGATTAATGAAATCACAAGGCAGCAGTACTGGCAGTGGTAGTAGTGGTAGTCATAGTCAAGCTGTAACACATACTTCTCGTGGTATAGTAACTCAACAAGTGGATCCACCATCAGATAAAGTGCTATGTGATTTAGATGCACTAGCTACAAGTCGATTAACAACAGCTTACACAAAAAACACGTCATCATCAACACAAACAAACAAGGTTACAACCAGATCAGTGGTTGATATTTGGCTACGTACATCATCAACTAAATAATAATAATATAATAATAGTAGTTTATATAGACATATTATAGTATTATAACATTAATGGTGAATTTATCGTAATTATTCTCGTTGTTATTGTTATTGAATTTCATTTATACAAAAGGAGAAAGAGTAGCTATTGATTAGAACGCAGATAAGAAAGAAAGATAGAAAGTAGGCTAAACCAGAAGCTTATTTCCTTCTATGGTCATTGCTATCTTAACGGTTTCTATAGCATGACTACTGAGCGCATGTGTATATAAAATAATAAGCGAAGAAAAAGAAAAAGAATCATGCAGATACGACGATTAAAAGAAAGTGAGTAAAAATATGGACTCACTTTCTCTTCAATGACGTGTGATGATATGTATGCGTGTTGATAGATAAAAATATCTATCTATTTGTATTTGGATCGTGGTCTTTAGAAAAGAGTGGTAGTAGTAGTAGTAAAGAGAGAGTGTGTGTATATATGTGTATGTTATAGGTGTTGTTGTTAAATAGATGAATAAAATCATATTACCACAACCTAAAAAACAATATTTATATAGCCACAATAAGAGCAATAGCAGCAGTAGCAGTAGTAACAACAACAACACAAAAAGATGGAAAAGGAAAATGAAACGCAATTAAAATGCCAAAAGAAAAAACACACGGAAAAGAAATATGAATATATCATATGACTGAGGGGGAAACAAGTGCAAAAACAAACAAACAAACAAACAAACAAATTGAATGACAAATAGATGAATGATACGAAGAGAATCTCTAGCTGAACAAGTAATCGGCTACGGCATCCGAATATCGTCGTTGACTACAGACGCTAAGACGACTTGATAGACGACGTGCAACATTGGCAGGTGGTGTGGGCATCGGTGTAGAGCCATTGCTCGTGCGTACGGCACAGTCTCCTGACAATGGACGACGAGGACGTGCCACTTCAGATTTAATGGACAATTGCGAGTTGGAACGGCTCTTGTTCTTTTTAGTCCTGGATATGGCAATGATAGACGACGAGCATGTGCAGTCGCATCTTCTCCGAGAAGACGCTCATTGGCTCGACGTGAAGTAGCAAGGCTTGTACACGATGCCGATGCTGCTGCTGCCGTTGTAGCGATTGTTTTTGTCGTTTGTGCAGCTAATTCTGCCGCCCGAATACCTTCCCAGGTTGTTTTGTTGGCAGATAATTGATCTACCGTGTATTGCAATTCAGGGAACACTTGAGATACAGCGGCAAACAATGGCATGGCCAATGCACTGATAAAATCAATCTGAGACTTGGCCTGAGCTACTGGTGAATCATCGACTGGCATCGATACGGGCACGCCCATCTTCTTTTCCAATTCTGATTGCATTGAGAATTCACGTAACAATTCATGGCACCACTGTCGGGCAATTTTAAATGGACGGGTTGCGTTACAAATATCGGCACACTTGATAATGGCCGCCGTCAATAAACGGCGATCAGTATCGGTAACAGTCGTGTTAACATCGGCCAACTGTTCAATTCGATCTGATTGCTCGTGGATTTGACGGACATAGTCGAAATGTGTACCCATATCTGTGGCCAGAATGGCATTAACAACACTAGAACGGAAATCTATTACAAATGATTAATATTATTAATTAAATAGATTAGCAAGTTAATATTCAATATTTACCTTTAAATACTGGTCCTTGGTCATTATCGTAAAAGTTCAGTCCATGTTTGCGCATCAGTAGGAATAGTGAGGTGGCATGGTAGTTTTCAAGTACTGATTGATCGTTATATAGCTCGGCCAATGGTGTACGTGCGTTAATCATGTAAAAGTTATTTACGCCAGGATGACCAACATCATGACCAAGACTGGCTACCATAAGCGCAAATACATCTTTAGAACGGAATACGCGTTGAAGAGCTGTGCGTCGTCGCTGACCCGCTTCGCCTAGTTGCGTTGATTTGCTCTTATCGCCGGGAATGATGCCAAGTGCATTAAGAATGTAAAAGGTTGCTTGTAGCACATCAACAGCATGATAGAAATCATGATATGGATTCGTGGCATGATATGAACTGCGAATTGCCAATATGAAACGATGCAGTGTATCTAGACAATTTAACGTTAGATTTAGTACTTTTCATTCATTGCTTATTCTATTTGGCTATTTACCTTGCGTTGCATGGATCATTTCCAATCCGTCCATGGCCATCACCTTTGTAAAAATAATCTCTACACAGCGAAGAAGATCATCGTCCGAAAGATCGTGTGGACAAAATGACCAGCTATTTAGTTGGAGATAAAGAAACTGCTGACGTTCTTGGGAAGCATTGTTATCTAAGCGTGGAAAGTCCAAGGGATCTACCCGGCGAAATGGTGGTGTATAATAGTTTACAATCATTTCAGCAAGTCTAAATTAACATATAATTAATATCTGATTATAAATAGCTATATAATGATGATGATTATGCACTTACGTAGCATCTCGTGAAAATGTCTCTGCCAATCGCTCTTCTAGAAATTCGCCATTATATTGGCGTAGACGAGCCATTTCCATGGCATTGACTGGCACTTGGAATTCGCCATCCTTCCTTAGTCGACGTAATACGTTTAGCCATAGTGTTTTGACAACTTCAGATCCAATAGGCTTAACCAAATAGTCGGCTGCTCCAAGATTAAGACAATGAGTCATTAGATCAGGAGATGGGTTGTGTGAGCAGACAATGGGATAGACTTGCTTAATCTGACCCGCTTGCAATTCATCTGCAACTACTTTTAAAAAGTCTAGACCATACATGTCCTCTAGTTCTACGCCCGAATCGTGTTTAGGTATTTCATCCTCTTTAGGGGAAAAATGATCCAAATCTATAAGTAAAATGGTGTTACGGCCTGGATGCTGTGTATGTAAACTCGATAAAGCAATTTGGCCACAAGTAACAGCCGTAACGTGTGAATACGTTTCTAACAGTGCCTGGATAAATTCTAGTGCTTGTCGGTTCTCCTCGCGCACAGCTGCTGGATCCTGCGGTCTACGATAGCGTTCACAATGGCAGGGGCCTGTAAGGTATTTACGACCATATGAAGTAACGTGTGGACATGCAGTACGCGCTACATAAAGACCAGAGCCGCTATCGTTAAGATAGGTGCTGCCGACAAGCAAAACATTGCATCCGGCTGGGTCCATCGATTTAAATGGCGATTGATGTGTGTAGTGCACACGAGTGTGTATATATATAGTTGCGTGCGTGTATCTACACCGTTGTTTAATAGATGCTTTTTAAAACAGCTATGTCTATTTACCGTGTATATAGCTATTCTTAATCGATGTATAACGATGGATTTTGTTAATATGTCGGTCGAGTGTATTGCTTTTACTTCTTTCGTTCTCTTAACCAAACTGACGCACAAAATGCTAGAGTGTAGATTAATTGACGGCAAAACAGTAAGTTCAGTCAAAAGGAGAGAATGACGAAATAGAAATAATAACAATAACAGACGGTTTCTAGAAGGATCAAAGAAGCAAAAGGAATATAATAAGTAGCAACAAAAGGGTAGTCTTCTAAAAAAAGCAAGTATAATGATGGTACACGTCAGATGACCATAGTCCAATGATCGACAGTGAAACAAATGAATGGCTGGTTAGTAACAATAATCTAATTAATAACTGTCAATTGCAAAGCTTACATTGTCGTCAAATAAACTATATCAATTCTTCTTCTGTTGTTGTCTTATCGAATAAACTATTGAGTAATAGCGATTAAAAAGCGCCTATATAAATATTAATCAATCGAAAGAGTATAGCATAACTAAATGCTTACCAAAAAACGCAAGTATCAATGAGACGAGGAAACGTGATCGTCACTGTAAGTGTATATAGCTAGAGGCAAAAACAACTACAAAATCCAAAGGTTAGCATCTATATTAGAATACATACGTATAACATAAATATGTACAGTACAAGGCATGTTGCATAAACTGTGCGCGTCACTATAATACCCACATTGATTACTAGCTGTTAATAACAACCAATCCTACAACAAGCCAATACTGCTTGCACTAATAATACTACGCCAATAATATAAGCGTTATAGAAAGCAAGAACTGTGTATAGCAAAACAAAGTAGAACAAAAGGATTGGCAAGCCACAGAAGAAGAATAGCACGGCGGTCACTATCGACTCACAAACAATAACGTCGTTGTTGTTATCGCTGATCAATAGCCGTCGTTGAAGCCCAGTCGTAATAAACGAATGGCAATTATATAGATGAAATACTAGATGATACGATTAAGATGAAAGAAAAGTAGCAATTATGACTATAGATCTAGCACAAGTGTAAATCTATCTAGACACTAGCAAGCAAAGTCAAGAAGATGAGAAAAGCCAGTATTGCCTTTGCCGCGTGGCGTTAGGCGGGACGTTAATGAGCAAGTATTGGCTAAAAAAACCAGCAATGATAGCTGTAATAGTAGCAAGTAGGCATAGTAAAAACACCGGCCTATTGTACTATCATCCATATGTCCGCATATATCCATCAATTGATGCATACAAGTGTATGCACAGAAAAACGTGACCGCCGCAACTAGAGAGAGAGAAAGAGAGAAGGTTTCAATAGTAGTTACTTACCAAGTTTGCCGTGACAATCGTCAACAAAAGATCACAGTCTCGAAATAAAGTGTATGGTTGTTGAAACTAGTGTTATTGTAGTTGCTGTTGGTAGTAGTGCTACTGATTGACTGTTGTTGTTGAATGGTTATAGCAACAGTTAAAAAAGCAATTGTAGTGCGCAAGCGTAATATAAAGTAGGTGTGTAAAGCGAGAAAGAACTATAAGCGGTGGGTGAATAGTAGAGATACACTGATAGAATAGAAACAAGTGGCTACTCTCAAGTGCACCCATACACACAGTTCAGCTGGCTTGTTTACTCACTCGTACTTGGTACTCACACTCACAGAGGGAGTCGAGAAGAGAAAGAATCAACGAGAAAAAGGTAACCGTAGTAAATAGCGCCAATACTAACTACGCACAGGCACGCACACTTACTCACACTATAAAACGATAAGAAGAAGTGTCAGTGTGGGGCTGTGGAGAAAGAAGAGGAAGAAGAAGTAGAAAAAAAGGTAAATATTCACCAAATAGCTGATAACGAGTTCACACGCGGAGTTGCTGTAAAAGAGCGAATATAGAAGAGTATAAAAGTAAGTGCTGCCAATTGCAGGTCAGCAGAGTTGTTGTAAATAACAAATCGTGTATTTCTAGTCCTACACCAGCAGTGACAATAGGTATAGCGTTGATTGCTAAAACGTAGTATAGCAATAGTGTAAATAGTAGTAATATGGTAGTAGTAGTGGTAGTAGTAGTGGTGGTGGTGTTAGGGGTATTGTAGAAGAACAAAAGAAGAAGAATGAAAAGAAGAGCGGTAGCAATAATAGTGGCAGACACAAGCTATGATAGTATAGTGTATAACTACTATAGATAGATAGATAGATAAAGAGAAGAGGAAAGGGAAAGAGAGTAGAGAGAGAGAGAGAGAGAAAGAAAGGAATACGTAGTCGCTGTAGTAGCAATAACTAATATAAAGTATATGTGAGTTATTACTATGTATATAAAGAATGAAATTCTTGCTAAATGACGAATCAACGAACTAGCAATATAGTAATAGTAATAGTATAAACGACGACAACGACCGTCGTAGTAAGAAGGAGGAAGAAGGAGAAAGAAACAATATGGCACAATTATCAAACCTTAACCACAACAACTTCAACTCATTCGCCTATTTGCTCCACATGTGGTGACTACGTCGAGAAAAAGGATAATTACTGGTGGTGTTGTTTTTGTTGTTGGATAGCATAATACACAAGCCATGCTGCAATGATAACAGCAATTACCATGGCCATTGCCATGCTTGTTCATGCGGTGTCAGGAATTACTTGCTGGTTAGCACGCTTTACTCGACATCAATCATCTAATGGCATGCTGTGTATCAGGGTGCACACATGGCTTTCTAAACATGTGCTGAATTGAACACATAGGTCATGGTTTTATTTCTATCTACATACAAGTATAGATACAGGTAAATAGGCATGATCGCTATTACTCGTCGTGGTTTTTGAAATGCCCCATGTCGATAATACTTGTATTATCTCTACTTGCATAATAAATGAATGATTTATTTTACGTTATTGTACAAATACGCGTAGTTTTATTGCTTATTTAATCGTCTAATGATGAATTAATCAGTCAGTTAGTCAGCTAGTCAGCCAATCAACCCACCAACCATAACTTAGCCATGAATGAAAATGGCTAATCTACCTACGAATGAAGAAGAAAATTTAATTCCGTTTTTATTTCGTTGCTTTTTCTATTCGTCTTTTGCTTGCGCAGCCACAATTCCTTCCCTGTCCAAAATTGGATCTGTATTTACCGGATTAGGCATCAAGGAGATATTTGAATCTCCATTTGTAACACAAACCAGTTTGTTGCTGGCCCGTAGCCACTGTTTTAGTCATAACTATGGATACAAATCCTTGGTGTACAAGCACCGAGACATATCAGTGTGCTAATACACGAAATGCAGTACATGGGTAGCTTTCATACTGTCTAGCTGGTATCTACACTCTTGGGCATCATTGTTCGCATGGATATGGCAAAGCATGCCCGTGCGTGCATGCAGTAATTCATGCAGTCCCCTGTTCCAGCATGTGATCTGGCCAAGGCTGACCGGCTAAATGATCTAAATGCTTATAACAAGCTCCCCTATTAATAGGTGAATAGCCTTGATTTCTGGGTTTCACAACCTTGTACTGCCATTAATAAACACAATCGATATGGCCAATTGATTTACAATAAAATAAATAGGCAAGTGTAAGGTCTATTGTTTAAAAGTCTAATTAGGTCCTTAATGCAACCAACAGATACGGCAATGTTGTTGCGGTTACTTGAAGGTACAAAATGTAAAATAAAATAAAAAAGTATTAATAAAATCAGTAACCGTTATTAGAAGTGATCATTATAGTTGCCATATTATTTAAAGTTGATAAACGTTAAGAAATATTAGCTTCTTCAAAACTAATCTAATATAATACCGCTCAATCGTAGACTTTCAAGAATATGTTTAAAACTCAAAGCATTAGCCAAGTCACAATGCCACAATCATACACCAGTAAAAGTTTCATAAGTTTTCTTAAATTTTGGTTTGTGCACCTACAAATAAGTTAAATGTTAAAATAAAATATTTATTTGGTATTCAGTCTATAAACTATAGTACCTTAGAAGCCCATGACACTTTATTTTTAGATGATTACGGTGCTAATACAAACTTGAATTATCAATTGTTTTGAATGTTTTTAAACTTCGAGCTTGACAAGTGGGACAGGTTTAGAGCTGTTATACTCAACAATTAAAAGCACGTTAAACCCATTCTTTTGTGCATATGCTTTAAGCCAGCACCTCAAATAGATTCTTGAAGCTTTATATGACCTGCATAATGCTAAATGACACATATACTATATCATTAATACATTATATTAAGAAAATTAGTTAAATAAAACTGTTTACAAAATGTATATGGTTTACTTGCTAATTTATTGTAATATTGTCAATAAAATAACAGAATAGCGTTAAACATAGTCTATATCTAAATTGCTTAGCCTTTAACTGTTCCATAGTATGAAATAAAAACAGGAGGATTTAATGGTGATCTATTGAATTTTGGATCGGGATAAATTGCAATATATCCAGAATATGACCATATTTCACCCTTCAATATATTTGTTGGAGGGCTAATTTTTATAGCGACCTTGATGGTCTGCTTTGGCTGTAGGTTAATAGATTCTGGAAGGGAAACAAGTGCTGCTACAGGTGTTCTTGATGACATATCAATAATATGCGATGATTTTGAAACTGCAGCAGTTGGAATATGTGAGAGTTTATATGGTATTGGTGTGGCAGATGGAGATAAAATATTGATCAGCTCCTCCATTACGTGGACACGACCATCCCCCACATCAATTGAAGATGGAAAAACATAAATGCTTTCAGTATCTATTAATCTGTCAAGATTAATCATGCCAGCACCTTGATATAATGCAGAAATATAGAAATTTGTATTGATGGCTTTAATTGGGACTGCACTGTTTTGCAATAAAGTCTTGATATACACAATGTCAAGCGAGCTATTGGGATCTGCTTCAGCTATCAATGCAATTGCACCGGCAACATAGGCAACGGCAGCTGATACATCGCTAAAATAAGGTTCGCTTCTTTTCTGACGAAGAACGATAGTATAAATTTCGTGACTTGGTGCCAAGATGTCAGGATAGAAAGGTGGTATGGGTGGTTTGTTTTGCGGTCCAGCTGAGTCAATAGTAATGCTGCCATCTTCAATGTAGCCATACTCTCCTTTGAAAGCGTATTTGTATCCACGTCCATCCTTGTAACCTTCTTCTATAAATAAAGCATCATCTTCGCTAATATTGAATAAAGGTATATCGCATTTACTTTTATTTATTTTTTTTGAAATGCCATTTACGATGATAAGCCCAGTCATTTCTGCTGATTTAGCAAGCTGTAGCATGGCATCTATTTCTTTCTTTTTATACCAAACAAGTGCAATGCCACCTTTTTTAAACCCGTTAAGATGCTCATTCAAGTTACCAATAGAACTATTAGGAATAATATCCATTTCTTTGTCAAAATCATATTCCAGGTTTGAACATGGAGATGTAAACTCAACACGACGTCCAGTTGTTTTCTCTTTAAACCAATGCGATAGACGGTAGTCTTGTCTAGCTCCACCAACGCTTAATACAGGAAGGTCTTTGTATGAAAAGTGTTGCTGATTTACAAAATTATTGGCTGTTGCTGCAACAATCATAATTACACCTTTTCCCGCAGCATTTTCTATTGCCCGCCTCAGTTTGGTGCCATTTTCATCTAAAGTTGCAATTTCCGGCAACACGATAATGTTCATTTTATCATAGTATACTGCAGTTGTTAAGGCTTGCAACACCAGTGAGGTTGAAGTTGGACCTTGGCAGTCAAATACGCGATAGGAGCCAAGGGTTGCCTCGGGTGCAACGCCAGTAAAATAATCGGTTTTTCCAACGGCAATTCCAGTCAGACTTATACCGCGTTCATTACAATCAGATGACTCTTTAAGTTGGCTATCTTCATAAGGCACATGTTTATAATAATGCTTATAGTTTCCCTTAAATGCAGTCATGTGTACGCGAATCCCACTGTCAATAATTCCAAGTTTTACACCTTTTCCTTTGATGCCTATGTCGTGAAGTGTCTTAACACCAGTGGATACGTAATAAGGTGTTACATAAACTGGCTTTTCAGTAATTTTAGAACCAATGTAGGGACGAGATGGGATAGGCCATGTGTGAAAATCATTTTCATATGCTTTGACACTGTCTACGGCAAAATGTTGTGTTGAACAAAGTAGTAACAGTGTAAAGATTGTCAATTGCTTTGCTTTTCTTGCTATCATTGTGCAACTAACTGTTGTATCGAAAATAATTGTATAATCTAACTGTATAAAAAATGTCGATAAAAAGAAAATAAAGGATGAGACGTTGTATACGAGGTAGAAAAAATACTTTGAATAAATATTTGGTGGCTGTTTTTAAACTTAAATGACGAAATAATACAAAAGAGTGTTGGCATGTGTTACATGCCAATTTATATTATCAATTAGAATGTTCAAAGCATGTGTCCAGAATAATATAAGGATAAAGCGGCAGCTAATACAAATTATTGATAATTCAAATTTTTATTTTAAACGCTGTTTAGTAATTACCATGCGATGTTATTTCTTTTTAATCAACCACCTCATCTTTTTATCGTTTTTTCTTTAACGAAATTGGTTGGTCGTAGATTATACATCAATATATATATATAGTTTGGCAATCATTTATAAATAGAATAAATTGAACATACATAAACTGTTGCATGCCATTTTCATGTCTGCTAAATAATAATATATATAATAAAGCACAATAATATAGATCAAATAAACGACTTTAATCATTTCAAACGCTATTACAGCAAATTTATAATTAATAAAAGTAAATGCATGTTTTAATATATAAACATAAATAACAATTTATTCAGTCATGATAGCAACAACCATGCTATACTAACATATATTCAAAGTAAATAACGGTATATTTACACCATCAATGATTATTAAAACATTATAAACAAGTAAAATTATTGGATTGTTTGCGTGTCATGTAAATTGATGCAATTTCGATAATTACAAATTGAAAATTAAACACCACGTCAATTGCGTAGCTTCAACACAACAACCACTCGTCTCTTGCTTTTTCTTTGTTGAACATTCATACAACCAGTAACATCTTTACTCCAAGGTAGAAACGACCATTGTGTCCTTTATTGTTACCGCGTGGCAACATGTCAGCACTTGACAAATTTGTTGATCGTATCCTTTTCTACTGATCTGTTGGCGCATTTATGACATTGTAAGAGGTGTATATATATTAATTCAGTTTAGAACTCATATCGGTGGTAACTGCCGACGGGCGTGTTATCCTGGTAAGTTATAGCGTGTTATCTTTTGTTGAATCACTAATTAGCGCCAATAGGGAATCTTGCGAGGATTTGATCAGACAACAAACATTATTATGGAGCGATGCTATGAACGCGTATTTTCTGCCGACGAAGGTGTCGAAGTAGTTCCATTGGGACTATACGTCGTTCGTGGAGATAACGTGTAAGTATTATTATTACTATTAGCAGCAGCAGTAGTAGTAGTAGCAATAGGTGCTAAATAGACAGCGACAACCATTTTAATTAACTTTATAACAAACAATACAGTGTACTCGTTGGTGAAGTAGACACAGAAGTTGATTCAGTTATTGATTATCCAAATATTAAAGCGGAACCGCTCCGTCCGCTGCATCATTAAATAGCTTTGTTTTATATTAATCGTACTGTGTTATCTCGTGTGCTGCGGTCAATGTCCACGAGCGCATTGGCCACGAGTGTATAGACGGCTCGCACTGCTTGTTGGGCATCACATTGTTGGTCAAGCGCGTGATGTAACACTTGTTCCTTTAGTTGTATAAATGAAAGCTCTCCCTGGTTGGACTGTAAGGTTTGCAGAACCAACGCGGCCATAATCGTTTCTCCGGATAACGCTGCACTGCCACTTGTCGCAGGCATTTTAACATCACCCGATGCTACTCGATCGACCAGCCATTCTGAAATATTTCTATGACAGTGTTTATTTAGAATCAATGAACAATATATACATATATATATATATAGTTACCTGGCTAATTCAGTATCAGTATTTAATAGCAAGCATTGCTCAGTCTCGGCTGTAATACTATCTAATTGCTCCTTTACAGATGTCTAAATGACAAAAAATAAGTTAGTGTGTAATAATAACAAATAACTTACATTTTTTGAAATATCCATTGATGCTTCACTGGTTATTGATCCCTTTATTTGTGTATTATTAACACTCATACATTACTTTTAGTAGAAATAGCTTACTTTTGCTCGCTTTACTGCCAGTCTTAGCTTCTCCAATGCTTTTGTAGAAGCGAGTGGTGCAGACACAGAATCAATCCAAGAATCTGTTTCTTCTGCCATAGCCTCTTCCTCTTCATCTAAATAACCAGATAAATAAACAAAAAAGTAAATAGTCAGCTGTATAGTTGTATCCACTAACTAACCAAGTTTAGCCAGTGCTTGTTCTTGCTTCTTAATGGCTGCTTTCATTTCATCGATCATCTATCAAACAGTTTATTTAATAAATATTCATAAAATATCCCTATTGTGTATTTACCTCAACGGTGGCAATATTTGATGTCTGGTTATCAATTGATGCTGCGGCCACTTCAGCTGCTTCAGCTTGTTCGTTAACCTCCTGTAATTGTGCTATAGTCGCATCAATAGATTCCATCTATATAATTTATAATTAATACATTAATACAATTATTGCACAAACAATTACTTTTTTCTTATATTTTGATATTTCTCGCTCCAGTTCTTTAATATCTTTTTGCTCTTTCTCTATGGTTGCCTGAATTTGACCCGATTCATCCTCATCTTCTATTACTTCGCTCTTTCGTTTTCTATTTTCTTCTTCTCTTTCTCTCTAGATACGCAATCAATTAATAAATTTATGACTTGGCTTTATTTTTACCTGTTCCAGCTTATTCTCCAGTCCTTGTATATCATTAAAGACGCTTTCATATCGCTTCTTCATTTCATCCAATAACTCTTGCGCTTCAGCTGAATAGCTATTATTTGTTTATGTTTATATCAGATATTGCCTTACCATCAATACTCGCTACTCTTACCAAACTTCCATTAAGGCCAATACAGCATCAAATAATTTGTGGATATTTTGCTCATTTTCAGATGGTGTTTTCGATTTAAGCTGTGTGATTTGGCTATTCAAATCGGCGAAATTAGTATAGCAATAGCTGTTCTACCTCTACACCTTACTTGTAAATAGCTGCTTTGCTAGGGTCGCCAGAGATAACGTTTCCTTGTTCGTCGGTAAACAATGCGCGTTCATGTTGGCCTGCTATACGCGATCCAGCTGCATTCCAGTTGGTAGAGTGATTAGTGGTTCGTTTACCACTTAAATCAACTGCTGCCACGCGTCCCGAGGCCTGCACTATTGAATCCAGTAGCTCGCTCCAGTGTTGCGCCATAGCTGTTACGCGTATTTAATAGCAGTTTAGACAATAACAATAGTAATAGCGACTACAAGAAAGGATCTACTGTTTATCCATACTAAAAACTAAAAGTCACGTGAAGTACAAGATGCGATGATGTGATCGCTATATCCAATCAACAGTTGGCATGGTAAGAAATTTTTTTTACCTGTTGCTATAAAGCATCCTGACAAAAAGACCATTAAACGACTTCTTTTCTCACCTCTTGTCGTTGTTTATTTGCTGGACTTGGTCTACCACTTGCTGTTGCTATTGCTGCTACTGCCTTATTGTTTATTCAACAAAGCTATCAATATGTCTGTCACGAACGCTTCTGTCGATTCTTGGGTAAGTACCAGTATAATAGTTGTCCACGTGTTACTGACCATAACAATGCTATTACAACTTAGAACAAGTCCATGAATACTTCTTTGGAAGTAGAGGATCCAGAAATTTATGACTTGATTGAAAAGGAAAAGTATCGCCAGTTCTCTGGTCTAGAGCTTATTGCCTCTGAGAATTTTACTTCTCAGGCGGTAATGGAGGCAAATGGTTCGGCATTGACCAACAAATACTCTGAAGGTAAGTAATAAAAATGACTGTGACGTCAGCAGTGATTAATGGCATAAAATAATTTACAGGCTTGCCCGGTGCTCGCTACTATGGTGGCAATGAATATATTGATGAAATTGAAAATCTATGTCGTGCACGTGCTCTTAAGGCCTTCCGCTTGAATCCAGAGGAATGGGGCGTCAATGTACAGCCGTACTCAGGCAGCACAGCCAACTTTTGTGCACTCACGGCTATGATTCACCACAGGATCGTTTAATGGGTCTAGATCTTCCATCGGGTGGCCATTTGACCCACGGCTACCAAACAGCAAAGAAGAAGATCTCGTCAAGCTCGATCTACTTCCAATCGATGCCGTACCAAGTTGATCATGATACTGGTCTAATGACTATGATCGTCTTGAGGAAAATGCCAAACTTTTCCGTCCACGCCTGCTCATTTGCGGTGCTAGTGCCTATCCACGTGAATGGGACTATGCTCGTTTCCGCAAGATTGCTGATCAGCATGGTGCCTATTTGATGGCCGATATTGCACATATCAGCGGTTTGGTTGCTAGCGAAGAAGCTGAAAGCCCATTCACTTACTGCGATATCGTTACTACGACGACACACAAGACATTGCGTGGTCCACGTGCTGGTCTTATTTTCTTCCGCAAAAACGGCGAAGGCGACAAAGCCGACCTTGAGGCACGTGTCAACCAGGCCGTATTCCCTTCGAACCAAGGTGGTCCACACAACAACACGATTGCTGCTGTGGCTGTTGCACTAAAGCAGGCTGGTACACCAGAATTCCGCCAATATGCTAAACAAGTACGTGCCAACGCTACTCGTTTGGGCGAGGCATTGGCCGGCTACGGCTACAAGATTGCCACCAACGGTACCGATAACCATCTTATCCTATGGGATTTGCGTCCTGTCAAGTTAACTGGTAGCAAGTTTGAAAAGATTTGCGACATGGTCCATATTACCATTAACAAAAACTCGGTACACGGTGATGTGAGCGCTTTAACTCCAGGCGGCTGTCGTATCGGTACTGCTGCTCTTACTTCCCGCAGCTTCAAGGATGACGACTTTGTCAAGGTTGCTGAATTCTTGCACCGTGCTGTTCAGATTGCTTTGTCTGCCCAAGAAAAGGCAGGCAGCAAGCTGCTTAAGGACTTTGTGGCTGTATTGAAGACCAATGACGATATTACCGCTCTTCGCAAGGACGTTATTGACTTTGCTACAACCTTCCCTATGCCAGGATTTGACGCTTCGCAAATTAAACGATTTGATTAGATGTCTTTTACATTAGGATCATCTGCTCACGATCAGATTCGGCAGTGTACAGATGAATAATACGTTTTTATAAATAAATGGACATTGCTATGCAATTATAGCGCGCAATTACTTATTCAATTAAACGAATTAAGTATACAAATAAAATAATTAGTAACAAAACATAATTAATAATATATAAGTGAATGATTTGACAAATACAATGTATGAATAATGGTGCTGAAGTTATAGTGTGTGTATAAGCAAAATAACTTATAAAAATACAAGTATTAAACCATTGAATTACATTAAATAACTATTAAGTTGTAAAATAATTTATTAGCTAATTTATTTGTAAAAGCAATAATGCTAATGAAATAGTAAAATAATGATAGGCAAATCTATATCTAGTTTGCTTAGCCTTTAACTGTTCCTTGATACGGAACATAAACAGCTTGCCTCGATGGTGATCCATTGACTCCTGGATTAGGATCAATTACAATATACCCGGAATATGACCATATCTCATTTTGCAGTATATTTGTCGGAGGAATAATTGTTACAATAACCTCGCTTATTTGATTTGGAAGTAAATTAATTGATTTTGGAAGGAAAACATCTGCAATCACAGGTGGCCTCAATGACATATCGATAAAATATGATACTTTTGGAACTGCAGCAATTGGAATATGTGAAAGGTTATACGACAATAATGTTGATGATAGAGGTGAAATTTTAATTGGTACATTCACTATGTTGGCATACGTATCTCCCATATTAATTGACGATGGGGCAACAAGGATATTTGCAACATCTATCAATTTGTTAAGATTAATTATGCCGGCACCTTGGTGTAAGACAGAAGCGTAATAATCTACATTATTCTGTTTGACTGGAATTGCATTATTTTGCAAAAAATTCTTGACATATATAGCGTTATTCAAATTATATTGATTGTGTTCAACTATCAATGCAGCTGCACCAGCAACATAGGCAACAGCAGCTGATATATCGCTGAAATAAGGTTTGTTAAATAGTTCACTAATGGTAGTGGTGTAAATCCTATGACTTGGTGCCAAGATGTCAGGATAGAAAGGCGGTATAAATGGTTTGTCCTGCGGTCCAGCTGTGTCGACAGTGACATTGCCATCTTCAATGTAGCCATACTCTCCTTTGAAAGCGTATTTGTATCCACGTCCATCCTTGTAACCTTCTTCTATAAATAAAGCATCATCTTCGCTAATATTGAATAAAGGTATATCGCATTTACTTTTATTTATTTTTTTTGAAATGCCATTTACGATGATAAGCCCAGTCATTTCTGCTGATTTAGCAAGCTGTAGCATGGCATCTATTTCTTTCTTTTTATACCAAACAAGTGCAATGCCACCTTTTTTAAACCCGTTAAGATGCTCATTCAAGTTACCAATAGAACTATTAGGAATAATATCCATTTCTTTGTCAAAATCATATTCCAGGTTTGAACATGGAGATGTAAACTCAACACGACGTCCAGTTGTTTTCTCTTTAAACCAATGCGATAGACGGTAGTCTTGTCTAGCTCCACCAACGCTTAATACAGGAAGGTCTTTGTATGAAAAGTGTTGCTGATTTACAAAATTATTGGCTGTTGCTGCAACAATCATAATTACACCTTTTCCCGCAGCATTTTCTATTGCCCGCCTCAGTTTGGTGCCATTTTCATCTAAAGTTGCAATTTCCGGCAACACGATAATGTTCATTTTATCATAGTATACTGCAGTTGTTAAGGCTTGCAACACCAGTGAGGTTGAAGTTGGACCTTGGCAGTCAAATACGCGATAGGAGCCAAGGGTTGCCTCGGGTGCAACGCCAGTAAAATAATCGGTTTTTCCAACGGCAATTCCAGTCAGACTTATACCGCGTTCATTACAATCAGATGACTCTTTAAGTTGGCTATCTTCATAAGGCACATGTTTATAATAATGCTTATAGTTTCCCTTAAATGCAGTCATGTGTACGCGAATCCCACTGTCAATAATTCCAAGTTTTACACCTTTTCCTTTGATGCCTATGTCGTGAAGTGTCTTAACACCAGTGGATACGTAATAAGGTGTTACATAAACTGGCTTTTCAGTAATTTTAGAACCAATGTAGGGACGAGATGGGATAGGCCATGTGTGAAAATCATTTTCATATGCTTTGACACTGTCTACGGCAAAATGTTGTGTTGAACAAAGTAGTAACAGTGTAAAGATTGTCAATTGCTTTGCTTTTCTTGCTATCATTGTGCAACTAACTGTTGTATCGAAAATAATTGTATAATCTAACTGTATAAAAAATGTCGATAAAAAGAAAATAAAGGATGAAACGTTGTATACGAGGTAGAAAAAACACTTTGAATAAATATTTTACAGTTGCTTTTGAACTCATAAAAAATACCATAAAAATGCTGGCATGCTTTAGATTCTATTTTAAACACCAAACAGGATACTCAAAACATGTGCATAAAATAGCACTAATGATCAAACGGCAGTTTTATAGAAGCCTTTAGTAATTCAATTTGGTAATTATAATGTGCTGCTATTTCTTTTTTTGATTGAATTGTACTTCGAACCCCACATTTGAAGCCCTCAAAGTAAAATTCGTTCCAATCAAAGTCAATGCTGCTATGCGCCACATAGTTATAATGTTTTCATTTGACTACTTTGGAATTCACGAGGCTGATTATTGTCGTTGTTGACTATGTGTAGAAAAATTGATCAAGTATTAATAGAAACCATATGATTGCGATTCCATGTCATTCCGCATTTGTTGTTGTTGCATCTATATCAGCATGGATTATTGCATCTAAATGATCTTTCTATTTTCTAATATTCTACTGTTGCATTTTGGGTAGATTTACGATGTAAAATACCCGTCTATGGTGACAAAAAGGCAGGATGACTAGCGTTTCTGATGTTCACCATTGTCTTAAATATCCTTGATATCAACTTGGTAGGTGCAGTTTCTTTGCCAACCATTGCTAAAGCAAATGGTTTCCACCATATGCAATAATGATAGGTTGAGTGTTTTCACCAGAAAGACCTTGTGGCGGCAGTTGTAGCCAGAAAATACGGCATGCCGTTGAGGTTACTTGAACAGGTGTTGATGTAAAACAAGGGAAATAAAGACTAGGAATTGAATAATGTTCTTTATTGATGTTCAAATACACATGCTATTTATATTGTTATATTCGGTATTAGCATATAATGTATTACTGAATAGAACGATAAGATAGCGATAAGAAAAGGCGGTGAAATGAGTAAATAAAAATGTGGGAGTCAAAGTAAAAACGATTTGATCATGTAAATACTGCGTGCTCAATCAGATATTTTATTTTATTTTAATATATAGCTATGCAGCTCTTATTTATAGTCAATAAATAAAATTAATCTGTCTTTCTATTGTTGCAGTAATGTATAATATTAGCTGTTTACTCTGATAAATAATTAGATTAAGTTTTATAATAGTTAGCTTAGTTGGTGGTTGTGACATGTAAGTATATAAGAATTACAATGTGATTGTAAATATTTATCTGCACAAGCAACCAGAATTATAAGCTATAGTGACAATAATCAGTTATTTACCTACTAAACTTGGTGATTCAATTATATTTACATCTCTCTGTTTTTTGTGAGTTATTTCGGTTTAACATTGCTGCTGTTATGGTCGCATCAGCAACAGTCGACTTTTGATGAACACAGTCCAGTTTAACATAACTATAATAATTTGCTACAGGTTAAATCAGTAAGCCTTTAAGCTGCCACTTGTTTTTTCATTAATTTCTGGTTTGGCTTGTTCTCCTATATTCTATCTTGCTTGAATTATCAGGATTAATTTTTAAAAATGTAAGCAGTACCTAGGCCTTGGATGATTACCGGTTAATATGTGATCCACAGCCATTATGTACTCGAAATTACTGGGAATTGGCTAGAGCTTTCTATGGTGTCTAATCCAGTGTCTTCATATTGTATTGTGTGTAATTTAGCCAATGCAATCTAGTCTACAGCTAAAACTGATAAAAATGACTTGTTGGAATGTTTCATTGCTCAAAATGCTGTGATGCATCACCCTACAAACAATACACATTGTATAATCAATTTCAGGTAATTTAGATTAACCGCCATTTAAATGATGGCAGTTGCATAGCATGCGGCATGATATGTCTGAATGTGATGGATTTGTGAATTTAAAACAATAATTACCCCATAGCAATGGGCATAATGTCGAATGAAATACACACATGTATCAATCAACAAACTTTATAATTTAAAGAATTATAATTGTCTTATGCATGACAGTAAATCCTGTATAAAATACCAGTTTGATATATTAAACTTGTTTTTGTATCAGTGTTGTGTGTTATTTTGTATGCATGCAGATATTGAGGACCGCTTGGTAGAAATGGCAGCAAAGACATCATTATCGTTTTAAAAATCAAGCAATATACTTGTTTTTACCAAATAGTTAGACCGTGTAACAAAAAATACAGGCTAATATGTCTATTTTTATCACATGTACTGGATTATGAACACCGCTACAGTACCCGTGCAAATGACTAAAAGATTGAAGTAAAGACCAGGCAGGTTAAAATCGAAACTGAGTAGGTTGAAATTAAGCCTAGGAAGTATTCTATTACATTCTGAATCCATTGATGCATGCATACCTCAAACCATTATTTGAATTTCTTTATTGGCTCATATTACACACCAATAGTGTACCTCATACACTACAGTATATTAGTATCTTAGCATAGCCGTAAGTTTAAATAGCCCACAAAATACACACAACCAACTGCAATATCATCATCACACTCTACTTCTTGCTATATACGCACTACTATACAATTTACAGCAATCACACTTTATTGTCTGCTCTGTTTGTTTGTCTTAACAAGTTGATATCATCATGAAGCTTTCTATTGCCGTCGTTTGCACCGTCTTTGTGGCGCTTGTAGCCACCACAACCATGGTGGATGCTAATCCAGCTTTAGTTCGTCGTGCTATAAGAGGGGAAAATTGCGCTCAATGCGTTGATAGATGCACTAGCGGTTTTATGGGTTGGTCTCGCACCAAGGCTTATTGCATTAAGACTGAAAGCTGGTGCTACGTTCCATGTCAATGTCCTGATGCTAATAATCGATGGTTTCAAGACATTAGCATTGGTAGTGCACTCAAACCACTAGTCCAACACACTTTAGGTATATATTCGGTGAAAAAGCAAGACCATTGACAACTACGCCATTCAGTCTATTTATACATCAAGTTTTGGTCAATGCTCCGGTTTATCCAGTTTTTAACCAATAGAATCACTATTTTATCAACAAGATTACATCTAGTTGCCCCTATTCAACTGTACAAGCTTATAGTAATAAACCTATGATTTCATTTTAACTATATACAATCAAATTGCTATATCTATAACCATGTCCTATTTGCATCCAATAATTGACAACCATTAATCAAATAGTTAAATTAATAACAAACTGTGTATGATCATATCGCCTAAGCTATAGGCATAGATTGGTATGGATAGTGGCAAAGCTATCATTATCATATAGCCAAATAATAGTATGCTGAAATTAAAATAAAGATGTTTTTTAATAAAACATGGCAATAAAGCATAGAATATTATAAAACAAAATAAATAAGCAAATCAAATACATAAATAGGAATAGTGAGACTATACTGTATGTAATTAGCCAATAGTAATGAACGAAATGAATCAAGATCTGCTAAAAGAATACAGTTAGCAATGAACTTTTAGCTTTTATTAATATAATTTTACAATTTACAATATTAATGATATAGATGGACATATAGTATGTGTATACAAGACAGCTATGTACAGCACAATAATAATGATAAATAAATAGTTTAATAACCAATGACACTCATCACTCAGTTTCATTTTAATAAAATGGATATCTATTAAATGCAAAACATTATAGTTATTCAACTACCAAAGCACATTATGCAACCAATAGCGTGCTTAATATTGTGAAAAAGTTATGTTTATTTAGTTAATAAAAATATCATAAGATTTAATAAAAATCAAGTGGTTTAAATAATTTGTTACAACACCCTTTTAAGCCTCTTTCACCATGGTCCATGACTTTCTAAACTGGAACATTGATGCGACTACTGAGACATTTAATAATGGATGTTACGAGTAGATTGTTCTAGTTTATCAATGACAAATGCCATGTTGACGGGTTTATTTTGCATATCTTCACTCTTGCTTGATACACCAACTAATTAATTTGGGTTGATCAAAGCAATAATACTTTTATGTAATTCAGAATTGCTTAATTGCTATATCTGATATTTGAAATACTCTAAATAAGCCAGCCTAATTTTATTCGTGGTTAAATTTTGGATTTTAAATTATTTATTGACTAGATCATTTTTGTTTGCATTACACTTTATTTATTTTAATAGCTTTTTCATTATCAGTTTGTATTTACTCAATAAAGACGTTCATTTCAATATTAACTACTAGTTTAATATTATTAATACCAATCTTTACAGATCATGTCCTTGTATTGTAATTATTAGTTGCATTTGTCACAAGTATAGCATCAAAAGTCTTTTAACAATTAAAACACGATTGGCATTACTGCTAATATTGCTACAATTAATTAAATTACATAAATAAGCAAAGTTTTAAATTAAAATTTGCTGCATTTATTGTAATTAACTTTTTTACCATCAGAGATTTTTAGCTTTGTAATAAGAAATAATGGCATTTATTATGCTATTACAATTGTTAGTGTATATTAAATAATCAAATATACACTTAATGCTTTTACTTGTACATCTTTTGGTTTTATACTTAAAAATGTAGCAACACCATTTACAACTGCCAACAAGCTTAAATTTGTCAACAACAACCTCGATTCTTTGATACTAGTAAACGTAGCTTTTTTGAGTAGCTTGGTAGACATTTAAATATATTTTTTTAATAAAAGGAATTAATAATTTAATAATTTTATATATGCTTATTTGAAATCATAATTTATTATGGTGAAAATTTTAAAATTCGCCATTTTACTCTGACTCCCACTTTTTGAGTCCTCAAAGCAAAACTCGTTTTACTTGAAGTCGCACATATGTGCACAACAAACATAGTTATATTAATTTCTATTAAAATAATGTTAATAAATTGATTTAAATAAAAGAATGTAACATACTATTTGATTTCTTTGGAACATTTGAGGTTGATCACTACTGTTGTTGGCCATGTGTAGAAAGATTGATCGAGTATTAATAGAAGCCATATGATTACAATTCATGTTAATTCGCATTTGTTGTTGTTGCATCTATATCAGCATGGATTCTTGCATATAAATGGATTCTTCTATTTTTTAATATTCTACTATTGCATTTTGGACATATTTGTGATGTAAGACTAAAACTAATATAATTATTATAAAGTTGTTTATTAAACAGTCATTTCCCCTATAGCCAATCTGACTAAATAAAGGACAATATATATATTAAAGCAATAATAAAGATAACTAATTAATTACATTATTGTACTGATAATTACACATGAATTAGATAGTTTGAAGTTGGATTATATTTGAATTATATACAAATTGTTATATGATATTTTCATGCTTGTCAAATAGCAATATGTATAATAAAATTACATACAATATTAAAACATTTGCTTTTTATGTAAGTAAATTAAGTTTATTTATTCCACTGGATGTATACGTTTTTATATAATTGAATAAAGATGAAATCTGTAATATTATTAATAAACAACACACAGTATTTATAAAACAGAGTAATTAGCCAGGATATTACTACATGTCCCATAATGACTGATGCCATTCGCCACCCGGCTTTATTTTTAATAGAGCAAATGTGTAGTTTAATTATGCAAATATGCTTAAATGTAATTATTTGCAATATAAATGGAACGATTAAATGATATACTGCAATTACTGACAATTTTATTGTTGCTGTGGCTATATTTAATTTTTATATTTAAATGACTAGACAAATAATACATAATCCTTTTATAAATGCTCATTGAGTAGTTTAATACTGTGCATACCTAGTTATTGATAAATCGCAATCACGCTTATCTAGTACCATTGGCTGCGTTATTATTTTGGCTATTATTTTGTTACCAGACTAGCAAAGCTGAAACAATTGCCAATCTCAGCTGCATAAAAACGATGGCTAATCTTTGTCTTATTAAATGTGAATCAACTGTTCCGAACAAATATTTGCTCATTGATAAGCTGTTGTTTCATTTAAGCATCTATGGGAATAATTATACGTGCACATGTATGCAGGTTTCAGTTAATTTTAGAAATACTATGTATTAATGACAACGCAACAGTCACATCTTCTTTAAAAAACCTTTGTTCATTCTACAGTCGCCAACTATATTAAAAATTATTTTTACCTACAGTATCTAGGAATACAAGCATCAAATTTATGGACCGCTCTTCAGCTAATATGGATCCAGGCCTATCTTTCGTTCAAGGTGAACTACAAACTGAAGAGAATTTATGGCCTCGCCGGCAACGCCACTCGGTGGCGACGCTAGGCAACGGGCTTAACTATAACCATCAGTTCCGTCCCGTTGAATCGGACTATGACCCAATTACGTTGCGCGAGGACGACTACTGCCCCTACTGTCAGAAATCTGAAGTGTTGCACGATTTTTGCTCATGTGTTAATACGGAGCGTGGTCAACATACTGACATGCGCTGCGACTGCACCGAAACTTGTAGCTGTGCCACTTGTAAGCCATATCGTCAACAAGGAGGAAGTGGTCGAACGGCTGCGACTCGAGGAAGGACGCAAACCCGCTTAACGCAAGATACTGGCATGACAAGCCAAGTGATGGGCGGCGGTGGTGATAATTCGCTAGCACAACAACAGCAACAAGCAGCGCAATTTACGCCTTACTACCGTCGCCGCCAAAGCTATTCGCTTCACTCAAATGCCGATCGAGAACGTGAAATGGCCATTGCCGCCCGAGAATGCGGCATTCGCAACTTGCGTCGTCGCACGATGTCGGCCGGCACACCAAACGATGTCCGTGTCTTTATGAAACATAGCACGCTTTGTGAGTGTCGTGGATCAGGTGTAGGTTGCCAATGCGGCCGCATATGCTATTGCGATTAGTTGCATGTTTTAGTATCTGTTGATACTAAACGTTAATCTATTCGCTTCTTTAATTCCGACTTCTTTTCCTATTGCACCATTATTGGGCAATAGTGTATGTATGTACATAGTGCATTTTCCTACTTGTTTTACTTTTCCTTACCATCATCAGTAACGAGTTGTGATATACACGTATTAAGTAAATATTACTGGCAATCAACATTTTCTACTAATCAACTTTAACGTGACTTAATACTATTATTATTATTTCAAACAGCGAGCGATTATCGCTAGAAAACACATATGCATGCACATCTTCATGATTATATTGCTGGTAGCTTAATTTTTCATGCAAACTTTCAATATGCAGACTCATAAACTAGCAAGTAGCATATTAACCGGCACTTGTACGCCGAGCTCCCCAGCCCCAATCCGAAAACATACTGCCACCGACGTATGAACCGCGTGCTTTTGACTTGAGGAATGACCCAACCGATCCAACGCCGTCGACCATACCACCAACAACACTGGTCACACTAGCTACTGAAGTAGGCCGTGTCAACGGTAATTCCTCTAGCTCTTTGGCAAATCGTGTAGGTTGACGCGGAGACTCGGCCTGTTCAGAGTAAGTAGGCTCATCGAATAGCGCACGTGCCTGCCGTAATTTCTCCAACATCTTAAACGTCAAATATTAGTTATTAATAGATGTTACTAGTTTAAAAACTGCTTACTTTTTCATAATGCCCGATTTCATTATCTAGAAAGTTGACAGCAAAATCGCGGAAATCACGAGCTCGTTCATCGTGATAACGATCTACCTCAGCGAGTGTCACGTTATATACGGTTTCACAACGTGACTTGATGTCCTCTGCATCAAAGTCCTACAATATGATTATTGCGTTAATCTTACTAATTCATTATATTAAATCAAAATAAATCACCTCTGGCCTTTCCAAAGTGCCATCTTCGGCAAATCCTTCACCAAGTACTTCTTGATATTTTTTATGCGCACCAATGTGCATTTCCACCAATGGCTAATAAACAGTAGATATTAGACACGTAGATTATATGCAATTTTGCTGATGATGCTTTTTACTTACTGCTTGAGCAATAGAAGTGCCTGAATAAGTACGAATACTTTCCAACCAAGGTGTTAGACTTTCCTGAACCTATTAAACAAACCAATAAGCAGTAATTAATATATATAAATATAACAACTGTATGTATTTTTTTGCTTACATGTTGCTCACGAAGCTCACATGTATCCTGCATTAGTTCAGCCGCCGATTGTAGTGATTTTGTCAAGCAAAGACATTCTATTAACTATGGTATTAGCAATAGTATATATACATACACATATGTTTGATAACTTGCCATGGCATCCATCTCGCCAGCACCAAATACCTTCATCGTTGACAGGTTCATATCCTTCAGTCTCTGTTCCTGTAATCAGCCTTAATATACCCAATCCAAGTCGTTTGTAATGATTCTTGGCTTCTATATACACTTCTTGTTAAGTATACCATTTTCATAATAATTATAATCAATAGCAATACCAACCTGTGTAAAAATCCTTGTAACCTTGAGCCGCTTCAGCAATCGATGGTAAATACCGATCAATAGCTCGTGTATGAGCGTGGAATCGCTCCAATGTCTCCACATCACTATTAGGCAAAGAAACAATTAATATTTTATATTTCAAAAGCCATACTATTTACTTACCCATCATCATCAACGTTAAATTCTGGATGATATACATGTTGAAAAAATGAGTGGCCTACTACACGATCTGCTTCAAACTTCTTCTCTTGTCGTCGCCATTCCTTTAATATTGTTGCATTATATTGACTAAGTATATTGCTTCGATCCTACACTATTTCTACTACTTACCGAATCATCAGTGCAATTTAGAAAATGGGTAAGTAAATCTGAATAACGCACAACTGGGTGCCGAGCCAATCGATTCATGAATCGTTCAAGTGCTCGACGACGACGTTCAATAAACTCTTCGTTGAACCGACCTGTAAAAATACGGCGAATAAATAAACTGTAAAATCAATTTATATTCATATTTACCTGAAAACTGCTTTTCTGGCAATGGTGGTAAAATGAGTGCAGAAAACTTGATTTCTAATCGTCGATGTAGCCATTGAAATTGACTAAATCGCCGCTCAACCGTAACAGATACACCTTGGGCGAACTAGGTCATATTTTAATAATCATCGCTAATAAACTAATAAACATTTACCTCAGAAGTCACTTGGTAGACGGTATATTCTTGCATGCCAGCCATTTTTGCTCGTTTTTCCGGGTCATGCACACGAACACAAAACTCTGGTGCCTTGTGTCGCCAGGCAGGTCCACTCTAATTAGATTTGATTAATTCGTTAGCTTTACTAATACACTAATGCACTTTTTATATTCATATATCACTGCCTACCTCTATATAGTGTTTATCGGATTCCGATGGTACACCATTGCCATCTGTATTATCATTATTATCAATACCGTTGCCTGCTACACCACCGCCGTTGCCATCCTCTTCCTCGTGAATATGCTGCAAAGCAGCCATATTGTTTGCCGGTGGTACAGTGCGTCGTCCACCATACAGAATAAACTCCTCAACACCTGAAGTAACAAATCGACTGAATCGATTAAGCTGTCGCTTCACTAATAGCTGATTGCGTATACTTGGCGGTATACTGGAAGCGGTCGATGTTGATGTGGCCGAACGCGACATACCCATGGTAGAGGTAGCCGTGCCGGTTGATGAAAGCATTGATGGTGCCAGGCTAAAGGTTGGCGAAGGAGGTCGGGCCTCCAAATCAAAGTCGGCGCCATACTAACATTACATTACACCATTAATATTCATGTTTACTATTAATAAATAATTACTAATAAATTACTTACTGCAATATATGATTCGGGCACCAATCCTTGTACACCATCCTTCTCACATACCCACCATCCATCAGCAATACGTTCACGCACCACAGTTAACAGTTCACCTTCTTCAAACGTTAACTCATGGTACTCGGTGTGTCCGTTGAATGAATAGAGTGCTCGTACAGTGCGTGGCGGTAAATCTGACGCAGTAGGCGTTGTCCGACCACTAAGCGACTCATCGCCTATTGAAGTCGGAGTTTTGGACATAATTGAGCAATATTCGCTATTTATTCCTAACGTGTCGCTAGGCTAGTCACCTCAAACGGAGCTAGGCAAATATCTACAACAATAGCAGGCCTGTCTTAATAACCAGTAAAGCACAGCACCAATAAAGTTCCTTGGCACAGGCAACTATACAGAATCTCTTGTAATGCAGAGGAGTAAGATGGATAGTCTGTGTTGTAGAATCAATAGGCGTAAAATGTCAATGTCAACGATAGCAAGGTAGCAACAGCACTGGCTAGAGAACAAAGATAGAAGGATACAGAGCGTGGAAAAGAATAATGAATAGAAACGAGAATGCTTGTTGAAGAATAGCGAATAAGAAGAAAGTGTGGCCGTTCTTTTCTTTCCTCTCCAACCGTAAATGTCAGCTTTGTCGTCATCGCTACTTAAAAACAACATTGGAATGTTGCCGGTCACACATCTGAACCCGTGACCCGTTGAGTCCTACTTTTGTTCGTCTCTACATTCCTATGCCACACTGTAGACAATAATAGCAAAAGTAACTTGTTTACTCCATTTATTTATATTGTAATATATTCAACAACAACAACAACAACACAATCTAGTCGCGTTCGGGCAGTATAGCTCGTAATGTAGAAAATAGCTGGTGTTTTTCATCTCTTAGCGCTGCCAATTGTTTTATCAGTGCTGCCTCCTCTGCCTCTAATTCTACACGACGCTGTTCAATCTCTTCTTCCTTTGCTGCTTCCTTTGCTTGATCTTCCGAATCTGTAGCTTTGTCATCTAATTTGGATTCTACGGTAGTTGGATTGACAACTGGTGGAGACGGGCTGCTATTACTTTGTGTGCCACCTGTTCCATAAATATGGCGATGAAATGAGACTTTTATGAAATGCTCGTCGTCCACTGACGAGTCTTCTTTCGTGTTCTTCTTTTCATTTGCTTCTTCATTTTGATTGGATACTTTTTGTGAATTGGACATAGTTAACGCTGTTATTACAGATCAAAATACGCTATAAAGCAAGTGTTGAAAAAGAAAAGGAGAGTAGAAATACGAACAAAAGCTATTTGGCAAACTATTTACTGAGTCCCACAGGGGTAAAGACTTGCTACACCTACAATAACATACTAATGTCAGCGCTTAATTATACCAAATTATTATTTTTAACAAGATAGCAGTAGCGAATATAAGAAATTATAAATAAGCGTTAATAGATTTATAATATAAGTGTTATAAATATTTAAATAAACAAATGTATACTATTTATACACTTGATCTAAGTATTTATTATTTTATTGGCAATTATAATATCTTTAATAGTAGTATGAAATATTTCCAAACAGTACAAGAACGTGACTGACTCGTCTGTACTCAAAAAATTATCAAATTTAAATTAACTAAACAAAAGAAAACTATAACAACTTCAATAATATAATTATCGAAAATACAAGTCTTTTTTTCAAGATAACAAAACCATTGATCAATAAGAATAGCAATTGTATAACAATTATTCAAGCACGATAGCGATTACCGTTATATTAGTTGCTATTAATGTATCCATATTTGTTAATATTGTTTATTATTAAACAGCAAGACAGAATGCGTTAACAATGGTGTACATGCTTTTAGATTCATATTGATAAGTAATGTAGCCTAAAGTATTACAGGTAAACATTGTGACTATAACAGATATACAACAACCTACCATCGCGTGTATTATCCCAATAGCATGAATTGGCAGCATGGATACCAGCATCGGTTCGTTGTAGAATCACACATGTCACTAAATAGTAGCGTATATTATTATGGGTCAATAAACACTGCACATACTAATATACCAACACCTACCAATATATTTATAGGGCTTTTTTAACTCGCCCAGTTTAACTAGACATCGTTCTACAATGGCCGCATTCCAGCCTGGTAGACGACTATGCTGGTAGTATTCTCCACTTAACACGTCGTCGGTCACCTATATAGGTTTTTCAGTCATTACTATTTATTGATTCAATAACGCGCTTACCTCTTTAACAATCGCTTCTACTTGTTCGGACGGATAAGTACTCTACATGGTCCATATACATTGATATTTCTACGTATTAATATACCAATATACTAACCTTGGGCGGTGGCGGTGCTTCTTCTACGGCCGACGTCTCGCTATTCTCCTCTCCTTCTACTTGTTCTGTCGGTGCTTCGGATGACGTCTCATTCTCTTCTACTTCCGTCGTGGTTGCTGCTGCTGCTGCCACCTCTTCAGATGCAGCAATAATAGGTTTTGTAATATCTGATTCAGCCATAATACACTGGCGAGTACACTAATAAACAAGTAAACAAACGACTAGATCTCAGCAGTGTAAATAAAAGATGTAACAGGCGAATTGTAGTAATAAAAGAGAAAGATAAGGACACCTTTGTAGACTTGCGCACGTCATTTTGTTACCTTCTCTTTCATACTCTTGTCATTATAACTAACCAGCGATACTTGTTCGTCTAAGCGTTTGCTGTAACAGTATTATGGCAGAACAACCATCAACGGCAGCAAGCAGCGTAGTGGCGCAGAATGCAGAGCGTCTACTACTGCTGCTAAAGTCAACTCGAGGTGCCAGCTGTGTCAATCTCATCCAACAAGCACTATCCGCACCTGGTGTCTATGTATTTTCTGAATTCGTTCAAGCACCCAATGTACAAGAAGTAAGTCTAATATAGAGTGCACCTATAATATATTAATAACATGTACTATATCTATTATCAGTTAACTAAGGATCCACAACATGTTGCTTATGTAGAATTATTAAAAATATTCTCCTATGGCACTTATGAAGATTATTTAGGTAATACTCGCTATTTCACCACAAGCCTAATTATCAATTACTAATTAATCTAACCTATTAATACTGTATAGCTAATCAAAGTAATCTACCAGCATTAGATAGCAAACAGTTATCGAAACTACGTCAATTAACTGTCGTTTCTTTGGCCGCTCAACGTCAAGTAATTATTTATAATTAGTCATAAACACTTTTAACCAGTCATTGAATAGACACTGCCCTATCCACACTTATTGGAAGCATTACATTTATCGGAATTACGTGAAATGGAAAGTTTAGTTATTGAAGCAATTTACGGCGGTATTTTACGAGGTCGTCTTGATCAACGATCTAGTCAATTACACGTCGATTATGCTATGGGTCGGGATTTATCGCCTGGTCAATTGGATCAGTTGGCGGCCACGTTAGATGCCTGGTACATAAGCTGCCCATCTATTAATATCTATTACTAATTACTGATCAACACTAATCTAATATATAGGTGTAATAGAATCGATGATGCACTTGGTGGACTGGATCAACGACTGGCACAGGCTCGTGATGCCGCTAAAGCAAATGCCGAATCAAAACTTAAACATGAAGCAAATTGCGACGATACTAAAAAGAAACTTTTAGCAAAACGCACCAACCGCAATGCTCATGGTAGCAGTAAAGGTGAAGCCACTATGGTTGAAGGTCTACCTACACCAAATTATAAACGACCATCTTATAAATAATAAATAGTCATTTTATTGGTATTTTACATCTAAATAATAGCAATATAATAATGATGTGACCATTAGCAATAGTTAATAGTTATTTATAATAAAATAAAAACGAAACAAGAATAGAAACTATGAAGATACAGGTTGACCAAACATAAGCATGCCAATCTACTAATCGATGCTTTGCATAAGACGTGCCAATTGCGACTGCATCTTGGCTAGCTTCTCTTTAACTTGCTGTCGTTCCGTATCACCTAAATGGCGTACATTTGACGGTGAAATGGCCGGATCCAATTCCAGTACATTACCTTTACCCAATGGCAAGGTAATTACCGTTTCGGGTGAGGCTAGCGATACAAGTGAAGGCTGACGACGTAGCGTTAATCGTTTACCCATACGGGTTGATTTAACATGAGCCAGTGGTGTTTTCATCGCATTATGCGCTTGATTTGTGGTCTGATTAGTAATTAGCGGTGTTTTAGGCAAACGTGTATCTAATTTAGGCGTAGTCATCATTGCTGTACCATGCTGACTATGGATCGATGGTGGTGGAGGCTGTGAATCAGCCATCAATGCTGTACGCGAACGAGTCATTGTACGTTTTCGTGCTGATCGAGGAATACGAGTTGGTCGAGTTGAGCGTGTAGAACGATCTTTGGTGAATAGTGTCTCTTCATTTGTCGTAATAGCACCCTTATTACTATTGCTATAGCTTAATCGGTTCTTAGCCGTCATAAACGATGGTGTAGCAGTAGTGGTCGAGGTGGTCGGTGGTGTAGATGAAGTTGATGCGGTAGACTGAGCAATTCGTGCCAAATACAGTGCAACACTGCCTTCATATTCCTCACAGAATACACGTACGGGCATTTGACGTATTTCCATGGGCATGGCAGCCAATCTAGTCTCATAATCCATTTGCAATGAATGAATTAATGCTTCTGTTCGCTGTTCCAATGCTGTACACCTTAATGCCACTACACAAACACATTAGTACACGTTACTACTACTACTACTATTACGTCACTATAATCTACAACTTACACTCAGCCTTGTACTTTCTTTGCAATTCAGTCTCTTCTATAGTAGTTATAGTAGTATTGTCTGACGTGTTTTCTGCGCTAGCACTTGTCGTAGCAGTAGATAGATGTACTAGTGTTGCATTGCTATTACTACTGCTATTATTGCTATTGCTTCTAACCGCAGATCTCTTGTTGACCACGCGTTTAGCAGTTCCTCGACGTGTTCTACGTGGTGGCATAGTTGCAATAATAGCGTCGACCCTATTTGTTATGGCTAAAACAGTTGATTGATAGGAATGTAAAGAATAAGTATCGTTGAAATGAATTAAAAGAGGAAAACACGCGATTTCTTTACAATAATAAACAAATCAATAATTGCATTAAATTGAATTTATATTTATTAGTAACAAGTATTGATGACAAACATCAAATACAATCATCATCATAAAATCACTAATAACAATAATAACAATAATAACACTGATGGCAAATACTAATGGTAATAATAATAAAAATGATGGTAATGGTGAGAG
The DNA here is from genome assembly GCA_025786725.1 of Syncephalis fuscata. Taxonomy (NCBI): domain Eukaryota; kingdom Fungi; phylum Zoopagomycota; class Zoopagomycetes; order Zoopagales; family Piptocephalidaceae; genus Syncephalis; species Syncephalis fuscata. Next base: position 842,258 of record JAHLTZ010000002.1, on the reverse strand, counting down.
GGGGGCGTGGTCAGTAGTAATTAAATAGAATACGCAAAGTTAAAGTATACAATGCAACGTGTTGGCCATATTCGGTGCAGTTCTATATACATATCTGGCCAAATAGACTATTATGCTTCTATTGTTTAATAACGATAGCTGATCTAGCCTATACGGCGGCCAGAAGGTGGAATAGGTCCGGTAGTTGATCGGGTCCAACGTCGATACATGGCATTGGGGCGTCGAACATCACGTTGTTGCGCCATAACAACATGCCAACGACGCATAAGGGCATGCCACACATTAAGGGTACGTCTTCGTTGTTCAGGAGCGGCCAGTGTATTGCAAATGATACCAGTCATTTGAACAATTCGTGCCATTGTCTCCCGAGTTTCTGCATCGGTATTGGAGGGTATTTTACTAAATTGTGCTATTATATTTGAATTAATTAACGCAATTGATTCGAGTCCTATGCTAATTACCAACAATCCGATCGGATATCGGTAGAAATACTTGGTCGCGGAAACTAGATAGAATCTGTTCGCGTACATTAAATGTGTCCAAAGAACGACGATTCAACAGGGTCTGCATGGGCATAAATACACATAGCAGATAGGACAGAACATCGGTGTGGAAGAAGTGCCATGTATCAGCTAGCCAAGGTAATAAAGCATCCTCGGACGGTAAATGCTGTAGTTGCGCATTTAAATTTAACATACCATGATCAAGAATACGGGTAAAATCGGGTAATAACGTAGAACGATCACGTTCATGAATACATTGTCTATAAAAATAATATTAATTATTATATTAATTATATTATTATTATTATTAAATACTATATTATGCTATATTATGTTACACTTACTTGACTAATGCAGCCAAATCTTCCATACAACCATGTACAGCTTCACCGTTAAATAATGGCAACACCGTCATACCAATTCGGGTCCAGTCATCAATAAGAGCAACATCCGTGGCCTGTGTTACATCGCGTACAATGCCTCGAGCATCAAGTGACGATAACGATTTAAGCGACTGCGAAGAAGCATTGGGACTCATACGAAAGTCTTTCATCGATGGTTCTATAAGCATTGAAGATTGAAGCCAAATGCATTCAAGGATGTTACACTATTGCCGATCATTTTACTATTAACAATCAGATTACCGTTATTACCATTCGCTATGGCTGTAGTCGTCGTATGAAAGTCATGGTCATGCCTATACAATGGATTTGATTTTGAATTGGGAATAATAGAAATGTTATCTCTATCGACCGATGAGGTGGTGGCGGCCCGCTGCTTGCCCTTGCGAGAGGGAAAAGATAATGTAGGTACGGTTAGGTCAGGCGATAGATTGCTATGTAACGAGTAGTGTACAAGCTCATCGGGCGAGAAACTACTTGGCGGTGGTGGCAGTTGGTTAGCATACTTTCTTTGCGAACGTGGTGACTTTAGAATCGTTTTAGTACGCTGTGTAATAGGCGACATCAGTAGTCGATTTGGTTTACCCGGCCGCATAGAATGCGACAACGAAGTTTCCCCGGCCGATCCAGTTCGAGACCGCATAAATCCATCGCCGCTACTATACGTCGACGACTGTTGCGATACACCCGACGACGACGGTGTTTTTACCCGGGCCGATGCCGCAACAATATCGAAGATATCCATCACGATGAGTAATACCGAACAGCAAGAGAATAAGGGTGAAAACAAGAAGGGGTACTAAGTGGGGATGTGTTGTGTTGTTATAGGTGTGTGTGTGTGTGCGTAGGTAGAAATGGAACAGCGTACCGGCGCAGCACCAGAAGAACGCAGTAATAACAATAATAGTAAATAGTAGTTAAAATAAAAGTGCTAATAAGTCAAAAGATATAAGTGAACCCACAGTAAGTGGTATATGTGTTTGTGTGCGTAACCAAAATAATGGAATGAAAGAAGAAAAGAAGCGGCAATATTTGTAGCCAGCCTCGGTATGTGGTGCAATAAAAGTAGAGTGAAATACACACACACAAATGAAAAGAAAAAGCTTTAAATGAGACTGTAAATAGTGTTGTTTTGTCATAACACATGTCAGTGTAAATGAAACCTGTGGTACTTTTCGGCGTTTGGAATATTTAAATCGGAATGTGTGGCGCCTTATTCTATAGCCAAACACTAGTATTACTATTGTTGCTATCACACTTTACTGTTGCTATCGTTATTGCTATTATTACAACTATACAGGTCCTATTTCTGTTATTATCATGCAAACAAGAGCCTCAACTCGTCGACGTGGAAAGGACACCAATGAATCAGAGAAAGATGTTGCGTCTACTAGTCTAGATTCATCGTCGTTGTCGTCGTCGTCCAAGGTAGCACCGCTAAAGAACGAAACTCCGACAGTTGATACTACTCATAGTACAACGGCTAGTACAACAGCAACCGATCACTCCTATACTTGGCTAGCTTGCTATTTTTTCTTTAATCTTACCTTGACTCTATATAACAAGGCGGTACTACAAAACTTACGATTTGGCTTTCCATGGACATTGACGGGAATCCATGCCTTTTTCGGTACACTGGGTGCATGGCTACTTGCACAAACTGGTGTATTTAAACCAGCCAAGCTTACTACACAAGAATATTCGGTTATGGTCATGTTTTCGATTCTTTATACGTTGAATATTGCTATTAGTAATGTATCTTTGTAAGTAAGCTATTGATACCCTTATTACTGGTGCTGATTATTGATTATATAGACACATGGTGACTGTACCAGTAAGTAATAGTGCTAACCGCCCAATTAGCTATTATAGCTAAATGAAATGTATATATAACTAGTTTCACCAAGTAGTACGGGCTATGACTCCAGTATTTACCGTGGCTCTTTCATGGTGGTTCCTAGGCCGCACTTATTCAGCCATGACCTTTTTATCACTTTTACCAGTAAGTGTAGTTAAATGTAGTGGTATTAATGCAGTATTTACCCTATTTATAGTTGATTATAGGTATCTCATTGGCTACTTTTGGTGAATACAGCTACACTGCACTTGGTAAATAGAATGAATAGCAAGTCAATATATAGCTAATTTGTTGTATAGGTTTCTTCTTAACGGTGTTGGGTGCCGTTCTGGCGGCTGTAAAAACGATTGTCACTAATCGTGTACAAGTTGGTAAATTGCAGCTGCATCCTCTTGATTTATTGTTGCGTATGTCACCATTGGCCTGTATTCAAACGGTTGTCTACGCCTACATTACCGGTGAATCGGTTGCTTTGACTAAATTTATAGCAACAGAATTGAATTGGCAAGTGGCTATTGCACTATCGGTCAACGGCATTATTGCATTCTTGTTGAATGTTGTTAGCTTTACGGCTAATAAGAAAACATCAGCTCTTACTATGACGGTAGCCGGTAGGTAGTATTGTTTTTTAAATACAGCAATGATCTTATATTTAATGGTTTAGGCAACGTAAAACAAGTATTATCAATTGTTATGGCCGTATTTTTGTTCAACCTGACTATCACCGGAATGAATGCGCTAGGTATTTTTATTACATTGGCTGGCGGTAAGTAGATCATTGTAATAGATTAATTAATCCGTCATTGATACATATCATGCTTAATCGATTACTTTAATTAATAGGTGCTTGGTATACGTAAGTTATTTATTTTTAAACCATGCTAGATTATTAATTGAATATGATTAGAGCCATAGAATATCGTGAAAAGCAGCGTAAACTACAGAAAACGGAATAGATCTTTATTTCTATCCAATGAATTAATAAATCAACAGGTTTAGCGTTCCAACTTTTGTAATTGAGGCTTGCCATTATCATCAAGCGCTACTTTGAATCCGGCTTCAGCCAGTGCCGGATGTTGTGATGCGGCTATCGGTGCCATTTGAGCCACTAAATATTGATTTGTATCATTACCTTCTAACAAGCATCGAATGGCCATAATAGCATATTCTCGTACAAATGGATTACGATCATCGATAGAACATTGCCCTAATACTAAGGCTAATCCACCTAATTCTCTTATCTAAATGTTGTTATTATTAGTGTTATTATGGTTTAAATATCCTTTCTTTCATTGCAACTAACCTGGTCTTGAACTGTTGGTTGTTGATGGGCTAAATTGCCTAAAAGTCGTACAGTATCTCGTTTAACACAGTTAAAACCATCAAGGTTAACTGAGGCTAGATTTGTAGGTGAAGTGGCTGTGTTGTTTGATACAGCTGTGGTACGTGGAATTGCCCGTTCAGTAACAGCTAGCAATTCTATTATAACAATATTAGCATAACTATATATCAAAGTATATATATCCTACCAACAGTGCAAGATAACAGTTGTTCAAGTCGGCTTATATTCTCTTGTTGTACAAGTGATTGGTGAATCAATATTTGTAATAAAAGCAGTAGACAGGTGCAATGATCATCAAATGACATGACTGGCATAGAAGAAGTTGAACTTGTTTTAGACTCGATAGAAGCCGAATTAGATTTTAGCGTATTAATAGACCATTGCGCTATTTGTCTATAGATAGAATTGATCATTTCTATCGTTTCATTTTTGAGTAAATAAGAAGCATCGTTATTTAAATGACCATCGACAAATTGAGAATAATAGCCAATGGCGATGTTAACCAACGAGCACTACAATATTGATTAGAAATATTAAATAATTAATTATTAGTCAAATACTTACACATTTTGTGGCTGATATAATGTTTCTAATAATAATGGTAATAATTGATGTTCCATTAAAATCAATGTAATACTGTGTAATAATTCAAAATCATCATTCAATTCATTTTTATGTAAATTATCAGCCCACGAATATATGTCGCCCAATAACCATATTAAATTCGTTGTTATCCATCGACTAGTTGCCAGCATTAAGTAAATACAGTTATTGTATTTGATGTACAGCATACCTTGTGCTTTTACTATATTTACAGGAATTAACAATAAACACGAGGAAAGCAGTTTGAGTGGGTGCATCTTCTGTATGTATTATAGATCTAGTAGCTATTTAGATATGATGTCAATTGATCCTATTATAATTAAATACCTAAACGTATCATCATCTTTGATCAAATATTCGTCCCATAGCTGCGATGCAGCCAATTCATTATTGGCCACTAAATTACATAATGTCTGTGTAGCCATACGAATAGCCATTTGGACTTTTATTGATTAAATAAGGTTTAAACTAAATCGATTGACTTACTTGAACTAGAGTCTAGACTTTTTTGAATAGTTGTTGGCTCAGTCATTAAAACAGCAATTGGTAATTCGTGTAACCGATATTGCCTATAATTGTTATTAAATATATTTGCAACACTTTTACAAACTACTTACATGGCTGCAAGTTGGTTCTGGGGCGCGTTAGGCATAAGATTCCGTAGTAGACGTAGAGTAGCCGTTGTTGATAGCACCAATACACTACAATCCATAAGCCACTGTTCGCGTAATAGTTCTGTTAATGAACAGAGTAGTCCCCACAGTGTTTGGTCTTCTATTAACAGGTTTCTTTATAGCGTATTAATTACCAACAAATAGATATACCAATAAACAATAAAGCAAACCTATTGATAATTACCTTAATGTAGCGTGCTGACTGGCAACTGTCCGATAGACGTGGCCACCACGCCGTCATTGGCTACTGCATTAGCACGTAGAGGCGCCAACACTTGCTCCTCTAAAGTAGTGGTCAATTCCACACTGGACGTCGTTAGTGCCATAATAAAAAAAAGAAAACGTGAAAATGAACTCTATAGAACCAGTGTGGTTTATTTTTATCCCATTATGCAATGCCCAATACTTGTGTGGATAACACCACGCGACATGCACATAGACACACGCACGGCTAACGAGTCGGCACGGCCACAAATACTTGAAGTACATATTGGCCATGCGTGCGTGCATGCACCGACTTGCCCTGCCTCTACCATCCTTTTGTTTCCCTATTCCTCCTTTTGTCTGTCAAATAGCACTAGCAATAATAATAATACATCATAATAACAAATAATACATACTCTGTTCATATACGTTTGTAGTTTTTGTAACAACTTCGCTCCTGCACCCGTAGATTTAATTTCGTTAGTAAATATACCATCCACTATGCCGCTGTCCAAGTTTATGTCCTCGGGGGAAAAAACTGGTCTGCGCTCGTCCAACCATGTAGATAATGTTTTTAGTTTTTTGTATGACTATGACTATGTAGAACCTGTGCCAGAAGGTACCGTTATCGATGAGCAGCCTATTGAGTTTCCTCACCGTCGCTCAGTCGATCTATCGAGCACTGAAAATGAGTCGTTTGCGGTCGATGCCATTGCTGGCAGTTTACTGCTAGACGAACGATGTCGCTATTTGTCCGGCCCCGTTGGCTGGTCATCCCACCACGTAACAGGACGTGGATATCAGCTATCAGATGGGTTGTCCAAAGATATGGATACGGTGTCGTTATCAAGCTCGATCGACGACGAAGCAGTCGGCCCCGCTATACACAGCTGTTCAGCCTCAATAACAATCGAAAGCCCTCCGCCATCCCGAAGCGGCTTTCGTTTTTTACGACCACGAGGCTCGTTTTTCTCGCTAAACTCTGGATCAAACGATCGTACAAAAAAGACGGGTAAAAAACGATCAAAGCCCAGCCTACGCGTTGATACGACTGGCAAAATGCAGCACGACTCAATAATAGACAATGTTGGCGAAGCTATGGGTGCATTTGGCTGGTTTAAATCCAGTCCGCTGAATTCGCTCTACGATTATCGACCACGCACCTCATCGCTACCGCATGTCGAACGTGGTCGCAAAACCACGGATTTACTTAGTCCTTATAGCACACATCAACAACAACAGCAGCAGCAGCAGCATTGGCTCCGACGCTCGTCGGAACAGCACTCGCCAGTACATCTTGAAAAACCGCGTGGACCCAAACCGGCCATTAGCGTGCCTAATCTACAGCTTTACTTGCAGCGTTGCGCATCTTCTCTGTCCATATTACGCCTAAATAGCCCTACGCCCCATTCGCCTTGCTCAGAGGCCAACCATTCTGTAGCAACCCCGGACCAAGGCTATCACTCACCGGGTCCATTTAGCATGAGTGATTTGGAAGAAGACACAAACAAAGCATCGTATCAAGCAAAACGAAAAACTGCACACGACATTATATTGATTAACGATACTGATGAGGATTACGAAGATGGTCATTCGGATTCAGTGCCTACACAATCGGGCTACTCGTTAGATGGCGACAGTTTGGTTCAAGAGATTATTGCTGCCAATAAAGAATATGGTGCACCAGATGAATGGCAGGAAGTGTTTATTCGACTTTTGGCACTGTTTAACGAGCAGCATGTAAGCGCTTGTTTAGAAGACGTTGCAATTGTTATAAAGTAAGTACATCTACGTGATTATACAAAATACTAATCACGCCAATTAGACGCTGTATTGGAAGAAAGCTTCCGGAAAATATAAAAAGCAGTCTGGATACATTTCTAGATGCTGGCATGTACGCACTCTATCCCCGTGTTGTTGGATTAAGCGGCTATGCCTTATTAGCGGAAATGGCAAAGTTATGGCGTCGTTTCCACTCTCAAATCATAACCTATCTGTGTGCCGCTTTTCGTGGATTGCGTCACATCCCCATGCGTGATTTGTTATTATCTAAATTTAGAGATCAGATATTTATCCATTGGCAGCAGAAATTGAAGGTAAGCATGTCGATTATTATTATTATTAAGCTGTCGATACACATGCTAATTTTTATTTACCAGTTGCTTTCGCACTGATACAAAGCGAGGATAGCAACCGACGTAAACAGGATGCTGCCAGTCTTATACAAATGTGCGGTTTATTATTAAATGCGTCGCGACACTCGCCTCATGGGCCAGACATGGTTGCCATTTGGAGACGTCTAATAGCGCAATGGCGCTCTGTTAACACTAGAGAATTGCCTCAACCAGCAACAGCATATGTTTAACGTATTTTATCATTATTATCACAAGCATTTATAACTTTTACTACACTGTATCTAACGTATATTTTTTACTATTTTTTAACATGGGTGTACATCTTTATATTACATCTTGCTTAACCCAAAATATGATAAATCAACAATTAAATAGCACAATTTTATATGATAGCCCTTATAAAATGTAAATATATTGATATTAAACGATGTGGTTTAGATTCACTAACGTCTGGATAAAATGCATTATAAGCTCAATCTAATAAAATAGAAAGTTGACAAAACAGCTATTTGCGACTATTATCTATAGACATTACCTACAAATCGGATATAAGCAATTATTCCCCGATTTTTAAAGGTTCAATGGTGCTGCAATACTGGCTGATACTTGTATATGGTACAAGATTGTTGATTAGTATTGTATTCATATAGCGTTGCTAGAACAAAAAGCTCACAGTCCATATATAAATTCGTATTAATATGATTGGATTATAAACCATTGCTGCCCAAATAAATTGTCAAACAAGTACTTTTACTACGCGGCAGTTTATATTTACAGTAACAATAAACAGTATCTATGTAACTAACTGTGAGATTCAGAATAAATCTGTAGATTTGATAACTATTTAGTAAATTTAGATGTGCAAAGTTTCTTTATTTATTTACAATAGAAACATCTAGGTATGAGCTTGGCATGGTTGATGTAGCTGATTTAGTTATTGTTTCGACTGTAATAGTTTCTGATAAAATAATACTACGCGGTCGCTTGTTACGTTTAGCTAGTAGGAGAATATTGTTGACTGGCTTTGTATCCATGTCATTCATAGTTGTCTCATATCCAATAGTAGTCAGGCCAGCAAGTGGTGTGTGTGCCACTGCTGTTATTGTTGCATTGTCAGGTTTAGGCCAGTATACACCAAGAACCGCCATACATGCAAATGCATAAAGAACAAATATAATCTCGTTTGTGGCCTTGGAAATTAGAACATCTTTGATAGATTTCTCAATTGAATAATGATCATTATACTTGCTGATGGCCTTTAGTGACGTCTTGATCAAATAAATGACTAACCCCAATACTGAAAATGCTATCAGCTACCATGTAGGTTGATTAGAGGTTTGCTAGCATACGATACATGGTAAAGTACCTGAATAAAACGAGGCCATGCTTTGGGATGTTTTCTTAATTGATACGCACTTTTGGTAAACCAGATAGCTATTAATTTAAACCATTAGTATACTAGTTGCCAGAATTGATTATACTTACTAAAAACTCCAAAAATGATAGCGCTTATGATTGGTGTTATGAAAGTTATATAATCATCAAACATGGCAAATATTTTGCCATTAATGGTTTCAATTAGACCATTGACCATAAGCATTATCAAGGTAAACGTCGCAATTTCCATCAAAAAAACTAAACCCACCGCAATTCGAAAGAATATAAGAAAGACTTTGGAAAAATGCCTTTTACTACAAAAAGACCTTGAATTGAATGATGAGCTAGTGTGCTTAGTTACATACAATGTCTTACCAATGCAAAAGGAATACATCAAAAGAAATGGCAAATAATATTTCTGCAACCCCATCGAGCATGGTACTTTTATATGTTTCTAATGGAAGTCTATATAAACCAAAAATACTATATAAAAAGTTAATTTGTGCATTGCTAAACAGCAAATACTCTTACAAATACAAGATAAAGAGCCGAATATAAATGCTACCAATTGTAGATTTTTAGCAATAGAAGCATATTTTATCAGCATGGCCACACGTGCATATGCATATATAAATACACAGAGAACCTATAATACACAATAAATAATAAGCATAAGTCAGCTTGTCTATGTTTAACAGTACCAGAACAAAGCAAATCCAGCGAAAAGCAGTATATCCAGTTGAAAGAAACAGTTCATTCCATGGTCCAGGCTCTATAGTCGATATTTAATATTTTTCAAACAATAAATGTCTGCATATTACCTTCTTCAATTTGAAAAGCAAAGACTAGCTCTTCTCTAATAATATCAACTATTTTTGGTAATACTTTGTCGTCCAATAAAGCGATATCAATGGAGGGTGGCCCATCAGGTATTTTGAAAGGAGAGCTTGTGGCATACCAAGGCGCGTTTAGTCCCCAATATGGTATGGTATTATTTACTTCCAATGAAACAAGTAATGCCATCATAATTATTAGCTTTATTGGTGGCAGTTTTTGTTCTACAAGTTGGCGTGAAAGTTGCTCAACTGCCAGACCAATCTAGATATACAGTTGATTAGACAACATTGGCTGTTTTGTTTATTTACTTGCTTGAGCGATTGTAATACATCCAGAGTTGTAGGAATCGCCTATTGTTGTAGTGACGGTCATGTTATCAAGTGTATTTATGGCTTCGAGAGTCGCAGCATTAGATCCGATGACTATTTCAGGCCGTTCCAAGGTGCAGTTGGTTGAGTTTTTTACCCATGGCCAAAATATACTTACGCCTTCATATTTATAGTACGGCTGTGAGTAAAAAAAGTAATCGTATGTTGGAAGAGTAATAGATTTGTTTTCATCGTAGAATACAGTCAGTTCTCCTTTGGTAATGCTGAATTTGGTTAAAAGTAGTCCAAATATAAAAACAAAAAACGCAAACAAGTTGAAAGCTTCATGCTAGTAGAAATGCAAAAGTAAACAGAAGTAGGCTAAAATGAAGAAATGAAGAAATAATACTTTAATATCACCATTGAATATATACATATCGAAAACTTTGAACAGAGGTGTATAATGTCTAGTTAAATTAAAACAAAGAATAATTTCCTGTTTAGTTTTTTGTGATTGTTCAATTATTTATAGAACAATCAACAAGTTCACCTGTTTACCCTGATTTAGTTTTCATCAACAGATATTGCAAAGGCACAATATAAACATATAATACAGTTTAATATTTATTGTTGCTTTGACAAACACGAATATAACAACAATGTGTGCAAAATGTAACTAACATTACAAAAATAGAAATCGTGCTAATGCATAGCTGATTGTTCGTAGATTTATACAATAAAATATTTGATATGCACCATTATACACTATTCTGAACAAGTGCTAGATTAACTCGTACTATTTGTAATCCAATAAAGCAAATTAATATTTAAACTCTATATGCAGCGTCACTTGATGTACTAATTGCTATAAACTTGGCAATGACGTACTATTGAAACTGTATTTTATTTATTCTAATTACTATAAAACCTAAAGCAATGCAATACCACATAAACAATGTTTACTTAATAACAATAGCTTGCTTGTATTTGTATTTTTTTTATTAGAATAAAAAGGCGGTTCGGCGCACACGGTCGAAGGTGAAAAGACCGGCGCACCGTCCGACAGTCCGTTGCAAGCAACTGCAACTGCCGACCTTCCCAAAAATCGGTCTGATTACTTCTCTCCGTTGGAGAGATATCAGCAATCAAACTGATAAGAACAGATACTACACTTGATCTAAGCCAATGGCTAGAGAGGATTACCCTGCTCTATCGGCTGCCGTTACGCGCGTCCCTTTATGGCACACTAATCTCTAGTGGGATTGGACTGTAAAAGGCCAGACCAATCATCCAATTGAATATGCGCGTGCAACATTTACGACAGCCCCTGCCTTTTTAATCGCCAGCTTTTGGTTTTTGCGTTTTTTCTTCACTCTTTCTTCAATAAATCTTTTACACCACATACTTACTCGTTTGTTGTATAAGTGTACAACTCCTCTACGCTCTACTGCTTGTTTTGTGCCGCTGCACCGTTGTCGTTCTGGCAACGGGACAGCCTATGGCCTTAACGACTCTCGCGTCTGAGGAAGATCAATACGCCACCTTCGCTGAAGGCGCCGACGCAATATGCGACTGAGGCTGCTTTTTGGTATTAGGATAGGCTACATACCTTTCTATTATATTTTAAATAGCGCAATAAGCCAATACAGTTGTACTAACGCCTGATCAGTATTTTTATCACAGTCTGTAATAAACCGTTTAATAGAACACAATAACTGTCGTTTTTATATATCACAACTAGCAGACTACTAAGTAGAATGTGATTAGCAAATTATAAAATGATGGATGGACAATGAATCTATGATGATGAGTATTTGATGATTGATGTCACTCACCGCCCATCATCATGTTCGATAGATTGGGTGCTATTAAATGTTAGTCATTTGACCACCAAATTACATCAAATTGTTAATAAAATGTTTAACAAGCTTTAATTAATACAAGTACTGATATTTTTACTTAATATTCATATCTTTATTTGATAACTATTGCATTTACCAAAAATCAAGAAAGTTTGGTATAGAATATACTAAAATAAATGTATACGGAAGGCTGTGCAATTACGCTCAGCTAAACCATTGCAATTTATGTTTGGGTAAACAAGCTGTAAAATCATAACTAACAACTAGCATATCATTATTAACATTATACGTCATCAATATAGCCATTGCAACGAGTTTGGCTGTGAATCGACTGGACACTATCGAGCAATTCACCATTATCTTGATGGAGAGCCCAGACCATAACACCACCTAAGCCTTGGCAGCGAGCATAGTCGGTTTTAATGGCAAGCGAACGGCGGTCATCGTAACTGATAAATGTCTTATCGTTAGTGTTGAAAAGCCAAGGCGTTTTGGATACATTATCCCAGTAGCGAACCCATGGAGCACCGGCTGTTTCGGGCGTTGTAAGCACTCCTTGCGCGCGTAGATTACGCCACTGCCACACGCCAGAGTAGCCCCATGGTGCGCCTGGACATGGATCGCCCCATGGGGCATCGTTTTGATCACCACGAGGAATGGTTGTTTTATCGAATGGCGCATACTGAGTTACGTTGCCTTGGGTCATATCGACGGTGGCACGGGCCGAGCGACCATAGAAGCCAAGACCAAGTGTAATCTTTTCACGAGGGAATCCGGCATCGGTCCACGCCTTAATCGATTGCACGACCGAAAATGGATCTCCTTTACCAGGTGTATCATAGTTAAATGGTGCGTTGGGCCCAGTTGTTGTGCTCCACGAGCCATTGATATCATAGGCCATGATATTAATACGGTCAAGGGACGCGCCATATCGCTTAACATCCTTCAAAGGACCGCCAGTCACGTCGAATGGCTGTACGCGTACAGCAAGAGTAATCTCCTTATTGCCCCTGCCATATTTGGTGTCCAACGCAGCACGCAGCTCATTAAGCAACGTGTAGAAGTTATCGGCATCGGTATTCACGTTGTAGACGTTACACATCATACCAAGACGCCCGGGGTATTCCCAATCAATATCGACGCCATCGAGCGAGAACTGGTCCACAATCGATAATGTTTTTGTAATAAAAGTATTACGACCTTGGGCAGTAGCCGACATGGGCGAGAACCAACGAGAGCCGGTCCAGCCACCAATGGATAGCAGCACCTTAACATTTTCGGCATGAGCACTCCTAACTACGCGTGGCAGAATCCACTCAGTCTCAAAGTAAGGTTCGTTATTTTCTTTTAAGACGGCGAATGCTAAATAAAATAAATGTGTTAATTACTTTAAACAATAGTATTGTTATTCGTTGCTTACAATAGTTAATGTGAGTAATCTTTTTGAATGGAATACTCTCTGGTGGCAATACACCAGTGGTCCAATCGGCGTAGTAAGCAACAACAGCACGCTTCGCTGCCGAAGGCTGAGGGGTATTTCCCGCGGTGTTATTGCCATTAGGTGCAGCCAGGGACGAATTCAATGTCACACTAGCTATGCTGGCCAGCACTAGCGGCAGTACAAACCGTGCTAGCTGATACAGCTTCATTATGAATAAAGCTAATAACAATAATAAATAAAGAGTAAAAACGTTAATAAGTATTATAATTATGTTATGTTGATGAAGTAATATGTACTAAAAAGGTAGCAAAAAGACCAAAAAAGGAAAATATAAATTTAATAAATTTAAGCTTACACTTACCAATAATTCGTTAAATATACAAATATCAAAGCACAAGTAGCAATGATGCTTAATATCGTTGTTGTTAAGTGATTAAGTCACAAACTCGTGGATTGAATAGCTGGAAAATAGCAAAGAAGTTTTGAATCAATACAAATAAATTCGTTTCAAGAAAAAGCGTATGGCGTGGATGAGTAGAAGGGGACGTAAGTCGTAAGCAGTAGCGATGGCAAAATGGTAAATGTTGGTAAATGTTTCCGAATTAAATAGCCAATATTTTATTCAACAAATTACTCGAAAATAACATGACCCATTATTCATCTACACGCAATGATTCTAGATGCGGTCATCGAATTTCTTTATTACATTGCGCAGTAGTCATCCATAGTGTAACGAATTGTAATATGACCATCAATAATGACATATTATTCACTTTTTGTGCAACTCGGCTGTGTAACATAAATGCTCAACATTCATACATTTGTCTTCCATGTATTAACACATTACACTCAAATCCTAAATAGTATAACGATTATGCTATTCATTAATATATATCATTATTCTTATTTTCTATTTTAGTTGTATGAATCAAACAACTATATAAGCTACACACATTAATAACTAACTAAAAGATTATTCATTCGTTTATTCGCATTTACAATGGTTACACATAGGCAATGTGACCTGCAAATTCAATGCCATTTCAAGAGTGCGTCGGATCATGTGCAGTTATGTTACCCCACGACGTCACAAGATACACGTTCGTGCAGATCATTAATGAATTCTCCCTAATATGAATATGAACTAAAACCTGTAAGCTTAGAAAATAGGCCAGGTGACCTTACACCAAAAACACGCTCGTACCACCTGTAGTCTCATCTGGTGACATAAACATCATTCATAAACTTAAGACTAAACTGATGATTTATTGGCTAGATTGGAGATTAAGAGAAGAGTGAATAGGTGACAAAAGTTGCACACAATAGCTTTTGCTTTTGTCGTTCTGGTGACTGGTTAGTGGGTCTTGTTTTACCGGTACGTGTACACATGCGCTGTCAGTCTGCATGCTCAACACCGAAGTCATTTGCATCCGGTGCAACGGTCGTGTGGTGTGGTATGTTCTCCATAGATTTCTGCTGCTTCACGGCACCTCTATGAAGATCATCGTTGGTGTCCGAGTAGTAGTACATGTTGGCGGCCGAGACGGGAGATAGCAACCCGTTATCACTGCCAACACGTCTAGAACTTTGCTCATCTCCCGAATCACCGCCAACTTCAGAAATGGCATCACGTTCTACACGCGACCTGGCCCCCTCAATAGCATCAGACATGTCGGCTACACGGAGGTCCGGCAAAGAAGGTCGATGTGCATGTCGACCACGGCCACCGGTAGCATTATCTGCGCCACCTTCCATAATACTGCCCATTTGTGAGGAGCCCATTGGAGATGGTGTGTCTAGGTTGGAGCCACGACCAGCCTCATGTTTAAGCTGTGAGGAGCGATGATGACGTCGCTTACGACGACTGGCATTGTAGTAGTTGCATTTGGGACAGAAATATTCTAATAATTAATCAAATAGCTCAGCTTGCTTTCCAATTAGCCTGTAATATAACTTACGAATATCCTCTAGTTCCTCGGGTAATACAAGTCCATTATGTGTATGGCAGCTTTCACAAATAAGTGCGTATTTTGAAGTAGGTCCCTCTTCTCCTACAATAGCATCAACCACACGATCTACCCAAGTACGAGGCTGTGGCGTGACTGGTGAGTAGGCAAAGGTAGCTGTAATAAGCAGTAGAATGATCAGCATTAATTAGCACAAGCTATCGTATCCTTTAATAGTCTCTTTCATGTCACTTACTGCCTGGTGTATCCATATTGCGTATATTTGATTGATTTGCCTCAAATGGGCTTACTGGGTCATTGATAGGACCCGCAGGTAAAGTGGCATCATTTGGCGTGCCATTTCCCGGTGCTACTTTACCGCGCTGTCTTACTCCTCCTTGACCTTGTATACGACCTGTGGTCATGGCACGTGAATTACCAAACGGTGCGCCGTGTTGAGCTCTTTGTTTTTGATCGGGCGTTAATAGTGTAGGATTGGGTGGGCCGCGTGTTGATGGATCATATCGTTCCAGTAAGTTACGCGTAGCATAATACGCGGTCTTTTTCTTCAATTCCTCCACCTAAATCCAGATGTAAGCTGCTCGTATTTAATTCACATATTGTGTTAACTACCTTTAATTTTTGCTTTGCTTTCAAGTTATCAAGATGCTCCACTATTTAACAATTATTTACATTTGAATACTTAATTTACTTTATCTAGCTCATTCGTTTATTCTTACCTTCATTTGTTTTCTTACGACGATACCATAGAGTAACAATGTAATTAACAGAATAAATGCTATTGTATAGAAACATCAGTACTATTGATATTGCTTATATCTACTTACATAAGAGGCATGCACACTAAAGGCAGTACTTTAACCAGCCATAGCTCCATAGTATCATTTGATTGTCGTAAATATGTATAGTATGCCGCAACATAGAGTAGATAGAACAATATTGAATAGACCAGAAACATAACTGTTGCTCTTTTTTCGCGCATCTTAATATCTGATAAACGAAGCTCAGCTGTACGAATCTGTTCGTCTAGATCCGATAGAATACGTTCAAAATCACTATCGTCTCCCTAGATGTTATAGAATGAATTTATACGATTAGTCTCTGTTTATACAATTGCCTGCACTAGATGACTGTTCAATGCAGCAGCTACTTACCCTTCGGAAGAGCGAAGAGAGTAGTTGGCCCATCACGAAAGCAAAGTGTGGCTTTATTCTTATACAGTGCAGCAATTTACGGCAATGCAATAAGCTGCTGTCAAACCTTCAATTATATACGAACACTAAGATGATAAAACGGAAAGACGTTAAAAGGACTGCGTGGAAGTGCGTATTGCGTGAATGCGTGCAAATCTAAGCAGAAACCACGACGGTCTTAGCGGTAATGGGGGACAAGACTTGGCCTACGCGTGGTAGTAGAAGAACTGAATAAAAGGACAGTAGGTGTATGTATATTTGTGTGTGTGTGTGTGTGTGTGTCTGTGTGTGTACTTAGTATATCCATACAACTAAAAAAGGGGAAGTAAAATGAACTCGTCATCCATTTACTTATTAGGAGCTGCTACACTTTATTCATATTGATACTTTCAACTGTTCCCACTTATCTTCATTTATTTCTACATAAGAGAATATCTATTTACTATGCGCGTATTAGTTACTGGTGCTTCAGGTCTATTGGGTCGAGCAGTTTATGCCCGGTTTGAAAAGAGCTATGGCGATCAAGGTATTATTATTGTTGTTGTTACGTTACTATTGTCGTGAATAGTTGGTTGACTTTGGCATACCATTTTAGTTATTGGCACTGCATTCTCGCGCACAACTGGACGTTTAGTTAAGGTTTGTTTTGATACTTTTATTAGTCTAGAATGTATTGCTAGCAGATATTTTATATGTTTTAATAGCTCGATTTAATGGATAAAGAGGCAGTTAAACAGCTATTTGAAGAACATCGACCAGAAGGTACGTATAATAATATATCTAGCCAATACTTATCAAGTAATAAATACTATATATTATTACAGCGGTTATCCATTGTGCTGCAGAACGTAGACCTGATGTAGCAGAACGGGATCATGATGCTGTTTTGAAGGTAAATTAATAGGCGAATAATATGTATTAATAAGCAATGACGTATATTTAGTTGAACGTACAAGCCACTGAAGAACTGGCCCAATTGTGTAAATCATTTGATGCCCAATTGGTGTACATTTCTACAGACTACGTATTTGATGGCACTCATCCACCATACGATACGACTGATAAGCCTAATCCATTAAATTTCTATGGTAATAACTAGTTACTACTAAATATAGGCAAGTAATTTAACTAATACCATACAATAGGTAAATCTAAACTGGCCGGTGAAGAGGCTGCCATCGAGTGAATCCCAAAGCTATTGTTCTACGTATTCCCATTCTGTAAATAGCGTTATTATTTATATTTCTGACTTTTATAATCAACTGACTGTATTATTAAAATTAATAGATATGGCCAGGTCACTTATCCTAGTGAATCAAGCATCAATGTTTTACAAGAGATTGTTATGGTAAAGTCTATATAATGAATACATAAATTTAATTATAACTATACTTGTAGCATTCGGAATCACCAGTAAGCATGGATCACGAATCAACACGATATCCAACAAATGGTAATTGGTTGCTTATTTATTCACTCTATCCACTTACACTAATACTCATATTTATATAGTGCACGATGTAGCTCGTGTTTGCTTTGATATCATTCAATGTTGGTTATATTAATTGTTGTAAAATAACTATACTTATGATTTTATTAGATCTACAGCAAAACAAGTCACCAGAAATGCCTAATATCCTTCATTACAGTGCATCCGAAGCAATGACAAAGTATGATATATGTGGTATGTATCTACAGTACAATAGTAATACCTATTATAGCCATCCTATTTATTAACAATTCCACAGCCATGTTAGGCACACTTATAATCGATCCATTGATCATATTAAACCAGTGACAGACACACCTGCCGCGGCTACCAGTAAGTAAATGATGACCTATTAATAGTTTATATTAACTGTGGTTAAATAGCAACACGTCCAAAGAATGCCGCTTTATCTACGCGTCAATTGCAAGAGCTTTCTATTAGTGTTGAACATGTGCCTTTCCGTGATTGGTGGCAAAACTATTTGGCTAGTGCGGCCACTCCACAATAATAAATGATCATGTCGTTATCATTATAGATCCTCGTCTTTAACTGATTCACATTTACGTAAAACTACAAGAAATCCTGTATGTCCGTGTGGCATATGAGATGGATGACATACCCATAGATCCTGTTGTTCAGTATCGGTATTTGCTAATACTGTTGCTTCAGCACTGGCCACTTCAGGTGTTTGTTCTTTAACGGCCACTGTGTCTTGTTCTTTAGTAGCTTCTGCATCTTTTTTCCTTAATCGACGTAACCAAGCTGGTTGTGTGGCCCGTACCTCCCATTCGCGCCAATCTACTTCAACAACACGCTCAACGGTCAGTCCGCCGCCCTCCAACTCGGTAGCCCCACGCGCCGTCTCTATCACCTGTGTCATATTAGGCAAATAGCAGATACAACGACTATCATTGCGTAAAAGTCGTCTAGTAGCCTGCATCACTTGAGGCGTGGATGGATCGGGCATGTCAAGTACAATGGCATCGAAAGAAGACGGCACCCACTGCTGTGCTATATCAGTAACCAGATCACCTGTGTTAAACTGTATCCACGGCAATAAACAGCCTCGGCGATACTGTCCAATAAATTTTTGAGCCTGTTTAGCGTGTGATTCTCGTTTCTCTACTGTGACAACACATCCATTATCTGCGCCGTTATCACTATAAGCGATACCGTTGACAATGGCACGGGCCAAGTATAATGTAAGTGCGCCATTTCCCGTCCCGCATTCCAACACTTTATCTCCAGGATGGATATCTAACATTGCTATCTACTATTGCATTACATAACACTTTCTAAATACATGACTTTTACTTACAATAGCCGAGGCATCCTTGGGATAAATAGGCGTACAATGACGATTAGCCAGCAAAACATAACTAATTACAGATATTAATTATAGCAATTATGAACTGATACAACTTACTCTTCCAATGTAGGATGATGTGCTGTGTATTCGGCACCATTATTACTTTTTATTTTACTACGCGGTAATTTGCCATTAATTAATTCATGTTCAATCCTACCACGATGTGAATTAAAATGATCTGCAAAAGTACAAGTCAATCGAAATAAATGCGTGATTCTATTTAATCATATAATTTAATACCTTGAGGCTTCAATGGGCCAGCAAGTGTACGTTTTCCACGTCGCGTATCTCTTAACAATACCATATCTCCCCATTGAAATGTATTAGTATATTATTGATGTCTACACTATTATTAATATCTGAAGATAAAGATATTGACTGTGTAGTAGATTGCTGTTGTTGTTGTGTTGTTGTTGACATGTTACAACCTCAGTTACTGGTGCTGCAAGTGAAAAACGAGTACTAGACGTAGTCAATAGACGCCGTGTAGTAACAAGTCCCCTTCTTGCCAATACAATTCTAGTTAGTAGGTGCATTATAAATGTGATCAGTAAAAGCAATAAATTTATAAACTCATTTATAAATAAAATAAAATAAAATAAAAATAGTAATAGGTGACGTGTGTCCGTATTATACCAACTATACAGCTTATTCTGTTGCCACGACATCACTCTACTCGTTGCTATTCACCATTCGGCCTCATGAGTTCTATTCGTGTTTCTAGTGATTCTATTGTAAGAAATACCAATGAAGATGCTACAGCTAGTCGACTGTAAGTTGAACTGTATGAAAAGCGTTTATAGACCGTTTAACTGGGCTGTAGATCTACTGTAGAGGCTGGCTATCTACAAGACCCATATGCCAAACTATTTGCAGGTCGACAAAGTACAAGTGCCTATAAACGGAATCCAGTAATCCATAGGGGCACATTTGTACGCACTACAATGCTGGATAAACTACTTTTATCCTTTCTACAGTGTAGTTCTAAAAAGACGGCAACATCTGATGGACATCAGCGTCAAGTAGTCTCGTTGGGAGCAGGTTCCGATACACGCTATCTTCGATTTAGAGAGGTGACTTGACGCATAGAACAAAGTATATGTAATTTATAGACTGTATTTAGAGCGATGACTTTCAAACAACAAAATATTTTGAAATTGATTTTCCAGAAGTGACTACGCGCAAAGTCCGAATACTAAGCAAATCAAATTTATTTACCGAATCGCGTATAGGTAAATAGGTATTATTGTATCATCAATAGTCAATAATTAATCTTATTTATGATTATTAAATTAGGTCGAGGTGGATGTGAATTCTATACGGATCAGTATTGTTTATTGTCTGGCGATTTACGTGAATTTGAATCAACGCTAGTGCCACAATTAATTGAACATGGATTTGACAAAAGGTGAATAAATAAAATGTATTTATTGTGTGTTTTATAACAATGAACAACAATTGGATTAGTCTACCCACACTATTCATAGCTGAATGTGTCATTGTCTATATGTTACCACCTGATGCCGATGCTATTATTCGATGGGTCGGCCAGACATGCGATCAAGTAGGATTTGTTATTTATGATCCATGCGAACCACACGATGCCTTTGGACAAGTGATGATCCAGAATCTACGGGTAATTACGGCATAGTGTCCTGGGAATAATGTTAATTATCTTACACGCTCGGATATGCAGCATCGACAAATAGAACTGCCAGGACTTGCCGTCTATCCAAGTCTTGCATCTCAACAAGCACGATTTCTTGACTGTCATTGGAATGCAACACATGGAATAACCATTGCCGCTGCTCATGACAACTATATTGCAGCAGATGAATTGAAACGGTAAGTTATAAATATCAACTCTAGATATTTGGTATCTGATTATGTGTATACATATTATTACACGGAATGCACTATAGAATTGCTCAATGCGAATGGTTGATGAAATTGAAGAGTGGCATTTATTGGCTCAACACTACGGCATTGTATGGGCCTGGCACACAGCTGATACTCAGTTTGCAGAACTTATGAATGAGTGGCAGCTTTCAAAGTAATAAACGTTTGTAATTAATATTCCATGACTGTGTTTATAAACAAATGTGGCAGCAATTCGTGTTGCTAAGCTGCTAAAGAATATGGCAGCCAACACTAGACGACAAAAGGATCATAGGCACAACAGGTAAGTGTCTTGAATAATACACCCCAACACCTCCAATCCTATTAACATGGCTCACTTGTCACGCGGGCATTCACACCGCTGCTCCTTTGGTACATCCTTCATGACTGCAAGTATCATGTTGTAGGTTAGCTATTGCTGTAACGATAAAAACAACGCTATCCATCCATACCTTGTTCAACGTGTTGGCCACAGCCTCTCCAGGTAATCTTGCCGCACTTGTCACAGGTGGTTTGCATGCACATGATGGAATGAGAGTATCGCTAAGAGTGATGTCAACAAGCAGAAGCTAATAGTAGTAGCGAGTGATACGAGAAAGAGTAAATGAATGATTTAGGTAAACACGAATGACACATATTTATACTGAATCAACATCGAAACGATTGGTTACATTAGTTCACACGCTTTGCCACCAATTAATTATTAATTGCTCGTTATTACTAATCAATAGCAGTTCATAAGAATAAAATAGCTCAATAAAAGAAATTGCTTAGTACCAGTTAATTTAGTATTAATCCATAGAATTTGATTGTAAATAATTTGTTAACATGGCAGTAACACGAAAAAGGTGACGATGCGCGTGGATTACATAAATAATTGGTTTAGTGGCGTTTTTTCTTACTTTTTTCTTCAACTGTGCGCTATCATATATTTAACTTATTATTATGGGGATTACGGGTTTGACTAAAGTTATCGCCGACAATGCGGTCGGCTCTATGAAAAGCAATGAAATCAAAAACTACTTTGGTCGCAAAGTAGCCATTGACGCATCCATGTCCATTTATCAGTTTCTGATTGCTGTCCGGTCTGAAGGCCAAGTACTTCAAAATGAAAACGGCGAAACAACTAGGTAGCGTATTTAACTGACAAAGCATTATAGTAGTTAGTGCTGCTGTGCCGATTATGATGCTGACTTTTTATACAATTGTTATTGAACAATAGTCATTTAATGGGCTTTTTCTATCGAACGATTCGTATGATTGAAAATGGTATTAAACCCGTCTATGTATTCGATGGTAAACCGCCGATGCTCAAGTCGGGTGAGGTAAGCTAGGCGTTTGAGTTACAGCACACGTCACTCGTAAACTGACGTATAAATAGCTTGCTAAACGACTTGAACGTCGTGAACAAGCGGAACAATCGATGAAAGATGCCTTGGCTGAAGGTAAGATTCTAACAAGTTAGCGATTTAGATGACTGATTATTATTGGATATAGATGATAAGGAAAAGTTTGACAAGTTTAATCGACGTACCGTTAAAGTGACCCGTGAACATAATAATGAAGTTAAACGGCTGTTAAGTCTAATGGGTATTCCTTACATAGAGGTAAATAATTTACAATTTAAATGGACTATTGTAATAACACACTCAAATAAATAGGCCCCATGTGAAGCAGAAGCTCAGTGTGCTGCTTTGGCTAAAGCCGGAAAAGTAAGTTTCAGTATTTTATAATAAATGGACTACGAAACTAACGCCATTATATAGGTTTACGCAGCTGCCACAGAGGATATGGACACGCTTACCTTTGGTGCGCCAATTCTACTGCGTCATTTAACTTTTAGTGAAGCGCGTAAAATGCCCATTAATGAGATTCATTTAGATAGAGTATTGGCCGGGCTTGAGATGACAATGGATCAGGTAACAGTCATTGAATACCATTTGGCATTTTGTTATACTTATTTTTCAATGGCATCTATTTTGTGCTATCAATAGTTTATCGATATGTGCATTCTTCTGGGATGTGATTATTGCGAATCAATACGCGGCATTGGACCATATCGGGCATTGTCACTGCTACGAGAGCATAAATCACTGGACGCAGTGTTGAAACAACTAGACAAGAACAAATACACTGTACCTGATGACTGGCCATTGGAAGAAGTACGAGAACTTTTTCGAAATCCTGAAGTACAAGACCCCAATACAATTGACGTAAGCAATAAGTAATCTATAATTTATAACTGTTTATTAACAAGCTTTATCATCAATATAGCTAAAATGGAATGATCCTAACGTTGATGGTCTCGTTGATTTCATGGTCAATGAAAAAGGATTTGGGTAGGATAGAGTGATAAAATGTAATAATACGTATTAATACTGATTTATTTATTATTACCATTATATAGCGAGAGTCGTATTCGTGGTGGTATTGAAAAGCTGCAAAAGAGTCGTTCTACTTCAACACAAGGACGATTAGATAGCTTTTTTAAGCCATCAGGTATTGTATCGTCATCATCTATCAAACGAAAGGTAAGATTTTGTCGACTGATAGCGTATATGATATTAAGCAGTATGATATAGGTGGAAGAAAAGGTCACTGTTAAATCAAAGCGTGGTCGTAATGGCACTGGAGGAAAGCCGCGTCGTTGATTTGCTTTGCTTTTATACATTTATATTAATAAAGAGTTTTATTATACATGTATGTCTATGACTATCGCCGTTGAATATTTAACTGTTGCTGCACCTGTAGCTCTATAAAACAATAAATAACTATATAAAACACTTGCTTATGCTTACCAAGTGCCCGAGTATAGCTGTCCAGTTGTTTGGCCATTTTATCAAGCTGATCAACTTGTCGGACAATGGCATCAATTTGCTCCAACTCGGGTCGATAAGCTTGGTCTAATACGATGATCGTCGTTAGTATGGCTGTTTAGTAAGCATAGCTGATTGACTTGCAAGTATTGCGCATAGGCAGTCCTTGTTGGCTGATCTTTTTAACGCTAGAGCCCATAGCCTTGTATTCGGTCAGCGTTTGCTGATTTATATCCTCGAGTAATTTATAGTCATTAGAGGCCACTATTGTTTTCATGCTTGTTACTATAATGACGGCTAGCTTGTATAGTTTACCTGCCTAGTAATTCTCCTTGAAGCTGTCGAGCAGCCTTGTTAAGCGCAGTGTCGGCCAATTTATTCAATCGGTCATCAGGTAGAATTGGAAATGCAGGTATTGGCAATTGGCTTGACGATAATTCCACAGATTCTTGTTGTTGCTGTTGCTCCTGTTGTTCTGAGGAAGACGGCGACGTTTGCGACATATTTAGTTGTACAGTGGTATTATTATTGGAAGCAAGAGATAATAAATTGGCATAAAGTGGCAATCTTTTATTTTTAATAATCATCACACTACAATTACATATCGTACTGCATTTTTATAATTTACTCAAACAAGTAAGCGTAATGTTCAATGGTTTACACAGACAGCTCCAAATTGTCAAGATACTGTTGAACCACATATTAGAACACTGAATAAAGGCAATATTTTTATTAGAATTTTCTTATATTGCATACCCTTATTTGCAATTAAATACATGCTTTATTCCATTCCGAGTTCCATATATGTTCACTAAAACAATAATAATAGTGCAATCTTATATTATTACCACGTGTGCTATTTTTGCAAACATCAAATCTAAATTGTACCCAGTATAAATAAACCATAATTTACTCCAAAAACCAAAAGCAAGCTACTACTTCTTTTACCGCAAAAATCGTTTGAAATCCTTTTTACTAGATTTTTTACAGTCTTATCTCATAAACAATCCGTCTTTTACGTTTATTAAACGGTCCAATTTTTAGCAAGATGATACCTGTTATCAAATCTGCCTTTGCTTCAGTTGCTACTATGGTAGTCTTGGTCTCGCTATTCTCTAATACTAGCGCACAACCACAATTAATTTCAGGTGAGCTGCGCTTCAGTAAAACACTTATAATCACGTATACTGACTTTATAATAGTAACAAGCTTTTACGGCTATCAATTAAATAAGCCCAATCCATTTGATGAACATGGCATAAAAATCACCAAGTCTCTTGGAATAGAAGGAGGTTCTGAGTATGCTCTTGCAAAGTTTTCAGGACATGATATTTTTCTTACGTGCATGCTTAATTACAAAAAAATCAAACAGCTATATGACGTATGTTTTATTTTGTAGCAGTATAATGAAACTAATTTACCCAATTTTTAGACCCTATTGGATCAGACTATTAAAGATGACAGTGGTCAAGAAATAAGCCCGCTTCCTACTCTCAGTTTTCCAATTGAGAAAATATCAACTTGTTACGCCACAAAATATCAATGTGAGAGAACAATACACGGTTATGGTGAAGAGCTATTAGGGAAATACAGCGTGAATCACAATTCAATGGATTTTTTGAGAAATAAATGGATATATCCATATCCAAAAGCTTCCGAGTCAACAGAGCAAAAGATTGAGATAGTTGCCCTAAAAGTGTTACAAAAACTTACGAAATGTAAGTAAATTTATTATTATACTATTTAATAGCAACTAAACAACCTACTAGTCGTACTTGCTATGCGAGAATTAGGCTGGCATGTCGATAGGAATTTGGACTGTAAGTGCACCACATAGCATCGCTTGGCCTATAGCACTAATGTACAACCTAGCTGCCTGCATTAACAACGATGGTGAAAGCATATCATTTTTCAAACTTACTGGAGCTTATCGCACAGACTTTTCCGGAGTAACAAACAATAGAAACGATTTTATTAAAATAGCTAATGGATACACTGCAGGATCCTTAAGCTCTCTGTTTTTGCCTAAAGATCGCCAGACTATAGCAAAATGCATAAAAGGCACTTCGAATAATCCCACAATGAGAAACAAGCAAGCACTTTTTTGTGAACTTAGTAAACATATCCTCATTCCACAATCCAATGACCAGACTGCTCAATAAATATACAACCAACTTTAACTGCAGTATGATTAAAATAAATCTGCGACTAATTAAACAATCATTTAACCAATATCTACAATGTAAATAGTTATTGTTTTATTACAATATAATTTACATAATAATTAAATTCATTTTTACTGAATGTTAAGCTTTATCCTATAAACTAAATATGGATTGTACAATTAAAGTAAACAATTAAGGATTTTATTGCGATAACTTTAATATATATAGTCCATCGATACAAATATCGTGCTTATTTACGCAGCAATAGTAAAGCATGCGTCCAAACTACATCTACTGATTTATCGGCATCGTTGGCCGATTTTCCTGCCGCCGCTGCTGCTGCTTCAAGCGTGTGTTTGATTACCTCCATAGCCTCATCGACGGGATCCACCTCTGTCTTCGCATTGGGACTGGACTTCCAATTACTGTATGCTGACCATGTGCGTAGATATGCCTCCAGTGCATCCAAAGGCATTCTACGCAACTGCATAAATGGCACAGTTGCAGCAGTTAATTCGCTGTTGTCTTCAAGCGGCTGTGAAGTGGGCGGCACACCTCGATCGTGCCAATGTTTAGCAATACGCTCCTCATCCCAAACAATTCGTTGATAATCTGACCAGCTATCCAGGAATTTGACATCGGCATAAAAATTACGTAAACTATCACGTCCTTCATCACAGTATGACCCCATTCTTATGGCGTCGTAATGATAAAGTGCCTTGGTTATGCCGGGATGCCACGGGCTGACCAGTGCATTATAGCCCCAGATAGCCAGTGTTCCCTGGGGTTTAAGTATACGTAGTGCTTCTTTTTGAAATGCTTCCATATTGAACCAGTGTGCTGCTGATGCTACAGTGATTAAATCTACGCTATCGTCGGGCAAGCCAATCTGCTCGGCTGCCTCTTCAACGTATGTAACTCCTGCAGCAGGCGTGGCTTGCGATAGCATGGTGGCCGAGTGGTCGGTGGCCCTTACATTGCCGAATAGATTGGCCAACTCTACTGCTGCCTGGCCAGTGCCAGTAGCAACATCCACAGCTTGCACAGTATCAGCTCTATGATATTGCATAATGCTATTATACAGTGCTTTCATGTACAAAGGACGATACGTCCGATATGCGGCAGCATCATAGTTTGTATTGCAGTATGTTGCCATTGATGTGATAAAAGTTGAATTTTAACTACGATAAACCTGAATAAGACGTAATAAACAAAGCAATGACACAGTTGGTTCCAATCATATTATATAGCATATCGCGGCGGTGTATACATCATGAGTCATCTAATTCGTGATACTGTATTACCATGTATGTCTCGTTCATTTTGTTGTATGATTTAGTACCACTTTAACACAGTTTGTTTCTCATTAGCAAGCACTAGATGTTTTTACTAATTTGTATTATTAAGTAAAAATAAATGTAACGTGAGACATATAAATATTGCAAAAAAATGTTATTTCTTACCATTCAATCACAAATGACCAGCTATATAGATATTTCTGCCTATATTTAAAATAGCACTGTGCATATGAATAAAAGTAATTGATATACAATAGAAAACGTATTAAAAGTGCGGAAGAGTCAAATAGTTGGCATCGTTATACTTGATAATAGCAATATTATATTCCAATAAAACGATAATATAACAATTATTGTATTTTCGTGATGCTGTCTAATTTCTTGTGTTTTGCCATTTATTGTTGAGTAATAACCTAGCTGATTCCATTTTTTATATTATTTAAATTAATTTGTAATGCCATATTGTATTTAATAATTTCATTTAACATATATTGATAATAATACAGTATATATTCTATTATTTGATTATTTGACGTGCTTAATCTAGATTTTTAGATCAGTGCACTAACTTTTTGACTTTGAAAATCCAGCTATATTGTTAAATCAGTGCTAAAATAATAATTTTATTGCTGTTTAATTTACGAAATAAACTTAGGCACATGAAACAGTAAATCAGTCTGGATAATAAATGACAGATATTTATGCAAATATTGGACTGCTAACTACGCATCGGCACCAATAACGGCGTAATAGTATTGCCGGACTAATAAACCAAACAATTTATTTGTGTTACAATATACTTTATTGAGGGTACGTTCCATATGGCCTTAAACTGAAATCAATATATCTTTTACTATTCTATCATCAGCCATGTTTTGTTACTAATTAGTTTTTTACAAATAATAGCCATATAATAAACAGAGGGCAGGCAAATGCGTAACTATACTTGTATTTGATCTAACCAATATCAATAGTTTTATATTGCTAATTCAGTTTATCCGTTTTAATGTTATTGTAACATATTTTAAAATGGCTCATTTACAAGCCCTTTATTTCTACTGATACGCAAAAGCGATCATAATGCCACATAATCCTTTTTTGTCTAATTTGGCATTGAAAGTGCCATATGCCTTGCGAAAAGTACAATGTGCATGATTATATCCATTTTAATGATATTGTCGCCTGTGTCGCTAGTTTTAGTCTACATAACAGGTTTAGTGCAGTAATTTGTTGATTCATTCATAATAAATTGAAACCTGATCACAAAACTCACACTTTTATTTGCATTTACGCGCTCACTTGCTCCGCTAGTGTTTTCTATCTCGTCCACCAACACATTTGTTATTTTACACTGTATTATTAATATATATATATATTATTCGTCCACAATGCCGATCATTGATTATAATAGCCAGCTATACACTGAATGGATAAACAGCGATATGAGGCAGCTGGGTGCTCAGCTTAACCCACTTGGTGAAATGCATATATTTGATTTCTTCATGGAAGTTTCTGGCGACATCGCCAAACAACGCTCACGGCTGTCTGGTGTACAAGCTGAGATTGTAATGTTTGTTATGTCGTTTTGTATATTTGGACGCAATCTGGCTATCACTAGTAAAATGACTATACAGCGACCTCGTAACATGATATCGTGGTGCTGCTTAATCCTTCTGTTTTGGGCATCGTATCCAACCTGGTGGCAGTTTTCATGTCCATTGGTTTTCCTATTGGTTGTCGACTGATGACATGGCTCATCTCACTTAGCATGTCGCTTACCATGATCAGCAACAGCTTGATACTTCTTCAAAAAGTTTATTTGGCGCTTTGTCGACAAACATGGATAATCTACATTAGTGCCCCATCTATAATAGCACAGCTAGCCTATGCTTTTATTATTATGTACTGCAGCTTTACTAGTTTAGAAGAAAAAGTTGGCTGCATGAATTACTATCCTTCATACCTCATTTGGTTCTGGTTTTCAGTCAATGTGCCAATCAACGTGCTATTCTCTAGTGCATTTTGTTACATCGCCCTAAAACAGTACCGTGTATTTGGGTCAGAAGCATGGAAGAACTTGGCACGCGATGGAATACAAACAATGGCTTTGGCTACGCTATGCAGCATCTTCTGTTCTGTGCTTATAGTTACACCTATGACCAAAATCAACAACGATATGTTTCTTGCTATAGATTGGTAAGTGATGTCAAATGTTGATTTACATGTAGCTTATGCATAATTAGGTTGGTTGTTACAACAATATTAATCAATCATTGCAAAAATATTGGCAAAAATGTCAGTACTGCACATCGTCCAAAAACCAGCCATATGCTTAATTTATCTCAAATTGCTACTGCGAAATCTATAAATTAACGCATTATATTATTTTTATTTTCAGCTATTATTGCTTATATTATAGCTCAACTAAATAAGCTTGAGTAATTTAGTAGTATGTCGCAGAGAATCATATTAAAATAAATACTTCAATAAGCACCACTTTGGTAAACTATATTTTATACTATTGATGTTTATAAACTAATTTAAGTTACTGTTTATGTTGCTACTTTTTGCTTGTACTAGAATAGCACAATCACAATTCCTTGTTTTACCAAAAGTAATATAGTTGATGCATTAGAAATTATAAATACTGTTGTAGTGATATTTGTAAATGTATATGCTTAGCATGATTAGCAATTATAATTGGCGTGCAAATTATTGGTATTGGCTTTTCTTATTACTAATTTTATAATATACTGACATTTGTAAAATAATTAAACTATTTTTGATTAATAAAGAATAAAGATAAAGCATTTTAATTAGTTTCAAAACTTCAAACATGCATTTATGAAAGCATGGCGTGTTTATTTAAAATTTAAAAATAAAATTATACAAAAATATAAACAGGTATATATATGTATGTGTATGTGTGTGTGTCTTGTTTAAGTTGTATTATATTATAATTGAGACGTTTTAAGTGAAAAATAATAATAATGAATGGCTTTATAGATGCATGATTCTTGTCTTTCAAATAACTATGAAGCGCAGACTTTGCAATTTGGATCATAATCGATGCCTTTTTTCTTTCTATCCTTATTTATTATTATATTTATTTCTGCGTTATATTTCCATAACATTAACCCAATTGTCTGGCATTAGCTATCGCGGCTCCTTTAACAAATCCTTCAGCACTTATATTTTGGCCACTATTGGTAACAATTTTGAAATTTTTATTTACATTTTTATCCTTAAATATTACTTTAATTCCGATATTTGCCGTAATAGCTCGAGCCGTACCAAGAGCGGCCCCTGCCATTAATTTAATATTATATTTTTTGGTAAATTATAATATTGCTTTTAATTCGCTGTTTGTCATTAAGTGGTAAGTACTCAATTTAGATAACAATAAAATAGCAATACAGTAAAACCAATGTTTTATTAAGATATGCAGTCATATAATACGCGAAGAGCAGTTGAATGCGTGACCATATTTATATCCGAGTTAGCTAATACAAATAACTCTATATGGCTAAATCATTTCATTTATTTAATACTACTGTAACGTATTTAACTAGCTCATTTTACAAGGCCTTTGTTTCTACCGATACGCAATAGGTAGTTATAACATCACACGATCCGCAAACAGTACAATGTGCATATTTTTATTCATTTTAATGTATTGCCGTCTATGCCGCAGATTTTTGGTATGCATAACAGATTTACTGCAGCAGTTCGCTGATTCGCTTGTATTGGTTTAAATCCTGATAGCCATGGAGCACTTTTTGATTTGTAATCATTTTTCAATTGTTCCACTAGTGTTTTCTATATATCTTGTGCCAACATATTTATTATTTTACACTTTATTATTGATATATATATATGTATGTTTATAATGCCAACCATTGATTATAATAGCCAGATATACGCTAAATGGATCAACAGCAATGTAAAACAGCTGGGTGCTTTGCTCCGTCCACTTGGTGAAATAGACATTTTTGATTTCTTCATGAAAGCTTATGGCGATATTCCCAAACAACGCTCTCGCCTGTTTGGTATACAAACTCAACTTGTGATTTTCGTTATAGCGTTTTGTTTATTTGGACGTAATTTGGCTATTGCTAGTAAAATGATTTTATCGCGACCTCATAGTATGATATCGTGGTGCTGCCTGGTTCCTTCTGCTTCGGGTGTTATATCTAATCTAGTAGTCATATTAATGGGCATTGGTTTTCCTATTAGCTGTCGACTGATGATATGGTTTACCGCTTTCAGCATATCACTTACTATAATCAGCAACAGCTTGATAATTCTTCAAAAGGCTTATTTGGTGCTTGGTCGAAAAACATGGGTATTGTATGTTAGTGCCCCATCCATAGTAGCACAGTCTGCGTATGTTTTCATTATAATGCATTGTAGCTTTACAGTTTTAGAAAAGAAAGTTGGTTGCATGGACTACTACCCATCTTTTTTCATCTGGTATTGGCTTGCAGTTGATTTGCCGATTAATGTACTATTTTCAGCTGTGTTTTGCCACACCGCTCTAAAACAGTACCGTATATTTGGTTCAGAAGTATGGAAGAACTTGGCACATGATGGAATACAAGCAGTGTCTTCGGCCACGCTATGCAACATCATTTGTTCTATTCTTATAGTTATGCATATGGATGCAATCAACTATGATATGTTTCTTGTTATAGATTGGTAATTAGTGGCAGAAAGTGATTTACATGTAGCTTATGCATAATTAGGTTGGTCGTTACAGCAATGTTAATCAATCATTGCCAAAAAATTGGCAAGAACGTCGGCTCTGCGCACCATCCAAAAACTAACTATATGCTTAATTTATCTCAAATTGTTACCGCAAGATCGATAAATTAGTGCATTAGATTATTTTTGGTTTTGACTATTGCCACAAATATCACAACGTAGTTAAACAAACTTGTTTATTCATAATATATAACAGAAGATTATAATCAAAGCCTTTTTGGTGTTTTTTATGTATTGCCACCATTTTAGTAAATTCATCACTATCACCATCACTATCAAAAGCAAAGTTTGTTGCTTTTTTTAACAAGTATTACAGTTGCGGATTTGTTTGTTATTTCGTTTTAGCTATCATCCTTCTAGCACATTGACCCAGTTGTTTAGTAGCCACTTTGGGTAGTTTTTTGGTGGCAATTTTACGAACTTCTCCAATAACTATATCTTTGCCATAGTTGGCAATGGTACCAAAATATTGTTTGGCTCTTCATCATCGAGTATTTCTTGTATCCCTCTAGCTATTAATCCAATTTCAGTGCCTACAACAATGGCTTCAATTGGAGTAAGAAAAGTACTTGCTGCTATTTCAATAACTTTACTAGTAATTTTCAACATCTTCTTTAATTCACCGTTATTTTTACCAGTCCTTTAGCTTGATCGTTCGTTTTCCATTGTAATGATAGAGCTTGAATAAAAATAACAATAATAATAAATAGAAAATATGAAAAATAAAAAGAAAACAAAGTTTATGTAATCAACTTTATTTACGTAAGCCTTATCAAACTGGTGATTCTTAGAATATTAATAGTGTTACACATAGGTCAAAATATTATAATAAAAAGTACTCTTTAAATTTGCTTTCTCATATACTGTGCCATTTATAAATCAATATAGTGACTTCCGGCAAGGTACGTTTTAACTGTTGATTTATTCATATTATTTATTAATTATTAAACTTATTCAATTACTTTGCCATTTTTATTGAAAAAGAACTTTTATGTTGCACTTACTAAGTAGCAACTTAATGATGGCTTTTATGGAATGTAAGAATACTACTAATAACTACAATGTTGCCTCAATAAAAGCATTTCACAAAAGTTAAAAGTTATATTAATCAATGATGTTTATTTTATTTTCTTGTTTAATAAAATAAAAAAACATCAGGCTAGTTACAGTAGCCACACTCCGGATCATAGTCGATTCCTTGCTTCTTATACTTTAAAGATTTGTTACACTTATGCCCATTTCAACAGCATCATTCGCCGTCCAATCTCTCTTCTTATTTAGACAGCAATTAGCGTAGCACTAAATCCATTCGTTATTTCGTTGTTAGCTATCATTTTTCTAGCATATTAAACCAATTGTTTAATACTAACGTTTCAGCAATCTTCCAGCTACGCTATTGGCTGCTTTACCAGCTGCTTTATTGATAAGCGCTCCAAGCGCTCCGTTAATAGCTATGTCTTTGCCGCATTCATAAATAAAGCTAAAGAACTTCTTTGCGCCTTTATTAGGAACCACCTTTTGCATGCCTTTAGCCGACAGTGCAACACCGATACCTATCAGAATGGCTGGAATTGCACCAAGAGTAACTCCCCCCGCTACACCAACCAAGAAAACTCCAAAAGACTTTAAGCTTTCTAGACGGCTACTATTGCTACTAATCTGATGGTTCAACTGTATGTTCTCCATATTTGACTAGGACAATAAAAAGCAAGTTAGAACTTTACAAATAAACAGGATATTGCCAAGAAAATCGATGTTCAATAGAGAATCAAATTAATTAAATAGAAAAGGGGAAATCTCCCCACTATCATTAAATATTCAATCTCTTCACAAATAAAACCACCCTTGCATTCCTAGCTTTTATATCTATTCCTCTACATCATGGTAGGCGACGCTTCAACGATTAATACTTGCGCCAGCACTTCTACTGTGCAATCTACGCTTAATCATGATGCTTTGTTGTCTGAGAAGCCTTCTTTGCCACCACCACCGCCATTCACCGGCCTAAATGCCGCTAATAGACCTCCTGCCCCTCCACGACGCAGCACAGTGCCTGACACGCCATATCAGTACTCACAGACGGGCAATTATCGCGATTTCCGCGATTACAATCATACTGAGGATGGACACTGGAATGATGTGCCAACGTCTGTACTAGCCTCTGCACGCAAGCGCTCAGGCACGCTCCCTTCGTCAGACAACGACGAGAAACAAAGTGACACCAATACAAAGACAGGCGATAGTCTCGATGTAAACGGGCTAGCCACTAGTATCCAAGCTATTTTGGAAGAATGTACTGCGGCAATTGCCGTATTTAATGTAAGTTGTAAATACTAGCTTAAACACGGCATCTGTGCTCATATTTGTCACAGCCAACGCAGAAGCGCATGCTAGAGGATACAAAGCGTCGCATGAACGAATTGTTAGTGCGATTGAAAGACAATCAAGTGAAAGCCCATATATTAACAGCACTATCGACTTTTCTAAATGGTAAGTACAGTATGCACGTTTACTGCTCATTTGCAAGCTAATAGCCACATAATACCATCAAACCATTAGCTATTAACAGCCAAGACTACACGACAGCTAATCAAGTACATCTGGACTTGATGCAAACTGATTTTGACTCAGAGGGTCGTTGGCTAGTAGGCGCTAAGCGACTAGTAGAACTGATGCAAACAGCACGTGCCAGCGCATAAAAGAAATATTAATGCACTTGTGGTCAATTGCTGATTGTTTTATTATAATTACAACTAATATCTACTACTAATACCAATGCCACTATTACAACTAATACAATCTACCATTTATTTGGCTCAATCGTTCTCTATGGCAAATAGATAATAAAGGCATTCACTTGCATCAATTATCATCTAGTGTCAATCAATATGTTAGCTATGAACATACAAAGTCTTGATCTTTATACGGCTCAGTAGGAGTTAATCAGAGAGAAGATTTGAGATCCGTCATGTAGCCAAAGCACTATATATACATATAATACATATAATATATATATAGTAGCTTATTTGCTATACGGTACAGATTACGATACAAAACTATTCATCATTTACTCCACCGGCAATAGTGCAAAAGCAAAAACGTATTTGATTAAACATACCTAGTAAAAGTCTATTTTGCAATTGATGGAGACAAGGAATAGAAACAAAGTGGAATATGAAAACAGATCAATGTTTATTATTATTTATAAAAATCGCCTGTTTCTTTATTTACTTTTCTTCTCCAAATCCATATCCTATTAACTAACTATTACAACACGTCTTGTTATCGTGTTTATTACCAAAGATTTCTCGACTAACGTAAACATTGCACTGCCAGCATGACTATTGTTGGGAAGCGTGGGCAGAAACCTTCACACAACCGACTGTCCAACTCCTCTGCTATTAGCAACGATAGTGTCGCGTCTAACGCGTCTACTAGCGACAACCATAATAGTCGCGAACATCAGATCAAGGTACTTTGTCGTGTACGTCCCTTTTTAGCGCACGAGAATGAAGATGAGACGGTAAAGGTTGACAATACCGCGGTAGAGATTTCAAATCTCCGCAGCCGTAGCGAGATTTATCGATTCAAGTAAGCGTGAATTGATGTTATTGCAGTTGTGAATTAACCATTATCTGCTATGCTTAGCTTTGATGGCTGCTACGATGCACGCGCCTCTCAGGGCCAAATATTTAAGCAACATATACAGCCATTAGTGGAGAATGTATTTAAAGGACTGGTAAGTTAATTGAATACTAAAATGTTAATTAACCAATGTTAACTGCTATTATTTTGTTAATTATAAATGATTTAGAGCACCACTGTTTTTTGTTACGGTGTTACAGGTGCTGGTAAAACACACACAATACAGGGTAGTGAGAAACAACCTGGTATTATTCCACGCACTCTTGGGTTGATATTTGATGCAAAGAAACAACGATCAAATATGACAATTCGAATATCGTATATGGAAATCTATCGTGAAATTGTTTATGATTTGCTTATCCCAAGAGATGCTGTAAGCTATTTCAAATTGTATTAATGTATTCATGTATTTATACTATAGTGTTTATATTATTGTAGAATCCGGCCTCTGGTTTAGCTATTCGAGAAGATGCACAGCGAAATATTTTTGTGGCACAGTTATCTGAGGTATGGCTAACTTACATACATATTAATACTAAGCAACTAACAGCTGGTATAGCACAAAGTTGATACTTATGCTGATTTTGATCGTCTGTTTAAGTAGGTTTATTATTACTATTATTATTATTACAACTACTAACTATGTATTAGACAAGCATGTAAGGGCCGCTCAACAGCAAGTACTAAATTGAATGGCAATTCAAGTCGATCCCATGCCATTCTTGTAGTCTATGTGGATATAAATGACACAACTACTGGTAAAACACTATGTGGCCGAGTCATTTAATTGATTTGGCAGGGTCTGAAGACAATCGCCGTACTGAGAATGGAAAAGATCGAATGGCTGAGAGTGGAGCCATTAATCGATCGTTATTTGTACTTGGTCAAGTTGTTGAAGCACTTAATAATGGTTCAGTAAGTAGGCGGTAAATATTGTTTACTGCCGCTAATTATACATACATATAATAGACACGAATCCCATTCCGAGATTCAAAGATGACACGTATACTTCAGGTAGATATACTATTGCATAGTGTAAATAAACTTTTAACCAATACACTCTATAGGATTCATTAGGTGGTAAATCATTGGGCTTAATGATAGTCAACGTGGCACCAGGACATGTAAGTAGCATTAATCATATAAACAATTACAACATACTAATAACCAGAATAGCAATTTTATCAGGATACCATCAAGTATGTTTAATGCCTATTTCAACTAATAACTGACTAACACGTTTATAGTACACTGAATTTTGCCAAAAAATCAAAAACTATAGTTAATAAGGCGTCGATTACAGAAGTAGATGGTAAGGCTGACTGATTAGTCGATCGTATTTGATTGTTTATAGTTGTATCTTAGAACGGCCACCAGTGCCACGACCTGGATCACGTGGACTTGGTAAATCAGTGCGTACCGCAGCTCATGGATCAGTGGAAAAGAATAAGAACAAACGGCCACACAATGCTAGTAATCAAAATGCCAAACCAGAAGCTAAACAGCCCACACCATCGTTTAGCGAGATACGTGCACGAGAAAGAAAGAGAAATCCCAATATGTCCCAGGAAGAACTTGAAGAGTGCGTTAGTCGAATGTTAGAACGTAAACTAAAGGAAATGCAAGATAGTTGTAATCTAATAGAGTATGTTATTTGGGATAATTGTTAATGTTGTAATTAACTGGCTATTTTGTTTAGAAATATAACACAAGAAAGCAGTGAACCAGAAAGAAAAAAGATACGACGAAGAAAGAGCTCGTTAAGTAAACAACAGTAAGTCATTTAGTTGCTGTAATATATAGGTTAATTAAATACTATTTTTGATTAATAGATCTGTGGCAACTACAACAGAAATAGCCACTTTCTTATCACCCTCTACAAAAACAAAAAATGCTAAAGCCTACATTTTACGAGCCAAACAACTGGAAAAGAGTGGTGAATTTAAAGCAGCACTTGGATTATACGAACAAGGTATGAATAAATAGAGATTATGAATAGCTAATATATAATCAATTGTAATAGCACAAGCATTTATTCCAGATAAAGAAAGCTTACAGAAACGTATTGAAGGTATACGCAATGCACTGTCTTCTACCAATGATAAACCAACAAGTAAATCATTAAATGGTGGTACACATAGTAACAAAGAGAACCACGGCCCGCTCAGTTTTGGCACGAATCTGTTAAATAGCTTTAAAAATGTTCTTGCCAAAAATACCTCTCATCATTCTTTTACCGTCTCACCACCACCATCAGCATCATCATCAACTAATCTAAGTAGTATAGAATCACCCGATACTATGTCACGTAGCACGACAGAAGTGCGTCTTATGCATGCCTTTAATAGTATGGATCTTCGTATTATTAAGAAATTTAAAAATATTGGTGCAAAACGGGCCCAACAAGTAATTATCTTATCGTATTTATTTAGTTTATCACTCATGTTCATCTTCATCCTTAGATTGTTGAATATATCGATGAAAATGGGCCATTAACATCGTTAAATGAACTTTCACGTGCCGGTATATCATTCAATGTACTCGAGAATATTATAAAGGTAACTACTATAAAGCAGCTAATGGCCACGATACTAACCGTGATACAGTTGAATTGTTAAATTAGAAAGTAATAATTTTATTTGTTATGCTTGTACTTTCTTGCGGTTTTCAGTGTGAATAAACAATTAGGATTAACTGTACCATTGATGATATGACTTATATATTAAAATGACAATACAAATAGTCGATACTACTAAGCGATTGTAGAAAGTGTTAATATGTTGAGTGGTCAATCAACAATCATTAGCACATAGCAAACAACTATTTAATAAAACTTTTATTAAATAACACACTATTATATGTTGCAGAAAGCATAACGGTGCAAGTACACACTAATTTAGCAAAAAATCAACTGCCGGCAGTACTGGCGTGTCTATTCAAACCAAAGTAAGCAATGCAAAAAAAATTCTCCCGTAGGAGTAATCCACTCAAGATTTACGTGTCATCCTTATGCAGGGGCAATGCTAATCTTCTCTGTATCGTTCCAATTTTTTCATATGTCACAGGATTCCGAAGAAAACCTGGACACCAAATAAAGGTCTTGCATGCTATATAAATGCATTTCAGCCATTACAATGGGATGTGCTTTTATATTATAAACAGTCTAGTCCAATCAATCTACGTAAATAGCCCTGAGCTTATCAACACCCATTATTATTATTACTATTTTCTATTGTTATCATTTGCCTATTTCTATTAATTCATTATAATAAACTGATCAACAAGTGACTTTTGCTTTTTACTATTTAGCTGTAGTATCATATTTTACTCTATCGCTTGTTCAATCAAGTTGCCAATGGATACTAATGAACATGAACTACTTCGCCAATTACAGCAGTTGCAGCTGCAGGTCCGTACGCTAGAGACACGGCTTCATTCCTACAACGAAAAAGGAGAAAGAAATAAGGCTGAACATAATGCATACTATCCTGCACCGTCATCGCCACCTTCACGACAACGACGACAATTGCTTACAAAGCCACTAGAGGAAAGCATCGCACACCCATCGCCCCTTCTAGATTCGCCTTACTTGTCAGAGGTTGATAGGAAAAAGCCTGCTCACCATCCCTTCCTTAATATTCATGTTAAACCAGCGATAAAACAAAATGAAAAAAGAGAAGAGGCCGATGATCCGTGGTGGCGAAGTGATATTGCCGAACTTGGCTGGACACGACAATCCATGAGTCCTTATGCCACAGAGGAGGAGAAGGAAGAAAAGCCAAATAATAAGACAAAAGAACAGTATATGCAAAACTACGAAGAACAAAAACAAGATAATGCCGCATCGATCACAACCGATAATGCATCAACTTATTCTTATGGTGTTGAACGTGTATTAAATTGGATGGATAATGCTCTACATAAATACAATACACAGAAAAAGACTAAATATCCATCAAGGCTACTTAATGGTGTAAAGACTGCCATCACCACTACAACAACACACAAACACTCGCCTGATCACTATGCATTTATGGACACAACATTAAGATCAAACGATAAATACAAACGACCCATGGCTGGTTACGCCTCAGAACTAGACGGGGATCGCTATTACGCCTATAATCCTGGTCAACATCGAGTACATAAACCACGTAAACCACGTGCTAAAGACTATGGACGTGGTCTACCCGCTGTGGATACCACACTACTTCGCTATCAATCAACCTATTCTCGTACACTCCTGCCTAATCCATATGATATGGTTAGATTACCATCACCCACCCAAACAGCACCTCCCGTATACTCAAACAACAATAACAATAATAATAATAAGAACAACAACAACAACCATTATCATAATTACAATCAAAATGGATATGATCATTTGTGGATGTAATAGCGTAGTGCATACATTGTAATTTACTGTAATTATAAACTTTATTAAAGTATTCAAAATTACGCACTAAACAAAAACAAGCCTACTAAATGCATAATCGTTTTAATGATGATTTGCCCGATAGTTTAAAATATGCTGTTCATGATGTTCAGCTAGTCGTGCCACAATTTGCTCTTCAATTTCCACGCCTTGTTTCAACTGTTCATCCGATAGTTGTATTTTACATTCTTTCTCTGGATCTACCAACACTACAAGTCGTTTACGTGTATTCAGCATATTACCAATCACTAGCTGATGGCCATAGCGATGAAGTGCTTGACGAGCCTTTGGAATAAGTAAAGAGGGATCGGTTTCCAGCTAATATAGTATGTATATATCATATAATCTATCTATTTTTAATCAATATCTATTGGATTCAATTACCTTAAACGATACGACAAATCCATACGGTGTCCATTCTTTAACTAAAGGTTTTAGAAACTTTGGCACTTGATCCATACATAGTGTCAAACCACCATCGCCGGATTGAATCTTGTGTTCAGCCTATATAATAATAAACATTATTAGCAGTGTATTCTATTGTATTCTATTGTATTCGTTATAGCATACCATTTTTTTGGCTGGAATAAAGAAATCGCTTACAGCAGCTGCCAGATAAAACAGTGCTTTTTCTTTAAGAACACACATAATACGAGAACATGATCGAAGTAAAAATAGATAATCGGTCACCGTAACAAAATCAATCATAATCAGTGTGCCATCTTGTTTAGCCTATAATAATTACAATATATTATAAATGGACTCATACTATGTCTATACCAATTTACCTTTTGATATTTAGCCAGCACTTCAGTCATACGCTGACGGAATTGGTCCCCCACTTTATGAACATATCCATTAGCAATGAATATACTGATATATGTATTTACCAATGTACCTTCTATTTTACCATTCTTATCCAATGTCATATGGTCCAAAAAACAATTAGTAGTATGCGAGTAGTGTCGACTGTATGGCTGCAGACTGAATTGTCGATGCATAAATATAACGGCATAGCCTTGTTCTAGCAAATACGTATATAATCATAAGTATAGTAGTTAAGCGATCATTATAATATGTTAATGAAATAGATGGTGCCCTAGTAACTCAAGGATATTCAGCTGATGTAGCACCGCGTGTACCGGCACTAAAGTTATCCATAAAACGTACGGTATTGACTTCCAACGGCACAGTTGTACCG
This sequence comes from Syncephalis fuscata, assembly GCA_025786725.1. Lineage (NCBI taxonomy): Eukaryota > Fungi > Zoopagomycota > Zoopagomycetes > Zoopagales > Piptocephalidaceae > Syncephalis > Syncephalis fuscata. Next base: position 800,469 of record JAHLTZ010000002.1, on the reverse strand, counting down.
CCACTCTAAACAGAATAGTAATTATTATTGTTATTATAACGATACATGACAAGTGTTTATGACTATTAAATACTCAATAGTAATAGTATCAATCACTTACCGTGACTAGTGCTACTTTTCTATTGGTATTTATATGTTGCTGTACAAATGCTTCCACCTTTGCCTCATGAGTCGCCAAATTACGTGGGGCAGGATTCTCGTCAAAGTACGTAGACGGGTTTACTGGCTGTTCGGGCTGGTAGCCTAGAATGGCAGCAGATTGAGGTAGTGACATAGTGTTGACCTGTTAATACGTAGTATAGTATAGTATAGTTATAATGAAATAGAAAGTAATCCAACGCTATACGAACTAGAAACTAAAACAAAAAGAAAATCATCTTATAATCTATATATATAATGTCGTGAAACCTGAAAGCCTCACCTGATCGATGAATTGATAGGTACAAATGATCGCGTGTTTAATTTATAATTGGTCGTTAAGTAATTTAATTAAACTGTACTTTGACTCCTCAATGCAGCAAATCTTTTTACGCAATCAATTGTAACGATTTAAATAGTTGACGAGTTGATTGGATTAAATTGTGTTCAAATCATTATTTACGATAAATATTAATCCAATATAATAACATTATTATTTCCATGAAATAGAATTGATTGTAACAGAGCATTGTATTAGTAGCTGTTATTTTAAACACTTAAGTAAATAATTTAACATACCATTTGATTTCATTGAAACATTTAAGGCCAATTATTGTTGTTGCTGGCCATGTGTAGAAAAATTAATCGAATATTAATAGAACCATATGATTGCGATTTCATGTCATTCCACAGTCGTTGCATCTACGTATAGCATGTAGTATTGCATCTAAACGATCTCTTCTATTTTTTTAATATTCTACTGTTGCATTTTGGGCATATTTGTGATGTAAGATCAAGATTAATATAATTATTATAAAAGTCGTTTATTAAACAGCCACTTTTCCTGTAGTTAATCTGACTAAATATATAGCATTTTGAACAATTAATATCATAATGAAAGTGCATATATATATTAAAGCAATAATAAAATAACTAATTAGTTACATTATTTTATTGATAATTACACATGAATTAATTAATGTTGGATGTAATATTATACACGTTATAGTAATGAGTGAATGTTTAGTTGTATCGAAAAGTATTGAGGAGTGAAGTAGATAAATAAAAACGTAGAAATCAAAGTTGAAACATTAAAGCCATTTAATACTAAGAGTCGTTGTTATAAAGCATATTACCAATAAATTACTGAGTGTGATAAGAAATGCAGTCAAAGTCGATGTTTCTTAAAGACAAGTGTAGTCATAGAAGGTGTCATTGTTAGAATAATGAAATATAATCATATTCTAGAAGATGTAACAATAGACCAATAGTTTATATGAATGAATAAATAATGCGATGTTAATGCCAGCAAAAACATGCACAGTATATTCAGCATAATGGCCAGTAGTGAACCAAGGCCTTCTGATTTCTTACCATTTACTATTACAAGGAATCAACCTGACATTGTTACATCAATATCGTAATCAAACTATAACATTTTATTGTAAGTAAAATGAAATACTATTTAATATTTATTTTGATATTGAAAATAGTGCAGATTAATTGACACTGATTGATTCAATTGGAGTTGATGTGGTACTACTTCAACAAACCACATTTCCGTAGTAAAAACTGATTGACGATTTAGTATTCAAGTTATAAATCTTTTTGTCCCAGTTTGAAGCTAGGGACTCAAAGTATAGTAGCTCCCTTATAGCAATAATTAAATTTATTCATAAATCAGCTATTCTTAAAATATTATGTTTACAACTATAATTATAACAAAACACATGCAATATAGATATTAATAAAATGAGTATAGACGACCCAGTAGCAATGTTATCGAATAGGCCATTTTTTATCGTCCATCACTAAGCTATCTGAATGGCCACGAGAAGTGATATGGGCCGGCTTAGGATGAGCAACATCTCCTTGTGTTATATTATAACAACGGGTGTTATTAGTATTATTGCCGCCATTGTTACTGTCGTGTACAACAATAGATACTCTATCGTGTTCATCCCCCATATGTTGGTTATTGGCAAATAGACTTTGCCAGAACAATGTACCACGACTGGTTGCTTCGTCCATAAGATCTAGATCTGGCATGGAATTGGTTAATGATCCGGTATCCTTTAGAGATCCTTTAAGCGAAAATATACGTTGTTGCACACGATTCCTGGAGCTTTGTAGTCCAATTATAAAAATACCCCAAGATAAACTAGGAAATAAAATAATATGATGTATAACAACTACTATATAATAAATCCAGCGAACCTTCTCGATTTTCGTTAGAAATATACAAACTGGCAGTGTCATAAGGGCTGTAAACCCACAATAAATAACCATCAATAGAAAGATGTTACGAAAATGATAAGCGGCTTTAACTTCATCTTTGCTTAATGGTTCATTACGAGTTGATGGTTGAACATATTTCGATAAAATCTTGTAGAATCCATAGCAATAATAACTAGTGATATAAATCATAAAGATTGCCATTACGATAATCAGTGTAGAGATGGTCGTCATGGCCCTAGCAATTTGTAGGTGATCATGTCGATCAGATGCAATACCGAGCCATATACCTAAGGGTACGGCAAAAACGAGCAAGGTTGGGTTGAACCACACTACAATAAAGTGGAGTATTTTTGTTGAAGGAACGCGAATTGTTTGATGCGGATTTATGACACGATCGCCCATCGTACGGCAATAACGGCGATTACTACTGATACGTTGTACGAAAATAGATGGAATATGAACCACTGAACTAGCCATAAACATCGATAGAGCTACAAATATCATGGCAACACATAGAAGCACGAGTACATCACGCAGCATTTGTGAGGGTGGCCATCCAGCAATAGTAAGCGAATAGACGATGAAATTCGCCAATGTATGAATAATAAGACATGCGAGTAGACTGTCGAGTGGTCGAGGCATCTGATATCCATCCACTCGGTGGCGCAATCCAGTGAACAGGCGATGTTGCCATCGGTAATAAAACACATAAATACCAAATAAGCATCCTACTCCATATATAAAACAACTTATACACGTAACAGCAAATAGACCAATATCTAAAGAGCACACTTCACTATTATCCTCGTTAATAATACAAGGATAAATAGAGAGAGCAATTTGATGATCCGCGTGAGACATAGCTACTTATACTAACGCTAGTACCAATACTATTACTAGTACTAATAGTATTAAAATGACATAAATGGATAAAAAAGAACGCAGTATGGTAAGCCAAAAGGCAAGTCATTTATTTGTTGTTATTGTTATTATCATGGTAACGTCAATAAATATAGAAATAATATATTACAGAAGAGGCGACCCATTATGGCTGTGTTACCCAATGCCTTGTAGTGTACGTGGTGACTGTGTCAACAAGTATCATGAAGGCGACAAGCTCAGGCGACAAGTCTATCACTGCTTCCACTGCCCAATAGCTATGGTTGGGTTGGGTTGGGTTGGGTTGGGTTAGCTATGGGTGATGGTGTAGACTACTTAACTTCGGTCGTTTTATTACCGGCAACTGTACTTCACCATCACCATGTTGATCATCTGACTCATTCTCAGAATCGGTATAATCTACTAAACTAGCTAAATGGCTGGTCAGTGCAGTCGTAGCTGCCATGCCATCACTCGCTTCGCTCCTTTCTCCTTCTTCATTCACCGAGTGGTAGCTATTGGCCATTGAAAAATCTGGTTTACGTTTCACCGTGGTGCCTTCATTAGCTGTATCATTACTATCGTCGGATTCCGGTTCCATTACTTCAAATGCCCGTGCCGTATTACTATTCTTACAACCGTCACCGCTACTAGCATCTATAGAGGAGACAGTTGATGCAGCACAAATGGTTACATCCGCTGCTGTTCCTGTTAACGATAATTGTTCTCGGTTTTTCTTGTCACACTTCGTCTCCTTGTTTTGGGAAACATTAATAGAATCGTCAAAGGCATATGGCTTGATGGTCCATTCACGAGACATCGTTGCTGCTTCATTTGCTGATACAACATATAATGTCGGATATTCTATTAATACCTGGGCAGTCAACGCCTTATACAAAGGTATCGACGAGGGCAATTCGATATAACCTGGAGCATTTGCCTAATCAATGAATGAATAATAAGACCATTTAGTCTATAGGTTTAGTATAGTCTACTTACTGGTGTATCTACTTGACGTAATAAAATACGTTCCATATCGTTTGTTGGTGTCGTACACTTTCCACCAATTTTTTCTCGTGCACTTTGAATAATATCTCGTAATAACATTGTATCACTAATACTATTACATAGATTAGTTATAATATATATGTAGTAACATTACTTACCGGTGCAGTAATAGTTGCTGTGTTGATGGTGTAGTGGCCTTGTCAAATGACGTGATACCAAATTCTACTTGTACAGTCCACAACATATACTTTTGTCTACCGTCCCAACTTGTTTTATTTTCTTGCTGTCTTTTCATTCCAGTCGGTAAACAACGCACTTTTACTTGGCATCGTTCATAGGCCCATTTAGCAATACGTTCACTTCTAGTCAGAGGTGTACGTTGTCGACGGGATCTATTCATCAATTCCTTCTGTTGTTGATGTTTAACACTCTCTTCCAGCCCTCGTTCTGCCATATCCCTTTCTCTTTCAACCTCTTCCAAGAATCCGATATCTATATCAATACATTAATACACTATTCGTTCATAATTATTAGAATTGCTTACCACTTGCTAGTTGATTAACGTCAAATGTCTTCATTGATACATACTGAGTACGGTCCCGTTTTCCAGAACAGCCACTTGTCTCTTTATGTGTATTAACACATACTAATGAGCAGGTACGTGCATCACAGCGTGGACAACGATACTTTGCCGTCACTTGTTGACAACAAGTGCACAAAACTGTATCCTTGTCTGTCATCTTCATTCAACACTTGATATTATAACAATATAAATATATTAATAAAAGAGCTGTTTATGTTTTCTACGTATAATCTCGAGAATGGTGGTAAAAAATAAAGAGATGAATTCACAATTATGATTAAAAAAAGAAAAATATTTCATCAAACATAAATCAATTCACCACTTGTACAAACTATTTGTGCACAACAAATAACAGAGCACAGCAACAATTGTAACAACAACAACAACAATAACAATAACACATATCTTCGTATCTTATAATAGAAAAGAGATATCAAACAAATAGATCAATAGTATGCAAAAAGTAGTAATGGTAGTTATAGTAATAATGGTAATAATAGAGAGTAGTAAAATATATGTGATGTAGGAAAGAAAAAAGACTAATCGTCAAACCAACGTAGATTACCCAAAATACGGCTACCTGATGTATTTGCTGATTGACGTGAAGCGCCTAATTGATTCACATTATTGTTGTTACTCTCTTCATCATCGCTTAGAGATATTTCTCGTACATCGTCCATTAGTAGACCAATAGACACATCCGATGATACACCATGACTATTCGTACTCATAAATGAAGAGGATGCAGGATCACCATTCGTATGAACTGTAACTTGAGGTGATTTTGTTGATTGACGTAAACTATGAATGGATCCGCCTCGTGAATTAACGGGTGGAATGCGTAGATGGCCGGCATCTTGCCAGTCATCTCCAGAAGTGGTTACACCACCAGCTATTAGTTCAGCCGATGGCATATTTGGACTAGAAGAGATACGATGACCGTCAATATTGGTATATTCATCATTAGTCATTATGCTTTACCACCACCATTCATATCATGTTGCATAATGTAATCCTGATCATATAGATCAAATTCATCTAATACATCATGATCTAGATCTTCTGGTGTTAATAATGGACTTCTATGTCGTCTACGCAGCATATCTACTATTTCTTTGTCATTTTCATCGTGATGTTGCATTAATGCTGACGATGAATATGGTTGACCTCGAGTAAATGGATCGGATGAACGAGCAGCCTGCGTATCCAACAATTCTCGAGAGGCCGGCGATAGATCCATATCGGATTGCATAGCCTTTCTAATACATTCCTCTAGATTAGCACCTGAAGCAGCCTGACCATCATTTTCAGCCCGTGCCCTATAAATAGATATTAGATATTAGATATTAGATAAATAAATACTATATATATATATATATTACTTACCATCCATAGGGTGTAGGTAGTGGATGATTAACATCAACAGGTCTAGTGGCTGTTAAATCACCACCATCACCACGAACATTTGGATCAAATACTTGAAATTGAAATCCAGGTTGATTCCAAAGTACTCGAGCATAATGAGGAGGATAAGTAACAATTTCAGCATGAGCCAACCATCTATTAATAATAGTAACAATAGTAGTGATTAGTATCTATTTCTTTGTATCAATATGAATACACTTACTTTGCCTCAGTTGACGTTTGGGTTGGGACCGATGGTGATGGTTTAGACGATAATGGCTGTTCAGTAATAGATACTAGAGACTCTGAATTGGTCTTGGTAACTGTCTCTACTGTACCATTATTTGTAGCTGTTGTTGTTGTAGATGTAGATGTAGATGTAGATGTAACTGTAGCTGATGTATTCTGTTGATGAGACTTTGATTTACGTTTAGCTTTTTTACCCGTTGGCTTTTCTGTCTTTATTGGTTTGGGTGATGACAATTCTGTAGTTTCCACTGTCCCTACTGTCCCTACTATCTCTACTGTCTCTACTGGTTTAGTAGGAGTAGGCGGGCCATTTATATCACTCATTACTTCATCGGATCGATGACTATTACTGCTATCATTACTGTTATTACTACTAGGAGTGGATACACGATCTTGTTCTTCATCACTAGCACCAACAGACAATGAAATGGGCTCTGTGAATTGAATAGGCTGAGCTAACGTGTCCCAATCCTCACCACGTAATAGCTTCCATTCAGCCACATCTTCAGCCTCCATGGCCAATTCAGTCGTCTTTCCTCGCTTTAATCGATGCATGGTAAGTAGACCTGCACCATTAATAATAAACACTGCTTGATCTCTATCCTGTCCAAAATGTGAAAATCTAACAGCGAGTGGTGGTGGTGGCGTGTGTGCACCCTCTCCTTCGCCCATTAATGGCCCACCCATGGTATGATTGGCCCATACAGATGTGGCATCTAGTGTTGGCATACCATGTCCACCCGATTGAGGTGTACGATGTCCTCCATTAGGATAGCTGGTACTTGGCGTAACAGGTCCTGAATAGAAGGCTTCTGATGGATCATCTGTTTCCAAGTCTTCATCAAGCTTTTGTCGAATTCTAACGACAGGTGGCCAGGCTCTATCGGTGAATACAGTGCGTTTAGACCAACTACCACTTGATTGAGACAGCCCTTGTCGATCTACATTTGATTGTTGTGCTTCAACTGAAGGTAGTCGGAATACATGGGTAGTACCATGGCCGGTACTAACAGCAAACCAGCGTGCTTCATGATCAAATACTAAATCATTAATCTTGGCATGCGTATATCCACGTGATAAAGTAAACAGTAAAGAGGCTCGACCATGAGCAATGGAATGGACACGGAATGTATCACCTCGTGATGATACAGTCACTAGACGGAATCCAGATGGATCGAATTTAAGGGCAGAACAATTGTGTTCATGAGCACGGAAATGAACAATTGGTTTGACGGTTGATGTAGAATGACTTGATGTAGTAGTAGTGGCTGTCGTGTCTGACACTTCACTCTCGCCAGTGTGTGTTGGTACTTTATCCTCAAATGGACCAGTTAATTCACTTATAGTTGGTATTTGACTGGTAGTTTCTATTGAAGAAGTCATGGAACGTGATATACTATTATTGGTGGTACTTGATGGTTCACACTCATTTGTTGGCGTTATATGTATAGCATTCAACTTCTCGGCTACTAAGTCACGTACAACAATCTATTATATTGCATGTCAATGCTGATATATTACAAACAAATAACAACTTACTACACCACCTAAATCCTTGGCATTGGATGATCTTCTACTTCGTTGGCGTGATACTAATGAATTACTCGTTGGCTGAGGTTCATTAGTATGAGCACGAGATGATAGATAGTCGGACATGGCCTTGTAACCAAGACTGCCTAGTGATTTGACACCTTGCATCACTTCTCGCGCCACTTTCTCTACCGTAGAAGTATCCTCAGCATCATTGGTACGTAATACACCAGCAAAGGCAGGAGGTGGCGGCGAGGCAGAAACATAAGCAATCCAACGAGAACCCAATGAAAAGATAGGCACTGGATGTTCTCCAGTAACAAGTACATCATTAAAGGTGGCAATTGTTGATAGATCATGATTGGATACAACACGAATTCGACCATCACTTAATGACTATATTTGTCACATTAATGTTAATGCTAATATATAATATAATACTAATGTTATAATTACCATAGCAATCACGTGTCGATTACATGCCACACCCATCACATCAGCCCGTGAATCAGTTAATTTACGCACTATTTGATGTGTCTTTAACGAATAGATAATCAATATAGCTCGTTCAGATGAATCACCGCCTAGTCCACTATAATCTTTTAAGGAATTCATGCCATCAGATGAGAATACTGGTGGAGGCAAGGAATCCTGCCAATTAGATTCAGTAGAAGGTGCAGATCTAATAGATTAATCAATTAATTAATTAACTGATTAATTAATATAATGTAATGTAATAACTTACACGATGGCTAATAATGGTCGCATCGGTGCTAATACATCTACTATGGACTGATTACCAGAAAGATGATCTCCAGGTAAGACGGATGGCTCTGGTACAATCTAAAATATTTAACGTTAACACTATTGATTAATCCACTAATTTACTAGTATATACTTACTTCTAAATCCATTACTTGGCCTACACTAGTATCTCGAATAGAGGCCATTTCACGGATCTCATTGACATTAGATACATCCCAAATATGGAATCCATCCGTATAGCCCATAAGCAGTGCTGTACGTCTAATAATAATAATATTAATGATTAATTGTTTATTTATATTCATCTATATTTATCTATATCTACTAACTTACCGTCGCCAATCTGTGTCTTGAATAGTTGTATTAGATGCTGTCGTTGTTACAGGTACTGCATCTACAAATGGAATAGGTGCTACATGATCCAATGACTGAAATCGTGCCTTTAATACACGTCGTCCATCATTGAACATTGCTGCACCACGCAATGGCTCTTCATTATCCATAGGGAATTGACCATGAGGTACATGAAGCTGTCCATTAACAATGCCCATATCATGTGCATACATGGCACCTGAATATGACTTGCCATCACTATGCATACCTTCACGGCCATATTCGGCATAGACTGGTCCTCCACCACCATGCATGCCATTGAAGTTGGCATCGGCTGGCCATGGACCACGATGCGTCCGTTGATGCAATATGGCCCGATGAGGTGAATAGGCTGCATTATAACTGCCCGTTGCCGTATTCGACCGTTGCCGGTACGGATAATGAGATTGCGGATAGGAACCTACTAGCAACGACGGCGATGCCGACCTTGTACCGACGGAAGCATTGACGTGTCGGGTCACAAAGGTCGACAGGTCATGGAATCGACTGGACACCGTGTCAAGAACACTCGTACCTCTACTCAATAAACATCAATATGAGTCATCACCAATCATATTAGCCGTCCATCAGTCATCTATCTTATTAATAGATCACCACTACTTACCGAGCAAGTCGCGGCTCAGCACGTATACCAATGCTTGAGGATTCTGTCCGTGTCAGTTGCTTAGGAGAGCTAGGCAACGACACTGAAGACGTGCTCTGTTTCCGCTGATGGTCGCGCATCGCCGTTGAACGGCCAGAGGCTAATAAAGGCGCAGACCACAGTAATAAAAATGTCCGATAACGGTACTGCTTCTCAGCTAAGTGTTGCTTGCGGTGTCTGCAGTTGAACTGAATTAACGATCAAAGAGCACACAGTGTATACGGAATGGTAATCGTTAAATACAATCAACAGTTAATTAATCAATTAATCAATAGAATGCAGTCACCGTGTCAATGGCTTAATAGCGAGAATAATAACAAATCAACAAGTACCAAACAATAAAATAGTATCTGCTTATAGCAACTACTCAAATATGCGATATAGAATTGATAGATGCAGTGGATAAGAGCGTAAAAGAGAATAGGCTAAATGAAAGCACCTTTGATGACCAAAGATGATATGGATATGAATACGAACACTAATAACACTAAATACGAATAATATGAATGATGATGACGATGACGACGATGATGATGAGTGCGAATAAACAGCGTGACCAACAAAACAGTCACACCACCACAACGTGGCAGTTTCAAGGTGAAAGGTCACGTGGATATAGAATCTATGATGTTTAAGTAGATGATGAAGTAAACACGCTGTGAATTAGTAATCTGAATAAGCATGCACCAGTAACTATAGAGAGTGGCTATAAGGTTAAGTGAAATAATAGAAAGTTCAAACAAATGAATACACGATGAACAATAGATGTCAATAGTAGTAGCGGTCAATAGCCGCTATAGTCTAATACGGCTTAGACTACCACTTAGCCAAGACGTATTAGCTATCCAAACAATACCCGTATTGTCTATAGACAACAAAGTAACCGGAGAGCACGTTCGATACTTGTAACAAATACAACACCTATGAATAACAATAGACGCAGGGTAATAGAACTACGGTGTTTAGACCAATAACCCCTTTCTTGACTAGAGTATTGCTAATCTTTAAGATGAGCTTAATGAAAGTACAATCCAGTAGAGATGACAAGTAGACGAAACTAATAGAGTGAACGCAAGTATAATAGAAGTAGTAGTGGATTGGGAAAAGATAGGAAGGGAATGCACGCCACGCCACATCACGATGCTTACCCGAAAGTGTTGTGGTGGTGGTTATTGTTTGTTAGTAGTAAGCAGGGTAAGGTTTAACCGCTGTACAAGCACACGCAAGTAAACCTAGACGTTGAAATAAAAGCACGACTATGTAGATAGTAAAAAGGAGAAAGAGCTATAACCAATGAGTAGGAAGGAAAAGCGAGTGAGTAGAGAGTGAAGAGAAAGTGCCACTGTTGCTAGTGTTACTTTGTTGATCAGCTTGGCAAACTATATAGGTTCTCACTCTCACAACTAGTGTTTAAGTAAACAAATAAAGTGAACAGAATAGAGTGGATAGAGTGGATAGAGAGAGAGAGAGAGTAGTAAAAGTGTTTAGTTGTAATAATATTTGTGTGATTGAATAAACGATAAAAGGAGCAGTGTTGAACTAGAATGAATGAATTAATCTTCAACGTCATTTATCGGAGTGAATAAAAGTGTAGTTAGTAAGGGGTATTGATTAGATATCGGTTAGCAAAGATGAGATAGATGAAACAACCACTAAATAATCAATAATAGACTCAGATAGAATGGAAATGAGTGAGTGTGTATGGAGAAGTGTTTATATACTATATTAGATAGATAGATAGATATAGTCTATGATGTCTATTGAGAATGCAAGTAATAATACACGTGGTGGTAAAAACTTTATTGCATGGACCACATATTGTTTACCTGATAGGCAGATGATTATATACAAGTTGCTGAATAACAATAATAGCAATAATAATGTTAATAGTTATTAATTATGTTAGTAATCCTATTCATTCTATTCATTTTATTAACTTTAATTGAATAATAGTGTGATTGTAATAACAAGTCTTCATTGAATCAAAGATCTTTTTCACACACTCACATAAAATTCACTCTCATTTTATACAGACCTGCACACTTGCACCTTTTACAACACACTCATCTTCTCACTCGGACTGCATCATTCGCTTCTACTATTATAACCACACCACCACCACCACTACTACTACTGCCACTACTACACAACTACGACTACGACAACTGTTGCGCTTCTATCTTATATCCAGCGACGACTATTGTTTATTCTTTAGTGTCCTTGATCTTTTGTAAGTTGAATCCTAGATAGAGATGGTGTGTGGTGGTGTTAATGGCAGAGTCATGGGGGTGACGAAATTCAAGGAACAAACGCCACCCAGACCAGCCTACAGCCATAGACGCTTTAGACAGCACTAGATGAACTATAGATGGTGTCTATATAGATTCGCTATGGCCTGCCTAACTTGTACACTGTATTAATGGTCACGTGGTGACTATAGCAACAGCGATCTTGGGTAAAACCAGCCAGTTTGTTAAAAGTGCTGGTATATCTGCATGTACCCAAAGAGAGCGATATTGATTGGACTGCAACTAATTTATATAGAGACCAGCCTGCACTTGTACTCTACTATTGCTTGCTTGCTTGCTAGCTAACTAGCTGGTAGTTAGCAGCAGCAGCAGTATAGTTTACTTTAGTTACGAGTGCTACTATACTGCTATTCGTGTTATTTCCAAAATATTCCATTTATGATGACTAACGACACTATTCATTTATTATTACTGTTCTGCAGGACTACCACAATAGCACCTTGGTTTCAAGTGTTTGCATCTCGCATTCTACAAACCGACGCGTTTTGCAAATTGCGTGCCTTTTCTCATTCTACGTGACTGAAACGACGCTGGACGGCACACGCAGGCGCGAATGCATAGCGACAGAGTGCTGCCTTCTCCGTATATTCAACCTCGTTTGTAGTATTGGCGACCATTTATCAACGCATATATCGTCCATTCATCTTGGCTTTTCTTTTTCCTTTACTGCTTTCATTGCTATTGCTACACTTACTGCGGACGGCATAAACTAGCAGACAGATAGAAGAGATAACATTGCTGTGATACACATCCTATTCATTCACATTCATCTGCTTTTACTTTCTTTCTTTTTCTTTATTCATATACTATCTACACTACTAGCGTCAATACGGTATGACCAGCTCGATGCGTGGCCCGTACGGAAACGGCTCTCCTCCGGTACGATCTGGATCACCTACACAGTCCCAGTCTAGTCCCTATCATCCGCCAGTCTATCTTTCACAGACACAGCGCTATAACATGTCGATGAAAGCAGCTGGGTTTGGTATGGCTGGTGCGACAATGGTATCGGCACAGACAAATTCAATGGGCATGGGCGGCATGCCAGGTAGCAGTTATGGTGTACCTAGCGGTCTGGTAAATATGACACCCCAACGGCAACAACAGCTATCGTTGCAGCAATTGTCGCGTCAGTCATCAGCACCACATCATCATGCTCGATTAGCAACAGCTGTAGCACGACGTGATATTAATCTTCAGAACGCTGCATCTCATGGCAATGGTAATGATACGCGAACACCTACTGAGGAGATTCTAGGCCTTAATCTGAATAGTCGTGGCTATCCAGGCGATGATATTGTCAGTAGTCGTGCTACTAATGGCGATAATGGGGCAACAGCGTCGTCAGCATCGAATGGCAATAGCGTTCAACGTTGGCACTCTTTGGATCTTGGCGGCATGGGATTACGCAATTTGTGCACAGGACTGTTCCGTTATAGCTTTCTTACCTCGTTGTACGTGAATCATAATCAGCTTGGCTATCTGCCATCATCTATATCACAATTACGCACTCTTCGACTACTTGATGCCAGTGGCAATAAGCTTACTTCATTGCCTTCAGAACTTGGACTATTGGTCGAATTGCGTGAATTATTGCTATTTGATAATCTACTTACCGAGTTGCCACCCGAGCTTGGTACACTTTATCAGCTAGAAACACTTGGTTTAGAAGGTAATCCGATACAAGAGCCGATCAAGAGTATGATTGCCACGGAAAGTACATCGGCGGTTACAGGCTATCTACGCGATAACTGTCCACGTGGTTGCTATAATTAATGTATTATAATACAAAACTAACCATTTTGCATGTTTTATTAGCACCGGCACCACCTCTTGAACGCGAGTGGAAATCATTTGATCCAGATCCATCCGTAGGCGGTATGCATACACGGGTAATCAATATTTGTTATGAAATTAATTTACAAATGCATAGATCCATTTACCGTCATGAGTTACAACATTCTATGCGAAAAATACGCATCGCCTACACAGTATAGCTGTACGCCGTCATGGGCACTGGCCTGGGATAGTCGGCGCGAAGTGATTATTCAAGAGATTAAGGCCATGGATGCCGATTTGATGTGTCTACAGGAGGTAGAGGGCGGCCAGCATGAAGAGTTCTTTAAGCACCATTTAGGCTCGACACACGATTCGGTACTTTGGCAAAAGTCACGCGCTAAAACGATGGCTTCTAAGGAAAAACGAGTTGTTGATGGCTGTGCCACTTTTTATCGTTCTTCGATGTAAGTATCGGACATAAACGATAGCATTTAACTAACGACATTTTATTAGATTCCAATTGATCGATCAACGTATTATTGAATTCAATGAAATTGCCATTCAACGATCGGATTTCCAAAAATCCGATGAAATATTCCAGCGCTTTATGACAAAGGATAATATTGCCGGTGTAGCCTTCTTCCGGCATATACCCACAGGTCTACCCATCATTGTGGCCAATACGCATATTCATTGGGACCCAGAACATAAAGATGTGAAGCTTGTTCAGATTGCTATGCTGATGGAAGAGCTTGAAACACTCACTGCCCAGTGGAGTAAAGAACACTCAATGGCTGGAACGATTAACAATGGACCCAAGTATACACAAGCTTTCCAGATTCCTATACTTGTAGTCGGTGATATGAACTCGGAACCAAATAGCGGTGTCGTGGAATTCTTGACTAAGGGATCAGTTCTGCCAGACCATCCAGACTTTGCCCAGCAAGTCTATGGTAGCTTCTGTGAAGATGGCATTAAACACCGATTCCAATTGCGTAATGCTTATGCTGATATACCAGAGATGCGTTACACGAACTACACGCCTAAATTTAAAGGTGTTATTGACTACATCTGGTACAACAGTAGTTCACTTACTTGTGGTGGTGCACTAGGCGCTGTAGATTCGGCCTATTTAGCACGAGCTGTTGGTTGTCCTGATGCCAACTTTCCCTCAGAGTAAGTAATTATACTAAATACTAAATAATTATAATTAGATAACTAATCATTACATTGTTATTACTATTATTACTATAGTCATTTTAGTATATTGTCGGAACTACGGTTTAGAGCCTCAACATCGTCAACACGCAATACACCCGGTCAAGGTGGCGGAGGCGGCGGTGGTGGTAATAGTCGACGTGCTTTTACGTATCGAAAAACATCTTGAATTTTCTTTTGCGCCCAAGGTATCGTTGTATTTCAATTTTCTCCTACATTTGTTCCAGTCTATATATTTAGACATTCTATATTGTACGGTTGTATATGGATATACGCAGCACTGATTTATATGTGCGTTGCCACTAGCGTATTACTATTACACATACCATCGCTATAGCTATAGTCTAGATATATATTTTTCATTACTTTATTGGTGACAATAGCGCGTACCTTTTCATTCTATCTACTTTTAGCCACGATTCTTACATACATACGACTTTCGTAGATCCATTTATTCATTATTGGCCGTGTTGTCGGCATATTTAGTCGTTGCTGTTGCTGTTTATTTATGCATCAATGTTAAATGTAATCACGAAAGACCCTATTATTACGCTTCACTTTTTATCTACATCACTTCTTATCCATTACTGGACTCCATTTTACGAGTATGCATACATTTCCTCTCCTATTTTCCTGTATGTACGCATCCACTTTAGAAGTAGACGATAAAGTAATCGCGATTGTTGTTATTCGTTGTTGTTCGGCATTCAATTAAAGGAAAAATTTAAACTATTTAATATCAATCATGTCAATATGTATTACAGCTACCAATGAATCAATAGATGTATTATTACAAATAATTTATTCAATAGATGCATTACTATGCGTAGTTTAAGCAGTAGGTGTATTAGTAATTTAGAGTATATCATAATTAGTATTTAATTAATTAATTGCATTTTATTGATTATATTATAATAGCAAGCACATCTAAATGTCTAATTATATATTAGTGCCGTTACTATCGCCACCAAAGGTAAGCTCTGCTGTATTCCAATCAGCCGTCAATTCTGCGGGTAATGATGGTGAAGATTGCCCAAAGTTACCTTCTTGGCTGCAAGTAATAGGCAATGGATTATTAGCATGCTCCTCTTGTTGCCACTGTTGTTTCTGAGCAAGAAGTTGGGCAAGTCGTTGTTCATGAGCCAGAATATTTGCCCGTAAAGTGGCCAGATGTACAATATCCGTAATACCTAAATAATAAAACACAATCAATAAAATTATAGTAATAAATTCATTTTAGAATAATTACTTTGTCGAAACTGTGTTTGGGCAGCCCTTAATGCACCTGGTACAAGTACACCATACCACGTCACTGGATCCCGTCGACCGGCTGGTGTCCATGTACGCATGCGTGTCATACGGAATGCTTCTTTATTCGGCTGAGACGATGCACCATGACCGCCAGCCACAGTATGATACGAACCAGATTCGTTTTTTGCGCCAGATGAATGCGGCGGTAATGGTGCGGACGACGACGATGAAGACGAGTGATTTTGTGATCCTGATGCATTATAGGCCGCCAACGATGACGCGTCATTTAGATCAAATCGATGACGTGATGTCAACGCAGTAGGGCTATGAATCTCAATGGCCGTTGCCGGCTCTCCAATCCCATCTTCATCGTTATCGGCCACAGGCATTTCAAACGGTGCAACTTTTAGTTGGAAATGTGTCGATGAAGCAACATGCCCATTAGATTCAGCGGTGACCGCATCATCTATAGTATTGGTTGTTGTTTGACTACTATTATTAATATTTGATATTGACGGTTTATTAAATTATGCACTACCTACACAGTTAAACTGGCCAACATACGCCGATCATACTGCGAACTTGAAAGATGTCGCTGGCCCATAATAAATTTTGCTTGTGTTAATTGCAAAAATCCCTATACATAATACATACATTAATACATGTATTACAAAACGTTAGCTATTGTTATCACCAGTATAATATGTCATTACCTGGTTCATATGAAGCCCAATTCTTTCACAGCGCGACTGATAGGCCATAACCAATTCTAGATGCTCTACCAACAATGCGTCTAATTGCTCGCATAGGCGCTCCATGATAACTGTTATCTATGCTGTTTTGGTTGTTGCTAGAAATATTATCCAATAAACTGATTGTGGAAAGGTTTAAATGACTAAACAGTAATATTCGCGATTACTGTCTATACCTAAGTCATTGAAAGTAAAACTAGGCCACCGAAAGAGTAATAGCGATAGTTAGTAATAGAAAAGCAATCGAATAAAGCAATTGAAAAGAACAACACGGTTGAATTTTGACTAGCGTATGGGAAAAGGATGCTGTCATTTAATAGTTGAAACGAATAAAGCCAAGTAAATAGGGGCACGTAATAAAGGGTAGCCAGACCGCGATGTCTGTGAATGACATAGCCATTGAAAGTCTATCCTGCAGCAGATAATTAAAAAGTAAAGCATTTTATGGATAAACAGCATCCGGGCATTGAAAATAACAGGAAATACTGTTAATCCATTTTTATTTTACTGTTGTGGCTTTTGAGATAGTTTTGATGATGTTATTTTGCCGAATAGGCCAAGCCTTTAAAGCACCTCGTGGTATTTACGAGCAATATAGATGTAGAAGACGGATAAACACAAGAGGAGGAGCTGTTCAGTCACCGCCGCCACGTACAGCCACAACAAATTATTCATCGCTTAGTGTATTGGCCGCGACGACTAAGCGATTTGGTCGTTATCGTGCTTTAAGACCACCATCGCTTCGCGTAGGAGTTGATCATATTCAGCGACGATCCGTACCCGAAACAGTAGATTGTCGTCCACCCTATGCCGATGCCAATTCTAACTATGCTTACGAAGATGAAGATCTACATCATGACGGTAGTATTGAATTAATCACAACGCCACAACAGATCAATAGTATGCGTGCTGCAGGTCAATTAGCAGCAGAGGCTCTTGATCTGGCACATAGCATGATTAAAGTAAGCGTAAAAGTAATTATTTATTGTGTATATACATCTTATAACATCTGTGATTAGCCTGGGCTAACAACAAATGCATTGGATAAAACGCTACACGATTTTATCTGTAGTAAAGGTGCTTATCCGTCACCACTGAATTATCGTGGATTTCCACGTTCAGTCTGTACCTCAGTATCCAATGTCATTGCCCATGGTATTCCAGATGAGTGCGTCTTATTTTAGCTTATTGTTAACAATAGAATAATAATAATAATAATAATACTAGACGACCTTTAGAAGATGGTGATATAATTAACGTGGATGTAACAGTAAGGAGATATAACAACTATTTATATATTTGTTGTGGCAAAATGTTAATAAGTTAAACAGGTTTATCGGCAGGGCTATCATGGTGATACGTCAGCAACATTCCTTGTAGGCCAGGTTGATGATTTAGGACAGTCATTGGTAAATACGACTCGAGAAGCAATGGAGGCTGCTATCCAAATATGTGGGCCGGGAGTGCCGTTACAAGAGATTGGTAGGACCATATGGTAAGTAAGCAGTAGCTTTATTGATAGTAAAATTCAGCAATAGGCTTTAGTGATTTAGCAGAAGCACACGGATTCCGAGTATCCAATGAACTATCCGGCCATGGCATTGGACGACTCTTTCACACATTACCTTTAATCTATCATCATCGTATCCTTTAATAGCTACTACTATTTAAAACGTTATCTGGTATACCTTTTATCGATTTATTTAGGTAATGACGAGACCGAGGTGATGGAACCTGGCATGACCTTTACCATTGAACCAGTAGTGTGTCAAGGCACCGCACAAAGTCGATTGTGGCCTGATGGCTGGACGCTAGTGACCAAAGATGGAGGAAGATCGGCACAATTCGAGCACACTGTGTTGATTACACCAGATGGTCATGAAATATTAACAAAGCTATCATCTTAAAATGGTACAACTAAATATCTATAAGAAATTTGCCTTTATAATAACGATAATAGTGTTTTTAAATGCTTTGTTTAACTTACTGATTCATTATTTTATTCCAAAATTGATTCAACAACAAAAATAGTTTTTACTCGTTGTAACATTTTGAATTTATACCATTTATTACTATTTATAAACCAAGATATTGTAATAACAATACTATTTAAATCATGTTAAAAAAGGCGTATTTATAAGTATAAAAATATTTATTACTGTTTTATTTTACTGCATCATTATTTGCTTGATATGTGATAAAAATATGTACGAATATGCTTATATGTTTGTTTAAGACAAAATAAAGCTTTTTGAGCAAAAGTGTATATTACTACCCTATTTGGCAATTATAGATTATCTAAATTTTCCACAGTAAACAATTGTAACTGCTACTTTTTACCATATTCATGCGCTATTTTCCAATTGTGCAGAATATTTCTATATAATTGATCAATAATTTTATTAATTGTAAAACTCGTATTCTTTTTAACTCATATTTTGTATATATTAAATGTTTATAATTGTTTCTATTTTGATTGTAGCATTATAATCTACTACGATGTGAATATAAAAGCATAAAAATGAAAATGAAAACATAATATTTCTACTGCTGTTACAACAAATTATTACATCATACTACTAATCATGGCACCAAACAATTATATAGTCGTTTATTAAACGATTCAAATCTATCTAGTTTATAGACAACTCATTGTGACTTTGTATGATGTCAATACACATTTTATTTATAGACCAACAATAACAATAGCTATGTGAATGTATAACCATCGTGTTTTTAAAATAAACAGCCTACATTTGTTCATGGCCTTTTCTTTCGACTTTCTGTCTACCATTGTTCCTCTTATCTATTGTGTATCAAGCTTAGTGCGCTATTCTAGTAAGCCATGTTTTTGGGTACTGATAATCACCAAATATGGCAAAATCACGACATTTTACTGTATCTGTGTCGGTTTATGGATGGACGGGATTAGTACTTTTTGCAACCAGCTGTCGAGTTATTTACCAAACAGTAGCTGCTCGGCCTGATTATTGGAACAATATAAAAGCAAATTTCCATTGGTGATCGATGTGAACAAGAATGGCTTACGTGCATAGTTGGTACATCAGTACTATACCAAAACCAAAAGAATCTACGTCCAATGTAAATCAAACAAAACAAGGGTATTTACTATTTATCATGCCAGATATTAATAGCAACAATAATGGGCGTACACTGTCTACTAGCTATTTACAATGTGTCTTTGATTTTGATAACACTCAATGGTTTTATGCTTATCAGAGGCGTCGACAGATTGTGCGCAACTTTTTGAAAGGTCAATTAAAAAAACAGATATACGAATTGCCAGCTGAGGGACACGCTGGACTGATACTATTTGACGTGAATTCTTGGTATGCATTGATGTTGGATGGAAAAGAAGATAGGCTTTGGTCAGTCCAACACAATGTTTTTAGTAAGAGAAACAAACATTATAGCGCTGAATTGGTATGGAAAAAGTTGGCTATTTCTCTACCGCCATCTTTATTTAATTGCAGAGACAACATTCTATATGGTTATGGAATACGCCGATTTGCTGTGGCTACTGTTGTTTTAATGACGTATAATGACGTAAAGACCATAGCTCCTGGGGATCCAATAGGTAGCTAATCATTAACAACGCTAGTTACTATGTTATATATTTATTAATGCATTAAAATAGTGAATATGGATGAATTAGAAGCACAGTATATTAGAGAAACTAAAGTTAAAGCTTCTGACACATCCTCAAATAGCACGCCTTCAGATAAACAAGAAAAAGACCGACGAAATGCCATTCTGGTATGGCCTAATGCTGGAAACTCATCGTCTAATATTATTTATCTTGGGCATGGCTATCAAAACAAGAGAATAGAAAAGTGCTCATATTTATTCGAGGTTTATAATGGATGGATACTTTTAAAGGCTATCCATACACAATATCCATATACTTGATTTGATTTATCTAATTTAGATGCAAATCAATGGATAAAGGGTCTAAAATCGACGATTACAGTGCATTTGCTTGTATTCAGTTTGCTTCTGAAGACCAATGCCAGTTTTTAACATTTACAATAATTCATGACATTGGAGAATTCGACCTTGCTTCTACCTTTATTGCTACTCAAGATTCACAAACTGTTGATAGTAATGAACAATCATCAGATATTCAATGGAAATTGTTCGACGCTCAAAAGGGCGAGGCTAAGAGTAAGAAGATATTATCGAGTCAGATCACCATTTCATATTGGCCAGATGCTGAAATCGAGCTTAAAACATATACTGAAAGGATGTGCCTAATCAGTCTATATCATGAACCCGATAATAAGAAGGACAGCAAAGAAGAAATGCTTAATGCTTTACTCTTATTTTTTGTATTTGAAAAGGCTTCATCAAATACCTCGCCGCAACCATTGTTCGACGACAGAGATTACGGCCAAGTATTGCCAATTGATAGTTCCGACCAAGGATATATTTTATGGAGTCGACCGATATTTGACAGTGATATTGCAGGCTTATACAGTGAAAAGCTGGTTGTCGTCTACAACAGTAAAACACTGGATGTACTGGATGCCAGATATGGAATTTTACTGCGTTCAATTGCTTGTCCCTCCTACTCTAAGCTTACTTCTTTTATTGGATCTTTATGTATTTTTAGTTGGCGCCATGAAGAAAATTGGTCATTGATATGCATACTGGCCGTATTTACGAACCAACAGCGTGCATTAATAGAAACAAGCTGTAGGCGACACTGAAGATGAGTATTTAAACTTTATCGAGGTACCACATTTACCAGCTGCAAAGAATGATAGAACATGGATACCTTCTGAATACAAAGCATCAAATGGTATGATTAGCCGAATAATATTAAAGATAGCCGCTATGAAGTTTGCGTTTTATAAATAAAAAGCTTTATTTCCAATCAATCAATACAGGTAGTTATTATAGAACACGTTGAATGTTTAAATGTAAGTAAATTAGATATTTGTTATAAAATTATATATGTATGGATTAAATGGTAACTATTAAATAATTTTAGTACATATATGTCTATGATATATTGATTTACTGCCAAATATTCGATACAAATGGCAGATAAAATGAAATATTATCAATTCAAACATGCAATCCATGTTGAGTCGTATTTCTAGTAATGATTGTATTAAAATTTAACAAAACTGGTTAAATTTACACATGATCTGTGTCCAAACGCACCCACGCATTATACATACGATCAACTAGTTGAACAATTGTCAAGTTTTTTCTTTTTTCTTCATCCCACTCTTGTTCTTTTTGCGTGCGTGCTAACAACATGACGGACATTCTGTAAGCAGATATTCAGGCATAGAACCACTGATTTATTGGTTGTTGATCTAACGATAAATTAGATCTAATACGCCCAAGGTGGATTGGGCCGATGAATTTGATGTTTCTGGTAGGTATCCACGCTGACAACTAGATCTACAGCTCATTCTTCAACCATATATAGCTCCGGTTATCGAGGAGGACAAAGATGTCAAGGTTATTGTAGAATTAAAACAAATGATCTTGGTAAAAAGATAAAGGTAAGCGGCAGTAGATGTGCCTAGATCTTGTACAAATAGTATTGATACTAATGTTTTTACTACTATTTACTAATAATCTAGGTGACGCGTCGCATTCGTATGCATATGGTAAAAGATCGTGTTCACAAGGCCGCTGCTTTGCGTAAAGTAAGCACATTGTAAATATGCTTAATAATAACACTAAACTATTTATTTATTTACTATTATAGCAATGGGAGAAGTTTGGCGACGAAAAAAACAAAGCACCAGGTCCAGATGTGACCACCACCGTTATTGGTGAAAAGGTCTTTTTGAAACTATCGACTACCGGAGCGGTAAATGACTTGATACTATTATTCGTTTGTTTATTAATAACAAATGATATACATATGTATATATATATTAGGCTATTGACGAAGATGCCGACGATGAGGAAAAGAAGCGCCAAGAGATGAAAGGCAAAAAGATTTTATGTCGTATTTGCAAAGGTGGCCATTTTACCTCCAAATGTCCATACAAAGATACGCTCAAGCCGCTTGATGAACTGGAAACTAGCGTCAAACCATCCATGGGCGCAGGTATGTATAATTATTAATAATAATGACATGACAATTGATAGATTATAAATTATTACTAGGTGCTGCTGCTGCAGGCGAAAGCAAATCCAGCTACGTGCCACCCCATCTCCGCGCTGGTGGCGACCCATCGCGTGCCAGTGGCGGCGATGCCTTTGCTGATCGCGATCGTCGTGGTAAATATTTATTAGTTATTGCTGCCATCATTATTTCCATTGCTAATGCTTAATTACCATTTTTTTAGATGAAAATACACTACGTGTTACCAACTTGTCTGAAGATGTACAAGACGAAGATGTTAAAGAGCTATTCCGTCCATTCGGCCCCATCAATCGTGTCTTTTTGTCCAAGGATCGTGAGACGGGTCTATGCCGCGGCTTCGCCTTTGTTACGTTTATGGGCCGATCAGATGCTCAGCGTGCATTGGAGGCTATCAATGGCTACGGTTATGACAACTTGATTCTGCGTGTGGAATGGGCAAAGTAAGTAATACTATGACAATAGCTACACACAATATAATAATGCGATTACTTTTATTTAATATTTAGGCCTAATCCCGATAAATAAACATCCAATGGCGTTATCAAATGCTAGTTGATTTGTTATTCTTTATAAATTTGGATTCAATCAATCATATAATCAGTGTCACTCTATTGTGTGTTTATTAGTTATAATATTTAATGTCTAGGTGAATCATCGTCATTTATTTATGCTGAGTCAAACATTATATTATTTTTATTCGACTGGCATTGCCACTTCAGCGCTATCATCTCGAACAAACTCTACGACCATCTCACAGTGCTTTGTATGCGGGAATAAATCAACCGGCTTTGCTCGAAGTGGTCGGAATGGCTTGCCGCAGTACCGATTTGATGTAGGACGGCACAGATCAATAAAGTTCTTTGATGCTTGTTTTGCATCGCATGCTACGAAAACAATACGATGAATGGCTGCGCACTGACGCACCGCACTAATAACACTTGGATGGACACCAGCACGTGGTGGATCAAGTACGGCAACGACTGGTGCATTGGATGGCAACTGGCTAAGTACACGGTCAATATGGTCTTCCACTTTACCACAATGGTAAGTGACATTCGTACAGCCTAATGCGAAAGTGTTATTTATCGATATTAGTATGATTAGTGAGAAAGTATAAAAACATACCATTAAGTTCCACGTTAAGACGAGCTGCTTCAACTGCTTCCTCGCATAGTTCAACGCCAATGACTTGTTGCACCTTTGAGGCCATAGTAATACCAATTGTACCGGTACCAGAGCATAAATCGAGTAGAATAGTTTGTGGGTCGCCCAAAGAGCACCATTCCTGGACAATGCTGTACAGCTTTTCGGTAGCCTTTGTATTTACTTGGAAGAATGAAGTGGCAGACAAACGGAAACTATCATAACATATAGCCATAAGCATTAATGATAATCACATTGATATACAAATAATACTTACCGGCAGTTGAGTAATTCTTCGTGTATAATGCCATCACCCTTCAATTGTTCAAATGGCGCTTTATCTGTAAATCCATTAAACATTTCGCCCCATGCCTAATTGTGTCATAATAATAATAATAAATCAATTAATCAACCAATATATTTTATACTATCAACCAATTACTTACCTGTACCATCAATGTAGTTATTGGTACTTCATTTTGTTCCAAAAATGTCTTCGATACAAGCTGCTTTAATTGATCTATTTGTTCGACTGACAAATCAGTAGGATTATATTGTACGACAACCATATCTAGTGCAGCATAGTTAGTATACATATAGTTTAACTCATTATACTTCAACCTACTTTCGCCAGTATCTTGTGTTTTGATTAGCAAATTACGCCAGACACCTATAATATATTAATTATTAGTCAATCTATATTTTAACTATTGCCATGTCCATACCTTGCTTTGTAACTCGGTTGTAGACTGGATATTCGGCCTCACGTACACATTTCTACAGTATTGCTATCAGTACTTATTTTATTCAAATCCACTCGATTGATTACCTCCATATAATTGGCCAGTATCTTTGCAGCTGGGTGAACGTGTTTACAATTGGTGGCATTCTATATTTTGATGATTGCTTTATTAATCATACTATTTATCCTACATCTATACTTACCAGTACGGCCACTTGGCCATCTTTATAACCGCCCAATAAGAATCCAACTGTTGGTTCATCACTAGGATTTGTGCCAATTGTAAACTCGCACTTTGAACGATATCCTTCCTGGACGGGTGATGGTGTAATTTCCTCGATAGCAAATGCCTCTGCTCCTCTAAATAAACATAGTATTATCAGTAACTAGTTGGCAACAAACTATTCTACATACGTGTTATCAACCCATGCCAATGGTGTCTTGGCAGTGGCACTAATCTTTCGCATTTCTTTTTGGAAATCAACCATAGTATTCTTGGAGGTGCGCCATTTATTCAATAGCTGTTTGCTATACTCGATACTATCCAATAGCAATTAGCTAGCGGTTGGGCAGTTGCGTAGATCAACTTACGCGTGCATTGGCGTTACTTGGTCGGCCAAACGTTGGTCGGGTGTTCGAGTATCCGTCTCGGCTTCAGCGCGGCGTGCTTCGCGCTTTCGTTCATAGAAACGCTCACGATCCTCGTCGTTGACAACTTCCGCTTGTAGCTTATTTTTCTTCATAGTAGCAGCGTTGAATTTCTCCAACACTAACAACTGCTCATCAGCGTTCTACTAGCAGTGCCAGTTAACAAACCAAATGCAACATACTGCTATTTATTGCTGGCTCTTACCTTAACCGACACCATGGCATAGGTCCAAGCAGGTGCCTTATTAATCCGAATCTCAGTTAGACCCAGACTGTTGGCTGCAAACTTTTTCAACGCATTGCCTGTCGTATACTTTGGTAGATTACTGACCCTCAAACGAAACATGGCGGTCTGTTGTTGTTCCTGAGAGGTAGGTGTTGATTCGGTCGTGGGTGTTGCTGCTGGTTCTTCAGCTACAGTCGTAGCCGCTTCCTGAATATTATCTACGCTATCGTTCTCTTCTATACGGGCTCTCTTGACTGACTGGTCGTTTTCTAGAGCAGCAGAATCGCGATCGGACATTGTTTAGTATAGATTTGTTTAACGTCAATTACGTTGCTGTAAAAAATGCTTTTACAAAAAAATAAATTGATGCAGAATTATAACAAAATCAATAAAGTGTTGTCGGTGCAGATATACACAAAACGCTCCGTTTATATTATAGCTAGTTGACAATAAAATTTAATATACAGACACCTAAATGTAACAAACAGCTATTAGACATGTATTTAGTAACTTTAAATGCAAATAATATTAATATATTACGAATACTGACAGTACCATAATAGAATACTTTAATATTCAATTAAATATATATAAGTTATTATTTGCTTTGTTTTACAGTTTAGATAAATTGATTTAGCTCGTTAATTATTATGTTATACTAATGGCATTAATGAATTGTTGGTTCTAATAGCATAGTTGTTGTAACAGTAAAGTTTTATAACAATAGCAATAGTAAATTGGATGATTGCCAATTAGTATTGATTGAAATACAAGTTAAACTGGTTGAACTTCACTTTGACTCCCACATTTGGAGTCCTCAAAGCAAAATTTGTTTCAATTAAAGTCATGCTGTTCTGCGCAGCAAACATAGTTATAATGTTCATTTAACTACTTTGCAATTCA
The DNA here is from genome assembly GCA_025786725.1 of Syncephalis fuscata. NCBI lineage: Eukaryota > Fungi > Zoopagomycota > Zoopagomycetes > Zoopagales > Piptocephalidaceae > Syncephalis > Syncephalis fuscata. The sequence continues at coordinate 773,532 of JAHLTZ010000002.1, read as the reverse complement.
CGAGGCCGATCATTGTTGTTGTTGGCCATGTGTAGAAAAATTGATGAATATTAATAAAAGCCATTGATTGTGATTCCATATCGTTCCGCAGTTGTTATTGTTGTTACTACGTACAGTGTGATTTCCTTGTGTCTAAATGGTCTCTTCTATTTTCCAATCTTTTATTGTTGCATTTGGGCATATTTGCAATATAAGATACTCATCTATAGTGACAAAAAGGTAGAATGACTAGCATTTCTGATATTCACCATTGTCTTGAACATTCTTGATATCAATTTGATAGGCGCGGTTTATTTGCCGACCATCAATAAAGCAAATGGCCTCCACCATATGCAATAATGATAGGTTGAGTGTCTTTACCAGAAAGATCTGTGGTGATAGTTGTAACCAGAATATACGGCATACCGTTGAGGTTACTTGAACATGTGTTGATGTAAAACAAGGGAAATAAAGACTAGTGATTGAATAATGTTTTATTGATATTCAAATACGCATGCTATTTATATTGTTATATTTAACATTATTGTATAATATATTACTGAATAGAACAATAGGATAGTAATAAGAAAAAGGAATGGAATGAGTACATAAAACGTGGGGGTCAAAGTACAGTAACTTCGTTAAACTAACTATTAAAATAATGGGTGATGAAATAAATAAAAATAAAATAATTATTATAAAATAATTAACTACACACACCCATTTTATTGGCTAAAAAGCAGTACGCATATATACATACACAATACTCTTTCTCATGAAATATTACGCCATCTAGTCACGTGACCTCTGGATACGAGCAAAACAAAAAAGTAGCAACGGGTAGTTTCGATCTACCGACCTTTGGGTTATGAGCCCAACGCGCTTCCACTGCGCCACGTTGCTTGTTGAAATTTAGTGCATTTTTAACTAAATAAGGCAAAATATTTTTAAATTAAACAACAGAATTTACGCAGCTATTGCTAGAATGAATAGCCAATGGCTGCATATATAATTGCAAAAGTCTCAGCTACTATTATATATTGAATTATGTGTGTTTTATATTTTATAATTAATAAATATATTAATAATGTTTAATTAGATAAATGTTATTTAGTATTTATTTAATTGATTGGTATTAGTAGTATAATTTACATTATTATTATTTTTCACAGAAATAATATACTAAATCTTATTAATGGTAGATGAAGCATCAGTATATTGTATTGTTGATATGTAAATACGTATTGCTCATTACGCATTGTGTATTGCGTATTATTTTATTTCTACACGTGTAACTACATTTGGTGTAACTATTTAGTAACCAATTAGTATACTGATTTTAATAAACGTTATCAATAACATAAAAACATTGTTATCGCTATTTTTGCATCTTGGCTTACGTTGATAGCCAGTATTCCATGTAATTAGTTTGTTTATCTAGCTAATGCCATAATTGCGTTATATTACAACCAAGGTCTTGGTGTAGTTGTTGCGAATCCATGTGAAAGCTTCTAGCGCTGTCAGGTGGTGTGAGTGAGATGGATAGCCATCAAAAGCTCAATCTCGATGGAATAGATCTAAACACGTGGGTCTATATTGAGATTCCGTTGTTGGCTAGGCAAAGGGACGCGCCTATAATAGGGATTGCATATCCGCTAATGCTTCAGCTGTTTGCTGTCCTTTCTTGTTTGCAAACTGCACACAACTCCCGTTCTATTAGGCTGTCGACGTATACTATCTGCATTGCCGTTTCTTTTATTCAAGATGTCCGTCGAGACTAAGCACAGTGATGGCGTAGAATACTACGATGATTTGCGTATTGATGGCTACGATCCGCTTATTCCACCACAGATTCTTCAACAAGACCACCCCCTGGTATGCTAAATCTTATGTTAGAATAGCAATTGTATAGCATGTCTCTAACGGCTACTTTTCTAGTCTGAAGAGTCCAAGGCAACTATTGCGCGCGCACGTCGTGATTGCTGCGCAGTAGTTAATAGAGAAGACGACCGTCTGGTGGTCGTTGTTGGTCCATGTTCCATTCATGATCCTAAAGCTGCATTGCTCTATGGTAAATAGAAGCGATTATACATCGATATCGGTATTTGGATTACCGATGATGTACTAATAACTGCATCTAGGTAATCAACTAAAAGAGCTTGCTGAAAAGCACAGGAACGATCTGGTAATCGTTATGCGAGCGTATTTCGAAAAGCCTCGTACTACCGTTGGATGGAAGGGGCTTATTAATGATCCAAACATTGATGGCAGGTAAGTAATAACAATAACAATAACAATACTGGTAATACTAGTAGTATTAGCCAAGTACCAATACTAACCAAATACTAATAGTTTTAAAATCAATCACGGTCTCCGAGTTGCCCGTCAATTACTATGTGACTTGGTAGGCATTACAATGTTTATTTTGCCATCAATATCTAATTGTATAATATAATGTGTTTATAGACTCATGCAGGTATACCAGTTGGTAGCGAGCTTTTAGATACCATTTCGCCTCAGTTTATTGGTGATTTAATATCATGGGGTAAGAAGGGATAATAAAAATGTTTTGTATGTATATTGACTGTCGACTATCCATTAGGTGCTATTGGTGCTCGCACTACGGAAAGCCAACTGCATCGAGAATTAGCCTCTGGTGTCTCATTTCCTGTAGGATTCAAGAATGGCACTGATGGCAACTCACGCATTGCTATTGATGCTATTCGTGCCTCGTCGCATCCTCATCACTTTTTGGGTGTAACCAAGCAAGGCTTAGCTGCCATTACAAATACCAAGGTAAATGGCTAAATACCTGAATATAATAATAATAACATTATTTAATAGGGAAATGCCTTTTGTCACATTATTCTTCGGTAATAGTACAATAATTCATTTAACAATTTAGCATTAACACTGTTGTTTTAGAGGTGGCAGCAGCGGTCCAAATTACGAGAAACAATATGTTGATCAAGTGCGTGCCGATTTAAGCAAAGCTAAGCTACAAGAATCGATTATGATTGACTGCAGTCATGGTAACAGCCGAAAGGTCTACAGCAATCAAGTATTGGTGGCATCTGACTTGGTAGGTAGAATAACCAGTATGGGAATACCAACAACATTGCTTGCTTACATAACTTGTATCGATGTCCCACGGTTTAGGCCAAACAAATCTCGGCTGGTGACGCATCAATTACTGGTGTCATGATCGAGTCCAATATTGTCGAAGGCCGTCAAGATGTGCCTGAAGAAGGCCCGGCTGGACTCACCTTTGGCCAAAGTATCACCGATGCTTGTATATCGTTTGACTCAACCATTGGTGTGCTGGACGAATTGGCCGCGGCCGTACGGGCTCGACGTGCAGTTTCTGCCTAGTGAATCAACCAGCAGCCCATGTGTGTTGTAGTCTTTTTCTACACAGCAGCTGATCTGCAGCATAACAATTCTTTTTGGTGGTTATACATTCTGATATTGACTATTGCAATGGTATTGGAATAAATCTATCTTTATTTTACAACTCAACTCGCAAAAGTGGATGCAAGTTGCGTCATACTGACACCCCTTTCCCCGACACAGATGACTATAGTATTTATATCGACATTTTTGATCTTCCATTGTATTCCGTTAATTTCTTTCCTTTTATTACCTGATTATCCAACCACTACTATCAATCTTTGCTTAAAATGTCTGACTGGGATGATGTTACAGTATTGCGCAAGCGTCAAGACGTTGCACGGGCAACGAAGGGCGCAGGCGCATTGAATCAAGCTCGCCGTACAGGTGCTGTTGTAGCTACCGAGCGTAAATGTAAGCTGAAGTGCATGATAGCTGTAGATTGCTATGCAGTACCGATTAGACGCTAACAACTATATCAGTTACGGGTGCTACCAATAAGAAGGGATCTGATGAGCATCAGCGTTTGGCTAAAATCGACAACGATGAGAACATTGCCAAAGTGGAAACTGTTAGTCTAAGCGTTGGTCTTGCCATTCAGAAAGGGCGCCAGAATAAGGGAATAACACAAAAGGATCTGGGCCAGACTATTAATGAGAGGGCAAACGTTATCAACGACTATGAGGCTGGCCGTGGTAAGTACTAGTTACGAAGATGGGACCAGTAGAAGCCTTTATTAATAATACGTTTGGTTGTCATTGCATTTATTAGCTATTCCTAGTCAACAAGTATTAAGTAAATTGCAACGTGCACTTGGCATTAAATTGCTTGGCAAGAATATTGGGGAACCACTAGGACCACCAGGCAAAAAGAAATAGGAAGCTTAATAAATGTTATGTTTAAAAATCGATTTTATTGCAGTAGTATAGTGATATATTTAGTTTCCATGAATGCCAGTATTCCGAATAGATGCAGATGTAGTAGTAGTGGCAGTAGTAGTGACGGCACCGTCTTTCCAGCCTGGTACAATACGATTGGAATCTGTATCGTGTCGCCATAGCATGTGTGGTGGACTGTAGAGTGGAGTGTTGATTTTCATTCGGCAGTGGCGTTCGCACCATCCATACATGATGGAGTGTAATAAACCAGATATGTTAAAAAGTACTAGAGCACATATTTGGGCGGTTAAATGGTCATGTTGAAAGACCAAGTAGGCAATATAGATGAGCATTGGTGTCCATGGAATAATAAATGCCCATGTATAAAATTTGTTGATAAGTGGAGGTGTCCAGTTTTCAAGGACAGTTGTGGTAAGTGTGTTAGGATGCATTCTAGTAGTTCGAGTAAGTTTAGTTGGCGAAGGAGGCATGCTATGTTTGCCTGGTAAAGTGTTGATGCTCAAAGAATGAACATGTGTTTTATCAGTATCGAATGGAGCAGCAGTAGGCATAGGTGCTGTTGGAGTCTGTGGTAATTCAGGATCCGGATCTAGTATGATTTCTTCAAGAATCTCCATGCTTTCATTTGAAGGACAGCTAGATAGTATGCTGATTGTTGTGGCATTAACTAAAGTGCCGTCTTTTACCTCGGAGGTAGGCTCAGCTGCAGTGGGAGTAGCTGTGATCCCAATGGGTGGTGATGATGGCGATGCTGTTGGTATTGATAACATTGTCCATTCTCTAACCAATGCAGAAAGGCGTTTAGGCTGTGCTGGTGATGTAGTCGGTGGAGTGACTGGTTGTTCGCTTTGTGTAATACTTGGCGATTGAGATATAGAAGATGCAAATGAAAATCGTTTATGTCGAAACGCGGTCAAAGGCCGCAGAGGTGGCTCAAGTGCTTCTTCCATAGCTTTTGATTGTTTAAAATGCAACTGTTCTGATGATGATGATGATAATGATGGTGATGGTGGTAACGGCGATGGTGGTGGCGTTGGCGATACTGATATTGTTCGTTTTAAGCGTTGGCTGCGTGGCTGTGGCTTTAGAGTAGTGCGTGGGCAGTTTATTAATTGCTCTGTCGCCAGTTTCAATTGAATATACCAAGGTGTAGCCATTGAAGATGCCGTACGCTGTTCTATTGTTTGAGCAGATAAATAACAGTGTATGGATTCTACGCCATTAGCACTGCTAATGCTACTACGAGTGCTGCTGGGCCTGTGCTGCTGTTCTGTATTGGCTGCCGTAAATAGATGGCTTGGATCATTGTGCTGCGCAAGTCTTTGACGACTGTAGCTATGACTAATACGGGCTGTCCAGCAATAGCTGATTGTAACCGATAGCATTGTGCATAGTGGTATGGCAAAATGAAGCCAGCCACTTGCAGCCTGGTTATAAAAACTGCCTGTAGCAGTGTAGCACCTAATAAATACCAATTAGTTGAACCAGTCAATAAATTATGCGTGTAAGTAATTTACCATGCACCGGCCGAGCCATAAAATCCGAATAGTTCGCCGATTAGCGTAATTAAACTTGCAATCAATATCAGCGGTAGTAACAAGTGTAAATCATAAAAACCAAATGTAATGGGCCGGCCCAAATACGTGGTAAGGATGAATTCTGATGCCATGGCCAATATTAATAGCTGCTGTAAACTAATCCAGAACTATATAGAATTGTGATTATCCAATAAATTGATGAGTAATTTAGTTTACCTGTAATATACCGCCGATAGTTGCACAGGATGCAAAAGGCATGATTTGGCGATGATTTAATGTGTAGATGTGATCTGAATTGGTAGATGGTGCCAAATAAGTACTAAATAGTTAGCGTTTTATGGTATATTTACCGATGAAATGAGTGAGATTGACGGCTATATCAATGATAGAAAGGTATAGAATCAATCGTTGAGATGGAGTTTTGTAGAGTCGACGCATGGAAATGTAGAATAAAAGACCACAAGTAGCCTAGTGTATTTCATTAATAAATAATACTTTTAAATAATAAATGTTATCTTACCAATAGCGATGCTGATGTAATAACTATTGCCGTACCATGAATACCATAGTTTGGATAAGCCTTGTTTAGAGACGGTGTGGCATTATATTGAGCCATTACTGGCAAGCCATCCTGGTCGTCGCCTGCTGGTAACATGTCAATGGTAGCACCTGTTAATTAAAAACTGGATGCTAATCAAAATAAAAAATTATTGGAGAAACAAAAAATATATAGCAATAGTATTGAATTTGGATAGATTCAAAGACAATTTTAGGTAGAGACGGCGTAATTGTAATGGTATTTCGTGGAATGTCGTTGTATCTGGCTGGCTATAGTAAATATTGTTTATTTACTGATGCAACATGCTTGTAATTATGCTGGCAACAACATTGGAGGCGTACCAGTGGGGTAGGGGGGGTATTTGGCAGCAACATATTATCTCATCATTCAATGAAGCTATTGGATTATTAGCAGATAATTAATGCATTGGATATACGGATGATCTTTGGAGCTCAAGCAATCTGACGATCCGGTGTACATGTACTGCTCACTCGCTTATTTACGCGTGTATGTAAAGTAGATCTTTTTCTCCTTTATTATTATAATAATTGTTGCTTACTTTTAGATAACTAAATAAAAATAGAATAGTGTACTGGATGTTTAATACTCATAAACTAAGTGGTTTTACACTTATGAGCGGTGTCTTTTGCTTCTTTCATATCACCATTAGAAGCAGGAGCGTCGACGTTTGCATTAATTCGATTAATTCGTAATTTAAGCAAGTTTCCTCGTCCTAGCGAAGCATAGACTGCATAGTGTGCTATACCTGAGCAGAGGAAAAACGAATTGGCTGCTAGCGGGACACTGGAACTAGACCATCCTGTGGCCAAGTAAATTGTGTAAATAATTACAGGTGTCCATTGCGAAATAGCAGCAATAAGTATGCGGTAAAATAGTGAACTGCAGCGTGTCGATGGTGTCGACAAATACGACGCTGCGGCTGGTAATATGCTTTTTGCCATGCAGTAAGCTTTCTAGAAGCTAAAGATTGGGCTGCGGGTTGGTTTATAGATTGTATATTATGCGAGTTAGTAGTCTGTTGATTATTAGCCCTGACGGTATTATAACCACTTTCATGAGATGGATTTTGTATGCTTGTAGCTAATGAAATGTTGTTGGAATATAATTCTAATTGAGTAGGGCCATTCTCCGGTTCATAGGTCGAATCTGCATCGCATTCAATGCAGTTGGATGTGTTTAAATGTTGCTCTAAGGTCTTAGGATCAACATTAATAGGCGGTTCTTCTGCAGTTTTCTCCTGAGCATCGTGTACATCCCTGCGTACTTCATATGTTGCCAGGCCGTAGCCAATGCACGTGCCAAATACACCAATGGTTGGGACAACTAAGCGGTATAATATGTTGGCACCATAACCGTAGTCGCTGTCTGCTCTAATAAAGCACCTATTTTATTGTTGATTAGCCTTGGGTTGTTAATACAAAAAATGCTTACCAGTAACCGGACGAACCAAATGAGTCAAGAATAATCCCAGGCAGGACAAGTAATGCTGATACAACAAACGTAGGTACCAGCAAAAACAAGTCCCATCGGCCCCAGCTTACAGACTTTCTCGCCCGTGCACACAAGCCAACATTGATGGCAAGAAAAGTAACCATTACAACTTGAGTTCCTGTCCAAAACTATAGCGTTTAATACGAATTGTTAGATAGTGCTATTTTCAATGTATTTTATACTAACTTGGTAGATTGTGCCAACAGCTCGACATGCGTCGTAGCTAAATGGGTGATGAGAAAGCATTGTATGGATATGGTCTAAATACAATGATAAATAAATAATTAGCAACACAGTGATCAGAATTATAATAAATGACGTATTAACAAACCTGACAAGTGTAGGCCACAACCAATGACGTCAAATGTGGCCAAGTAAATAGGAATCCGTTGTGTTGGATTATGCCAACGACGATTGACAATTGAGGAAAATATCATGCCCATAGCGCACTAAATAATAGTTAGTTATGTCTATTAAAGCAATTTAAATGTTAATATTTACTAAAATGGATGCTGTGATTAATACCATCGATATTGTATGGATGCGAAGAGCCGGCTCGAGTGCATCTAATATCGCATTGACAGCGGCAAGTGCTTCTGCGTTATTGCCTCCAGGCAACACTAGTGTAATACCAGCCACATGACGTTCATGCACCGATTTTACCAGTGAGTCGTCAAAAATTTGAACAAACCGGGACAGAGGTGGTAGAGGTGTAGAAGTGCCAGATAAATCATGGTTAATGCTATTCATTTTGCAAAAAAAGAAAGAAAGAAATTGGTGCCAACAAGGCGAAACATGTGAACGCATGTGCAATATATTGAAAGTTGAACCCGAGCCGGCACGAGATTTTCTCTATGCATTGCGAACTAGCGTATTTTTTGATTGGTACAAGTTTTATTTTTTAAAACTCACCACCGGATGCTGTTTACCCGCAATGTCGAGAATCAAAGACTGTCTGGATAGGTACACTGCAATGTGATGTTCATAATTGTGATGATGGTGTTTTTTTCTGTTAATGCATTGCTTACTAATCCTTTTTGGCCTAGCAAAACTCGTTATGCTTAATGTGACAGTATTTACACATTCAAGGGAAATTGCTCAGTCTATAAAAATGCAAAAAAGTGTTAATCTCCGAAGAGATATCAGTTGCATAGAGATGTGGATAATTGCTTTTACATCTGAATTAGTGAGACATTCGTCATAATGTCTTATTTCTATGTAAAAAACATTGTATTTCTGATAGCCATCACATCACAATTCTATACTGTATAGCAAATCTTGTACTTGAATACTGCATGTAATTTACGCTTTGGGCCGATAATCGCCTTGTCCAGCGTTCTAATTCTATATTTGCTGTAAATTTATTTGTTAAATAACTGTAAACTGGCAATATTTTGTATGAGCATTTTAGAAATTCATTAGCAATGAACCAGTACGCCAAGGTCAATAATAAACATTTATTACATATCTGGCCATCAAAATCGTGGGTAAATTACAGTCTTAATTGTAAATATATTGTTTTGAAGTGATTAAGTAAAACTTTGTTTGTATCTTCAATAGTTTACTGCATACAATAGTCTATGAAATAATATATAATAGCTTTATTACTATATTTTCTTTTGAATGTGATATTTTTATTTTACTGCATCATTATTTGCTTGATATGTGATAAAAATATGCACAAATATGCTTATATGTTTGTTTAAGACAAAATAAAGCTTTTGAGCAAAAGTGTATATCACTACCCTATTTGGCAATTATAGATTATCTAAATCTTTCCACAGTAAACAATTGTAACTGCTACTTTTTACCATATTCATGCGCTATTTTCCAATCGTGCAAAATATTTCTATATAATTGATCAATAATTTTATTAATTGTAAAACTCGTATTCTTTTTAACTCATATTTTGTATATATTAAATGTTTATAATTGTTTCTATTTTGATTGTAGCATTATAATCTACTACGATGTGAATATAAAAGCATAAAAATGAAAATGAAAACATAATATTTCTACTGCTGTTACAACAAATTATTACACCATACTACTAATCATGGCACCAAACAATTATATAGTCGTTTATTAAACGATTCAAATCTATCTAGTTTATAGACAACTCATTGTGACTTTGTATGATGTCAATACACATTTTATTTATAGACCAACAATAACAATAGCTATGTGAATGTATAACCATCGTGTTTTTAAAATAAACAGCCTACATTTGTTCATGGCCTTTTCTTTCGACTTTCTGTCTACCATTGTTCCTCTTATCTATTGTGTATCAAGCTTAGTGCGCTATTCTAGTAAGCCATGTTTTTGGGTACTGATAATCACCAAATATGGCAAAATCACGACATTTTACTGTATCTGTGTCGGTTTATGGATGGACGGGAATTAGTACTTTTTGCAACCAGCTGTCGAGTTATTTACCAAACAGTAGCTGCTCGGCCTGATTATTGGAAACAATATAAAAGCAAATTTCCATTGGGTGATCGATGTGAACAAGAATGGCTTACGTGCTATAGTTGGTACATCAGTACTATACCAAAACCAAAAGAATCTACGTCCAATATAAATCAAACAAAAAAGGGTATTTACTATTTATCATGCCAGATATTAGTAGCAACAATAATGGGCGTACACTGTCTACTAGCTATTTACAATGTGTCTTTGATTTTGATAACACTCAATGGTTTTATGCTTATCAGAGGCGTCGACAGATTGTGCACAGTTTTTTGAAAGGTCAATTAAAAAAACAGATATACGAATTGCCAGCTGAGGGACACGCTGGACTGATACTATTTGACGTGAATTCTTGGTATGCATTGATATTGGATGGAAAAGAAGATAGGCTTTGGTCAGTCCAACACAATGTTTTTAGTAAGAGAAACAAACATTATAGTGACGAATTGGCATGGAAAAAGTTGGTTATTTCTCTACCGCCATCTTTATTTAATTGCAGAGACAACATTCTATATGGTTATGGAATACGCCGATTTGCTGTGGCTACTGTTGTTTTAATGACGTATAATGACGTAAAGACCATAGCTCCTGAGATCCAATAGGTAGCTAATCATTAACAACGCTAGTTACTATGTTATATATTTATTAATGCATTAAAATAGTGAATATGGATGAATTAGAAGCACAGTATATTAGAGAAACTAAAGTTAAAGCTTTTGACACATCCTAAATAGCACGCCTTCAGATAAACAAGAAAAAGACCGACGAAATGCCATTCTGGTATGGCCTAATGCTGGAAACTCATCGTCTAATATTATTTATCTTGGGCATGGCTATCAAAACAAGAGAATAGAAAAGTGCTCATATTTATTCGAGGTTTATAATGGATGGATACTTTTGGAGACTATCCATACACAATATCCATATACTTGACTTGATTTATTTAATTTAGATGCAAATCAATGGATAAAGGGTCTAAAATCGACGATTACAGTGCATTTGCTTGTATTCAGTTTGCTTCTGAAGACCAATGCCAGTTTTTAACATTTACAATAATTCATGACATTGGAGAATTCGACCTTGCTTCTACCTTTATTGCTACTCAAGATTCACAAACTGTTGATAGTAATGAACAATCATCAGATATTCAATGGAAATTGTTCGACGCTCAAAAGGGCGAGGCTAAGAGTAAGAAGATATTATCGAGTCAGATCACCATTTCATATTGGCCAGATGCTGAAATCGAGCTTAAAACATATACTGAAAGGATGTGCCTAATCAGTCTATATCATGAACCCGATAATAAGAAGGACAGCAAAGAAGAAATGCTTAATGCTTTACTCTTATTTTTTGTATTTGAAAAGGCTTCATCAAATACCTCGCCGCAACCATTGTTCGACGACAGAGATTACGGCCAAGTATTGCCAATTGATGGTTCCGACCAAGGATATATTTTATGGAGTCGACCGATATTTGACAGTGATATTGCAGGCTTATACAGTGAAAAGCTGGTTGTCGTCTACAACAGTAAAACACTGGATGTACTGGATGCCAGATATGGAATTTTACTGCGTTCAATTGCTTGTCCCTCCTGCTCTAAGCTTACTTCTTTTATTGGATCTTTATGCATTTTTAGTTGCCGCCATGAAGAAAATTGGTTCATTGATATGCATACTGGCCGTATTTACAAACCAACAGCGTGTATTAATAGTAAACAAGCTGTAGACGACACTGAAGATGAGTATTTAAACTTTATCGAGGTACCACATTTACCAGCTGCAAAGAATGCTAGAACATGGATACCTTCTGAATACAAAGCATCAAATGGTATGATTAGCCAATTAATATTAAAGATAGCGCTATGAAGTCTGCGTTTTATAAATAAAAAACTTATTAGTTTATTCAACTATTGTCTTATTATCTTTATTCTTATTGCATCGATGTAAATGTTGTGTTATTTAACGGTATTATACAATTTACTGTTTATAATAATTCATTAAAAAGCTTATATGATTTAAATATCAATTAAAAAAATGATTATAATAATTACATATTATTTAAAGTCGATAAACTCCAAGGAATATTAGCTTCTTTCAAACCAATCCGGTATAATGCCGCTCAATTGTAGACTATCAAGAATATGTTTGAAATTCAAAGCATCAGCCAAGTCACAATTCCACAATCTTGCACCCGTAAAAGTTTTATGAGCTTTCTTACAATGTTAGTTTGCGCACGTACAAGCAATCTAGATGTTAGAATAAAGTATTTATTTTGTATTCAATCTATAAATTATAGCACCTTAGAAGTCTATGTACTTTACTTTGCATAATTTCTATATTAATACGGAAGTGGATTATCAATTATTTTGAATATTTCTAAACTTTGAGCTTGACCAATGGGACAGGTTTTAGAGCTGTTATACTCATCAATTAAAAGCATATTGAACAACTATTTTAAAGCGTATGCTTCAAGCCAGCACCTCAAATAGGTTCTTGAAACTTTACATGACTTGCAGGCCAGTTACCAAATATCAAAGTAGCATCACTGCCAAACTTGGATTTAATCTTACTGATGAGCTTTTGGTCCGCTTGCTGTTGCCTAATGTACAAAAATAGCTTTAGTTTTCTAAGCAGCCAGTTTGTTTGATAGGATCTATATTTGTTTGATAAGCGTAATATGGTGCAAGATATTGGCAGGCAACAGCACAAACGGCGAGATATTTTTTAAAATTAGATAAATTAGCAAATCTGGTTTGACATTAAAACAATAATATTTTTTTCTTTGAACATTGGGATACTTTACCTTCAATTTCAATCTGATTCTGCGATGCTTCTTGTCTCGGTATCAAAATGTCTTTGATTTGAAGTATATCTGTAGGTTATTGGCTCTTGAATGATGCTGGATTCGTGCACACAATACATCAAGTATTTTCTTCCGGTATCAATTAATAAACACTTGCTAGCAGTTGATTTTAGATTATTTTTGTCAATGTCGTTAATGTATTAAAACAAATATCATATCTGTCTTTTTTGAATTTCTTTTGAATTATAGCCAGATTTGAATCCGTTTTGGTGCCATTGTTCTGCATCAATATAGAGACACCAGCACCATCTGTTTGAATCGATCCTAGATGTAGCCAGTAGATACAAAAAGACCATAAAGGTTACTTAAACATGCGTGTTAATGTAAAATAAGGAATAAAATTTAAAATTAAATAATGTTGATTGTGTTATGAAAGTGTACAATTATTATATTGTAAATATCTGCTGTAATTGGTGTTTAGTTAATACGGGTGATATTTAATAAAGGTTTTTTTACGAAATAAGGCGGGGATGAATTCTGGACAGGAAAACATATCGTTTATTGAATATTGCATTAATTGACGCTTATTATAAAGGCTAATAATGTAATGGTAAACTATGTATATATATGTCAGACATGTTTCATTACAAAATCCCTCGTAATCGTCACAATATTAAAACATAGCGACAGCATACCTGTACAGCTTTTATAACATTGTACATGTTACATTTTGAATTAATTATTATTTACAATTATTTAATTATTGAATATGGCGACGACATAAACTATTATTAAAAAATGATTTAATAACATAAAATTATATAAATTCAAAGAACATAGACAGTGAATATTGACTATGCAATTATAGCGCGCAATTACTTATTCAATTAAACGAATTAAGTATACAAATAAAATAATTAGTAACAAAACATAATTAATAATATATAAGTAATGATTTGACAAATACAATGTATGAATAATGTTGCTGAACTTATAGTGCGTGTATAAGCAAAATAACTTATAAAAATACAAGTATTAAACCATTGAATTACATTAAATAACTACTAAGTTGTAAAATAATTTATTAGCTAATTTATTTGTAAAAGCAATAATGCTAATGAAATAGTAAAATAATGATAGGCAAATCTATATCTAGTTTGCTTAGCCTTTAACTGTTCCTTGATACGGAACATAAACAGCTTGCCTCGATGGTGATCCATTGACTCCTGGATTAGGATCAATTACAATATACCCGGAATATGACCATATCTCATTTTGCAGTATATTTGTCGGAGGAATAATTGTTACAATAACCTCGCTTATTTGATTTGGAAGTAAATTAATTGATTTTGGAAGGAAACATCTGCAATCACAGGTGGCCTCAATGACATATCGATAAAATATGATACTTTTGGAACTGCAGCAATTGGAATATGTGAAAGGTTATACGACAATAATGTTGATGATAGAGGTGAAATTTTAATTGGTACATTCACTATGTTGGCATACGTATCTCCCATATTAATTGACGATGGGGCAACAAGGATATTTGCAACATCTATCAATTTGTTAAGATTAATCATGCCAGCACCTTGGTGTATGACAGAAGCGTAGTAATCTAAATTACTCTCTTTAACTGGAGCTGCACTGTTTTGTAATATAGTTTTGATATATTCAGTATCAATCCGTTCTTTTTCACTAATCTGGACTATTAATGCAGCTGCACCGGCAACATAGGCAACAGCAGCCGATATATCGCTGAAATAAGGATTGCTCATTGTTTTACGAATGGTAGTAGTGAATATTTTGTGACTTGGCGCCAAGATGTCAGGATAAAAAGGCGGTATGAATGGTCCGTTTTTCCGTCCAACCGTATCAATGGTAACATCGCCATTCTTAATGTAGCCATACTTTTCTTCAAAAACATATTTGTATCCACGTCTATGCTTGTAACCTTCTACTATAAATAAAGCATTTTCTTCACTAATATTGAATAAAGGTATATCACATTTCATTCTCAGTTTAGGAGGACCATTTACGATAATGATTGCTGTCATTTTTACTGCTTTAGCATGCTTTAGCACTTGCTCTATTTTTGTCTTATCATACCAAACAAGTACAATGCCATCTCTTTTAAATCCATTAAGATGCTCGTTCAAGCTGCCTATAAGATAATTGGGAATAATATTCATTTCTTTTTTAAAATCATATTCCATATCTGAACATGAAGACATAAACTCAATACGACGTCCGGTTGTTTTTTCCTCAAACCAATGCGATAGACGATAATCTTGTCTAGCCCCACCAACGCTTAATACAGAAAGACCCTGGTATGAAAAATATTGCTGATTTGCAAAATTATTAGCTGTTGCTGCAACAATCATAATTACGCCTTGTTTTACAGCATTTTCTATTGCCTGCCTCAGTTTGATGCTGTCTTCATCTACGACGGCAATTTCCGGCAATACAATAATTTTCATTTCATCATTGATCGCTGCTATTATAGCTTGCAACACCAATGAGGTTGAGGTTGGACCTTTGCAACCAAACACGCGATAGGAGCCAAGTGTTGCCTCAGGAGCAACTCCAGTAAAATAAGTAGAGTTTGCAATGGCAATCCCTGCCAAATTTATGCCACGATTATTACATTCGAACGAATGTTCAACTTGGCTGTAGTCAAAAGGCACGATGTTGCGTCTGTAGCCATGCTTTCTCTTAAATGCAGCGATGTTATGAGTAGTTCCACTATCGATGATTCCAAGTTTTATGCCTCTTCCTTTGACACCCATGTCGTGAAATGCTTTAACGCCGGTGGGCACATAATAAGGCGTTGCATAAAATGGCTTGCCAGTGATTCTAGAGCTAATATAGGGACGAGTGGATTTAGGTACTGTGTAAAAGTCTTCTTCATGTGTTTTGACACTGTCTACAGCAAAACGTTGTGTTGAACAAAATAGCAATAACGTAACAATTGCTAATTGTTGTGCTTGTCTTGATATCATCGTGCAACTAACTGTTGTATTGAAAATAATTGTATAATCTAGCTGTATAAAATGTCAATAAAAAGCAAGTGAAAAATGAGACAATGTTTACGAGATGAAAATATTTTGAATAAATACCTGGTAGTTGCTTTAAATTTTGGCAATGAAATAATATAAATGAATATTACCATGTGCTAGATGTCATTTTGAAATATCAAACAAATATTTAAAACACGTGTCCAAAGTAGCACTAATAGTAACGCAGTGGTTGGATGCAATCAATAATTTGAATTTGATTTAATTTGAATTTTCAATTTAGTAACTATCACGCGATACCATTTCTTCTTTAATCTGTCACCATGATTTTTCATCGTTTTTTAAAGAAAAAACTAGTTGTCCACAATATTGTACATCAATGTATAATATCTAACAACTATTTTTGTAAATATGCATTTAAAATTATATATAGAACTATTGGATGTTATTTTCATGTCTGCCAAGTAGTAATGGGTATAATAAAGCGCAATAATATAGATTAAGTGAATGGCTTTAATCATTTCAAATACTATTACAAAAAAGTTATAATTAATGAAATTAATGTATGTTTCAACATATAAACATAAATAACAATTTTATTCAGCCAATATCTTGCACCATATTACGCTTATCAAACAAATATAGATCCTATCAAACAAACCTGGCTGCTTAGAAAACTAAAGCTATTTTTGTACATTAGACGACAGCAAGCGGACCAAAAGCTTATCAGTAAGATTAAATCCAAGTTTGGCAGTGATGCTACTTTGATATTTGGTAACTGGCCTGCAAGTCATGTAAAGTTTCAAGAACCTATTTGAGGTGCTAGCTTGAAGCATACGCTTTAAAATAGTTGTTCAATATGCTTTTAATTGATGAGTATAACAGCTCTAAAACCTGTCCCATTGGTCAAGCTCAAAGTTTAGAAATATTCAAAATAATTGATAATCCACTTCCGTATTAATATAGAAATTATGCAAGAGTAAAGTACAATAGACTTCTAAGGTGCTATAATTTATAGATTGAATACAAAATAAATACTTTATTCTAACATCTAGATTGCTTGTACGTGCGCAAACTAACATTGTAAGAAAGCTCATAAAACTTTTACGGGTGCAAGATTGTGGAATTGTGACTTGGCTGATGCTTTGAATTTCAAACATATTCTTGATAGTCTACAATTGAGCAGCATTATACCGAATTGGTTTCAAAGAAGCTAATATTCCTTGGAGTTTATCGACTTTAAATAATATGGTAATTATTATAATATTTTTAATGACGGTTACTGATTTCTAATTAATACTTTTTTCTTCATTTTATTTTACATTTTGTACTTTCAAGTAACCGCAACAGCATTGCGTATCTGTTGGTTATCTGCATGCAAAAGTATTCATGTTTACTCAAACCACATTTTACGTTGAAATAAATTATAGAGGTAGCACTTAATTACAACGATGCGTCATTGTGTGTAGAAATGGTATTTGAGCCAACACTATTAAATCGCCGTCACTTTGGCCATTTTCCTTTATATTGCGTTCTATTTGCTTATTATTGGAACGGTCTTTACCAATCTTTTTAAATCTTTGCACAGTCATTAGAGCAGAAACTTTTAAGTTTTATAACGACCACTATCTCTACTTGCCCGTTCGGTAGGTTCTACTGTTGTTATTGCTATTGCTATTGCTATCCAGCGTATACGGCCCGGTTACCGTCTTCACCAACTCTCGAGCGACGTTACTTTACTGCCCCAATATTGTAGGCATTGTGCGTACCTCTTCCCCTTTCCTTCTTGTCTTGTCTTCTTGAGCCTCTCATCTTACTTTCAGACTTGGTTTTGTTTAGCGGTCTTGTCTGCTAAGTCATTGGCCGTTGGACATATTGTATACACACTGTCACTAACGCCTGCGCTTAAGTTTGTTTCCACCAACACTATAGTTGGTTTGTTGCTATTCCTGTATTCGCAACAATACCTTTGATTTTTACTTGCTCGAGTGCCGCTGTACCGCCTCAGCATGGCCGAATTTATCCCAACTATTGACGTCTCGGATGATGAAGACAATCATTTGAGCACTATATTCAATCGAAACCTTAACATGGGTGCGAAGAGGCTGACTTGGACCAAGCGATGGCACCAGATAGAGTCGCTAGTTCTTCGGCTGCCACAAATCACGTACAGTCTTCGGCACGATTGGTAAGCCAGGGTGAATATACAGCTGGCATGTATGACTCGCCTTCCCCTGCCGCTGCTACCCCTGGGCCAATATTCACAGAGGCAGACTGGCGCCATCATAGTACTCAACTGTCTACTCGTTCGACACTATCAGCGCATTCAGCTAAGCATCGCGTTTCCCCTGAACCGGAAAACGATAGCAACATGCCACCCACCGTTGAACAACTTGCAGCAGAGGTGTTGGCCGAGCATGAACTTTCTGAGGATGACAATAACGATGGCGCTGATCTTACCTCTGATATATTGGTTGCAGAACTAGAGGAGGCCAGCCAGTCTGATAATGAATTGGCAACTACAGCCAAGGCTGTCAATCTTCAGCCTCAAAGCCGTAACTATAGCCGGTCATCCTTTGGCGATGCCGATGCTGATAACGATTTTGGAGAAGCACGTCTATACAGCAACCCGGTTACTACGTGGTCGCCAAGAGCTACCTCATCACCAAACTATACTAGCCGAGCATTTATGCGATACGGCGACGACAATATACAGGAAAGTGTACTTCATGCCGAAGTAGACGAAGGGGCCATGGCCGAATTATTAGGAGAGAATGAAGATTTAAGCAGTCGACGCAAGTTTGCCATGATGACACGATTGGACTCTGGCGATTTTGACGACGATATGACCACTTATGAAAATTCGTCAATTAATGAACAGGTAATACTTGATATTTATTGTACTGTAATATTTTTATTATTAACACAGTTCTTTTGGTGTTATTCTATTAGTCTGCTGTGGAGTCTACGAGTAAAACAGTATGTGTTTATAAATAGATTTATGCATAGCATTATTAATCATTTCTATTTAATGCCTATTATAGGTGAAGCAAAAGGATTTGCCACCACTAGAAGTGCCTAAGCCAGGTGTGCAGCCCGATTTTGAAGTTACTGTATCAGAGCCTCAAAAAATTGGCGTTGATGCAATCAATGCACGCATTGTCTATAAAGTTCGCACTAAGGTATGTAAATCATTATAGACAGCAATTGCATTGGTGTATTAATATCCAGTTATTTAAAGACCAATAGTAAAGCATTCCGATATCCAGATATTGTAGTTGAACGTCGTTATAATGATTTTGTCTGGTTGTATAATCAATTAGTTGCCACGAACCCTGGTATTATTGTACCACCAATTCCAGAAAAGAATGCTTTTGGTAAGTTAATCATAACAACAGTGTTAGTTTTAATTCTAATAATAATTTTAAATCCAATAATTATTTAATGAATATTTATTTGTATTATATAGGCCGATTTCAAAATGAGTTTGTTGAAAATCGCCGTGTTGCTTTAGAGAATTGTCTACGTCGTATGACAGCTCATCCGCTGTTGTATGGCGATCCTGAACTACGACGCTTTTTGGAATCAGAAACCTTTTCGACAGAGATTAGCCATCGCAAAGATACAGCCAAAGGATTGATTCGCGCTGTAGGAAATGCCGTTAATAACATTACTCTTCCAAAGTTCCAAGAAACGGATGAGGTAACGAGTATTAATTAACATCCTACATTATCTAATTTTTAATACTAGTGGTTTGAAGAACGAGGACGTCAGCTAGAAGTGTTTGAAAATCAGTTAAAGGCACTTTTACGAGCTGTAGAAATGATGATTAGACAGCGTAAAGGTAAGGATAATAACAAGTATTAAATATTAAAGCATGTATTTATTATTAATCAACAGAACTTGCCGTTGCCCATGGAGAATTGTCAAGCAGTATGTTGTCTCTGGCCAGTGCCGATCTGGGTCAAGACTTCTCGACCGAATTGGTATCGATGGGTGATTTACAGACAAAGCTACAAAATATCCAGGATAGGCAAGCATTGCTTGACACGCGCACACTCGAAGACACCGTCAATGAATATGTTCGTTTAGTTAGTTCGATCAGGGTATGTATTAATTGTTAGATGGATTACTAGATAGTTAATGTTTTTAACATTGTGACGTTATCTTAGGTGGCATTTGGGGCACGGGAAAAGATGTTCCAAATGTGGCAGAGTAGTATACGTGAAACGCAACGACGTCAAATTGCTTTGTCAAAAGCCGAAGTTAATGTTCATATAACTCGAGAACGGTTGACACAGCTAACTACTGAGATTGCTGAGGTGAGTGAATACGCACTAGTACAATATTCTATAGCTTATATAATGTATTAAACAGAGTAAATCATTGGCAGAACGGCATCATAGTGAATTTAAGGAAATTTCACTTACGCTACGCAATGAATTGGTACGCTTTGATCGAAACAAAGTAGACGACCTTAAACATGCTGTCCAAAACTACTTTAAAGCTATGCTGGAAAGTCAACGTGAGGTAAGTGTAACTAGAAAGCAGGAAATTAATTACTTATTTGATAATTAGACGGTTTCTCTCTGGCAATCTTATGTTGAGGACGCTGCTGCATCCAGTCCAATGCAACGCGTAAAGTCGATTGGCGATGAAGCAAGTGATGATGACACAGCTGCTCAAAAAGCGAAAGGAATCAGCAGTAACAAGGATGATACGCCAGCTAGTCCAGCTCATTAACTGAGCTAATTATTAATATCATTACTACTTATGATTGCTAAGTGCGTATACGCGTGTCTCTTTGTCTATTTGTGGGCGAGTGTTTGTTTCGATTTATATTAAAATACACTGATGTATCCTTAATCCAATTGCTATTCTTGATATGATATCCATGTACCATTACAAGGATAATGTAGGAAGAATACAATGTATTGTTTTTATTTGAATGTTATTGTATCGATTTTAAATGAAATGGTATTGACTTTAATCCCGGAGTAGTAAATCATTTTACGCAATCAATTGTAATGATTTAGATAGTTGATTAGATTAATTTGTGTTTAAATGATCATTCACAATAATTATTAATGTAATAGCATCATCATTTCCATAAAATAGAATTAAATGTAACAGAACATTGCATCAGTAATAATATTAGACATTTAAATAAAAGAATGTAACATACTATTTGACTACTTTGAAACATTTGAGACCGATTATTATTGTTGTTGGTTATGCGTAGAAAGATTGATCGAATATTAATAAAAGCCATATGATTGTGATTCCATATCGTTCCGCAGTTGTTATTGTTGTTACTACGTACAGTGTGGCTTCTTGCGCCTGAATGGTCTCTTTTATTTTCTAATATTCTACTGTTGCATCAACATCATTATCAAATGTAACATTTTATTGTAAGTAGCATGAAATACTATTTAACATTATTACCACTGACATCGAATATTGAAAATAGTGCAGATTAATTAAGACTCTAATGGATTCAATCGGAGTTGATGTGGCACTACTTCAACAAACCACTTCTCAGTGGTAAAAACTGGTCGACAGTTTGTCATTCGAGTTATGAATCTTTTTGTCCCAGTTTAAGGATAGAAACTCAAAGTAAAATAGCTCCATGCCAGTTATTATTATGGCATGCTATTTGTACTACAGTGGTATTTACTAGACTAATAGTTACTAGTATTAAATAGTAATTAAAACATATTAATGCTGTTTGATTTATAAATTAATTTGTAACATTATACTATACTCATTGTGCACAATTGATAGCTTACAGTTGCTATGTCAATAATTATTATGCCAAACTAACTAGCAAATATGATTAATGTTTAATTATTTTTTATTAAAGATATAAATGCCAAATACTAATATTGATGCTGTTGCAATTATTATAACTGTATAATATTTTATATACCAGTTTGGTATGTCAACAAGATTAAACTGATCATCTTTTTTTAAAATCCTACATCTTTATCGTATCGCTTATTCTTTTAACACCCGTCTATTGTTATTAGTTAGTCAGTCTGCCAACCAGCCACGTTTGTTTATTCGCTTCTATCACAAGTATGTCTCAAGACAAGCAACCATCGTCGGGACCCGCCAAGTTATGGGGCGGACGTTTCTCGGGCGAAACTGACCCACTTATGGAGCGTTTTAACGCTTCAATTGGTTTTGACAAGCGAATGTACGCACAGGATTTGACCGGCTCTCGTGCTTATGCCGCGGCGCTCCACACACGTGGACTATTGACGGCCGAGGAGCTGAAGGCGTTACAGAGTGGTCTGGACGCAGTACGTGCCGAATGGGAGAGTGGTTCCTTTAAGATTGTGGCCGGTGACGAAGATATCCATACAGCAAATGAACGACGTCTTGGTGAAATTGTTGGTGCTGTGGCCGGCAAATTACACACGGGTCGATCACGTAACGATCAAGTTGCTACTGATATGCGACTATGGTTACGTGACGAAATCAAATCGATACGTGAGCATTTGCTACAACTGATTCGTGTGGCTGTAGAGCGTGCAGAACGTGAGCAAGATGTACTTATGCCAGGCTATACACATCTGCAACGTGCACAGCCAATTCGTTGGTCGCATCTTTTATTAAGCTATGTATGGTCATGGCACGCTGACGCCGAACGTCTTGATCAATTGCTTGCTCGTGTCAACACCAGTCCATTGGGTGCCGGTGCTCTAGCTGGTAATCCATTTACTGTGGATCGATCCGCCTTAGGAGCATCATTAGGCTTTGAGCGTATTGCTCAAAATTCGCTACATGCCGTATCAGATCGTGATTTTGTGGCCGAGTTTCTATTCTGGTCCAGCCTTGTTATGACACATATCAGTCGACTGGCCGAGGATCTTATCATCTATAGCAGCGGTGAATTCGGCTTTGTACAGCTTGCCGATGCCTATAGCACAGGTAGTAGTTTGATGCCGCAAAAAAAGAATCCAGATAGTCTTGAATTACTTCGTGGTAAAAGTGGACGGGCTTTTGGTCAGATGGCCGGCTTTATGATGACCATTAAAGGCCTACCAAGTACATATAACAAGGATATGCAAGAAGATAAAGAGCCGATGTTTGATGCAGCCGATACTGTATCCGGTTCATTGCAAATTACCGCTGGTGTACTTGCTACGCTAACAGTAAGTGAAAGAATGGAATAGTCATATAGAGTATTTGCTAATAAAATAAAATAGATCAATGCGGAGAAAATGCGATCCAGTCTTAGTGCCGATATGCTGGCCACCGATCTGGCTGAATATCTTGTTCGCAAAGGCGTAAGTTAAACTGCCGAAAGTACAAAAATGGTTGAGTTAACGTAGTAACCGGTTAAACTAGGTACCCTTCCGCGAAACGCACCACATTTCTGGTGCTGCTGTTCGTATGGCCGAAGATCGTGGTGTTACTCTTTCGCAGTTAACACCAGATAATCTGCGCCAACTACATCCGGCATTTGCCGATGATGTTGCTGGTGTCTGGGACTTTGAGAAATCCGTTGAACAGCGTGCTAGTATTGGTGGCACAAGCCGGGCTACTGTCCTTGAGCAATGCCATCTTTTGCGTGACTGGCTTGCTTCTACCGCATCATCGCAGTAGATGAGTATTTTTTGATGTCATAAGATTAATAATGGCTATATAAAATGTGATTACCACGCTATTTGTCAATTGAATAAATCAAAAGATAAACACTATCGATTTAAAATATAATAGCAATATTGTCATTACTATTAATGTTGTTACTATTAACATCATTATTAATATTTTTATTGTCGATAACATCATCATTTGTTATAGACTAGTTGTTTAGTAGGTAAGTAAATCAACCGATTTAATCATCATTTGTTGTTTATTGCTAAACAAAATAGGTTATCGGTAAATTTGACTCCGTTATCATGCATACAAAAGGCGTCTTTGCCTACTCTTCTCTTGTTGCATATAATTTAAGAAACCAGCTTCTACCTCACGTGTCAATGGGTAAAAGACAAGCGGCATATTGGAGTGGCAGTGCCGTCATCATCGAATGTTCTAATGGTGTCTGTGTGTAAAGTGTGGGGAATTGGATCTATTTCAATCTGCCACGCCATAATAGACCGGCTATATTTCATTGTCTTTTGCTAAATATTACTTACTGTAGCTGCTTTACGTTAAATGAATTACGGAAGAATGCGGGAATAACAGCCTATTCTTAACGTGTTATTTATGCACAAACAATGGGCCCAGCACACCATTCTCCTCTGTTCTCCTCTAGCTTCATCTTTACTTTATCGTGTCTTTGATGGCAAAAGATAAGACACAAAATAGTGCCAGGGGTGCTAATGGATGAGTGCTATAGAGGATACATGTGCCATTTGTGGCCCATTAGACGACTTACGAATGTGGCAATCGTTCTATTTTCTTATTCCATCCATCGTGAATGGCATGCCTATTTTGTGTTTCATAGGACGGTCATTTACTATTGTATACTTGGCAGAGTGTAAATACCAAGCAAGCGAACGAGTAAGCAAGTAAGCCACATTGAGCCATAAAGCCGTGCCTTGCCTTGCCTTCTTATTTTCCTTCCTTTCTTTTTTTGTTTCGTTTACCCCGCCCATTCATTCGACTGTCCAGTAGCCAATCGCTATCAATCGACAGATACTACCGACGTGCTACACACACTGGCACACACACACACACTGGATAACGTACAAATACGCCACTAATCTAGCCGCGTGTACCACTCACTCACCTACCTATCGACACACAGACGTATTTTCTATTGTTGCTTTACTCTTAAACG
This sequence comes from Syncephalis fuscata, assembly GCA_025786725.1. Lineage (NCBI taxonomy): Eukaryota > Fungi > Zoopagomycota > Zoopagomycetes > Zoopagales > Piptocephalidaceae > Syncephalis > Syncephalis fuscata. The sequence goes on along the minus strand of JAHLTZ010000002.1, from coordinate 748,573 downwards.
CGCTTTTTTTTATTCCCAGCCATACTTTCCTTTACTTGTTCTCGTGCTAATTACTCCGCTTATTCTCACACTGCAGTATCGGGCTGGAGTTAATACTACCGAAACAATTATTATTGCAATTATTGTTCTACCGGCTACTCAGCTGCTATTCATTTGAATACATAGTTCTCACGCACAAAGCACTCTTTTAAAGCGTTAGCCGTTACTTAATTGCCAATAGCTTTATAAGCTTTAGTTGAAACGTCGACGTCGACAGCGAGTGGAACAAGTAATATAGCTACGTACCGTTTTCTGTCAAGTCATCTTTAGCGTATAATAGTTGTAATTTCAATATGGGCAAAAAAGTACAGTTGCAAACTATCGAATCACCTAATGCAGTGGAGGTTGCCGGTGAAGGCAAGGTATGTATATATACAGTTTGTGTATGTGTTAGTGGCAGACAAGCAAGTAGATTGCGCTGTTTGCAAGTTAATAGTGTAATAGTATAAATATTTAAGTGTAAAGCTTTATATAATCACAATAATAGCCATTTAATCATATTAATCATATTGATATTGTTAATACGGCTAATGCGGTCAATGTCATTAATACCAATATTAATACTATTTTATTGTTGTTATCTTTAGCCACGACGCAATGCTATCCTTGGTGACCGCGATCTAATTGGCCCACCTCAAGGTATTTACTCGTCTTATGGCAATTTACTACATGGTGCCAAAGTGTCAAATGATGGCCCATATCTTGGCCGTCGTACCGTTACAAATGGCGTGGCCGGTCCTTATGTTTGGGAGACGTATGGCCAAGTATTGAAGCGAGTTGAGGCCGTCGGCTCTTGTTTAGCAAAATTTGGCGTTACTCAGCAAGAATGTATTGGTCTATTCTCCATTAATCGACCAGAATGGATCATTGGTGAACACGCTTGCTTTATGTACAACTGTATTACCGTCCCCCTGTACGATACACTTGGAAATGACGCCATTCAGCATATCATCAATCAGACAGAAATCCGATTCTTATTTGCTACTGTTGATAAGGCTGAAAAGCTATTTAGTATGCGTGATGTGCTACCATCTCTATCCAAGATTATCATTATCGATGATCTAGTTGACGATGCTACCATGGATCGACTACGTCAATTGGCTGGTGAAGCGATTCAAGTATTGACCATTCGTCAAGCTGAAGAATTTGGCCGTGAAGGCGGACTTGAGACGGCCAATCCAGCTGGGCTTGATGATGTGTTCACTATCTGCTATACTAGCGGTACTACTGGCCTACCTAAAGGCGTGGTACTTACACATCGCAATATGTTATCTGATATGGAGGCTGCACTTGAGCTGTCACGCAATAAGAAGTTGACACAGTTTACTAGCAATGACGTGTACATTTCATATCTGCCATTAGCTCACGTATTCGAGCGTATTCTTCATTTGATTATCACCAACAATGGTGGTAGCATTGGCTTCTACCAGGGCGATACTTTGAAATTGCTCGACGATGTTAATGAGCTTAAGCCAACGCTATTTGTTAGTGTACCACGCCTATTCAACCGTATTTACGACAAAGTATGGGGCGGTGTTAAGGCCAAGGGTGGCATTGCTGCCTATCTGTTCAACACGGCGTACAAGCAAAAACTACGTAACTTGAAAAACGGAACATCCTACCATTGGCTATGGGACCGTCTAGTCTTTGGTACTGTTCGTGCCAAGCTTGGTGGCCGTGTTCGTTGTATGCTTAGTGGATCGGCACCAATCTCGGCTGATGTTATCGACTTTCTGCGTGTATGCTTCGGTGCTGAAGTCTACGAAGGCTATGGCCAGACAGAAACATCGGCTGGTCTTACGATGACATCGCGCGTTGACCTTTCAAGCAACCATATCGGTGCACCATTCCCATGCTGTGAAGTTAAACTCGTTGATCTGCCTGAAATGAACTACACCAGTGCCGATAAGCCATATCCACGCGGTGAAATCTGTGTTAAAGGTAACCAAGTCTTCCGCGAATACTACAAAATGCCTGAAAAGACCGCCGAAACCTTTATTGATGGCTGGTGCCGTACGGGCGATGTCGGCCAATGGGATGATGCGGGTCGTTTACAAATCATCGATCGTGCAAAGAACATCTTTAAATTGGCCCAAGGCGAGTATATTGCGCCTGAACGTATTGAAAATGTGTACCAGAAGCATGAATTGGTTGCACAATCATTCGTTTATGGTCATTCATTGCAAGCAACGCTAGTCGGTATTATTGTGCCGATGAAGAGGAGCTTTTGAAGTTTGCTGCCAGTCACAAGATGGCTGACAAAACGTTTAAGGAGCTATGTGCAAACGAAGAAATTCGTCAGCATATTCTACGCCAACTTAACGTATTTGGCAAGCAAAATGATCTTAAAGGCTTTGAGAACGTAAAAAACATCCATCTTGAGCATGAAGCATTCACCGTTGAGAACGACTTGATGACACCTACATTCAAGGTAAAACGTCAACCAGTTCAAGCTAAATATCAAGAGATTATCGATGCAATGTACGCCGAGAATGCTTAATAATAATAATGCATGGTACTATTTATCGCCGTATACAAGGCTACATTTTAGCTCAAATCTATAAGCTTGTCTTTGTTTTGTTTTTGGATGACTATATCGGCTATCTACTATATAAGATGGCACTATTATTATCCTACTAATAATCATCTTTCTCAATATATCTATCTATCTATACATTATACCGACTATGCCTTCTTTCCCCCTTGCTTATTACTTGTTCTTCTATCAAGTAACAATAAATCATTGCCATTCATTTATACAATAGCTTTAATTAAGCAATTAGCCAATTAACTGATTCATTTATTACGATAATCCTATTTATTATTTAATTAACTGATTCGGCCAATGTAAGGCGGTAACCGTGTACAGTGGCACGTACTTCAGCCGATCCTGGATCTTCTTCAAACATTGGCTGTAGACGCTTTTCGAGAATACGCTCAACACGTAATTGGCCATAAATTGGCGATGATGATTGTGCCAATTCAAAAAAGTGTAAATCACGCGCTGCCCACCATGGTCGATGGTGCGAGAAGAATACAAGTGCTTGAGGTGCAGTTGTTTCGCGTTGCGTTAATGGTAATAATGGCGGACAAGGTGCATCGCGTGGAATGGCGTTTAATTGTTCATCGTATCTTGGCATAGCTGTTGTTTGACTTGGCACAGCCATACCTGATGCTTTACATAGACATGCACGTACTGTTTGAAGCATTGATCGATGTTCAGTATGATTAAATACCAGATCACTAAGAATAATCGTGTCGAAATGGCCTGGCTCAACAATATCATTTGTTATATCAGTTGTAGCTACTAATTGTTCAATGGATGAGCCCCATAGATATCCCTAGTGTTGTATTGTTAATTAATATATTTGTATAGTTAATACTGATGGTTTTTACTTACCTCTACGGCTAGCTGATTTGCATTAACAGCATCAGGTGCAATGTTATGAGCATTAATTCGTAGATTATCAAGTAAATCAGCATCAGGGTAGTCGGTTAATAATACCTAAATAAATCAAGTTGAATTAATAAATTAACAAATTAATCAAATAGTAATTCATCTTGTTCATTGTTATTATTAGATAATAGTTTATAAACCTACACGTTGTGCACCGTTCAACGATGCAATAATACCAGGCAGACCAGCACCAGCACCCAATTCAAGTACACGTCGACCGTGACAAAGTGTTGCACTATTTGTCTCAAGATAATCGGCAAATACACGCGCAGCATTCCACAGATAATGGCCCCATAATGGATGAGCACCAACAAGCCTGAGACGCAAAATATCCGATGTAGCTTGCTTTGTTGCACGATCATACTCGACAAAGGTTGCTTCTGGCGATGGCGGCCGGTAGTTTGCCGGCTCCTACATATAGCCATTTATTAGCCATTATTCATTATTCACTATTTTATTTAATTATTGATTACTTCGAATAGACCACCATCTAACAGTGCGCCATCTTCATCATCACTGTTGTTTGAGACAACTTGCGGTACTGCCACCTCTTCTTGTTTATGAATGGCTTTTTCTTCTTCTAAGACCATTGCGGTAATAATAACGGCAGTGAAAAGATAAAGTAAAGTGAAATAATAAATACAAAAAATAAAGAAATTTTACTAAACCACGTGATTTAATCAACCAACAACAACTATTGGTGCATTATCATAATTGTACTACCGTAAACAAGAGGTTAATCCAAATTTCAATCCAGATCCATCAAAGTTCCCCCATTCACGTCTTGTTATTAGTCGCCTTCATGACAAAATACCACGGCCATTACCACCACCACTACCACCGTCGATTCTTTCTACGCTTCTTCACTTGCTCTTGTTACGCACTTGCATGCATGGACGACAAAGTGTTTGCACCTTGCATCGCCACACATCCTGTAGCTTTACCCCCGACATTACCCTCTTTTAACGCCTAGTTGAGCGGCCGATCCTTTTATTGAACAAGTAGCTTTATATTAAGGGCGGAACACTGCGTTTGTGGTCCGAAATCTATTTGTTTTTGTTTTTCCTAGTGTATGCAGTTTATAACTTTTGTAACTGAACTGACTGCTCTTTCTTATTCTACCACACACACGGACACCACGTCCTATTTCCTTCCTTACCACCACGCTTTGTAAGACGCGTCTGGCCTGCAATTTTATCCTTTTAGCGACTTTTTTCGGTCCACTAATCCTGATTACGTGAACTTGTAGCACCTTCGACTGCATAGCGACACGCTTGTTTGCTTGTACGTTTGTGCGCATACACTGCCGTGTTGTTAAGTACACGCTGTTCATCCTTTTCCGCTTAGCAAAGCTATATACTTATTGTTGCACTTGCATCTATCGCTAAAGCAACGCGCCTGTTCTCTATAATAGTATATGCTCTTTAGTCTTGCTTGCTGATTGATCGCGCTACTCTGTTTATGTTCTACAAATAACTGTTATTATCTTTTGTTTTTATATATCTTGTTCGTTTTATTTGCATTATCTACGCTCAAAACAACTACAATCTATCAGGCTATTGTTACGTGCTACTACAATCGTTGTATAGTATTTAAACTTTTCTCACCTGGCCGTTACGATGACTGAAACTCGTAATGGTCGACGAGGCCGTAAATCGCTACGTAATAGACTGTCGGAAGAAGACCTGCACGATATGGTGTACGAAAATGCTATAGATTTAAATGCCACGTCAACCAGTTATCCAGCGAATAACGGGCTGGCCCATAGCCATACCATGAATAACCAGGCTCATTTTGAGCCTATTGTAGCATCGCCACCACCACCATTGTCGCCATCATTAGTACTAGACGATATGGCAACTGTTGGCGTTGTAACACGGGCTAAAGCACGTGAATTATGGGCAACGTACTGTCAACAGTCGACGACATCGCCTACAATGGCAAACTATAACAGTTCTTTTATGCAAGTTGTAGCAGAAAATGCTAATAACAATAAAACATCGCATTATAGCCAACCTCACCATACAGATATATCAGATAATTATCGAGAGACAACACCACCGCTATCTGAAGAGGGACGAACTATGTTTACACCAATGTTTAAATCCCTATCAGTGTCACAGCCAAAAACGCCAACAACACGACCAAAAAAACGTACGGCAAAAAAATCAGCAGTCATTGATGCTGCAAATGCATGTTTATCAATTGCCACACAAACATCAGATGTGACAACACGTAATGTAATGACATCGACACGGCTGTCATCAACTGAATCAATTGGAGAGGTACAAAACGATCCAGCTATTGCACCTCAGTCAGTATCGCCAAATTCTATATTATATTCCAATCCATTAGTCGCAATGATGCCTAGATCAGCGTCAAATAGTAATATTCAGTCAACTTCGACGACTAATGGAGAGCCTATTCAACGAGTAACTACACCGCCGCCTAAAACGTCAGCAGAGCCGCCTACACAGACCATTACAGACGATGTTATCTTTAGTTCGCCCAATAGAATGCCTGGTTCGCCTACTTTTAATCGACATCCAAATCGAAGTGACGCTAATCGATACATTTCACGTCCTAATGGTGCTCAATGGGAACAACGAGCTGAATTACATGCAGCGCGTCATGTTGGCGCTGTTGTAGCTCAGTTGACATCGAATAATCATAAGCGAAGTGCACCTGAAACAGATACAGAACATGCACAAAGTAAGTAGAATAATTAAGGCATTATGGGCAATTATTTATTAAATGGCAATATAGGTCAACGATACGAAGCATTTAACGCTATAGCTGGTATTGAAATGCTTGGTGGTGAGCCAAACAACGCCCTTCTACGCACACGTCCTATGGATATTAGCCGAAGCGGTACTGGCCATCGACGCAATCGAACTGTTGTACCAACTCCACACATGTCACCTACAAGACAAGCGAATACGCAAGGACCATTGATCGGCTGGCGATCGCACGATACACTTCTTAATCGTTTTGACGAGGATGGACAGCCGCGTGCTAATCAACAGCAGCAGCAGCAGCAGCAACAGCAGCAGCAACAGCATCAGACACAGCGGTTGTCTACGAGCCAAAACGATGCAAATCTATCGCCACAATCTCCAATATTAAACTTTTCTTCACCATCTCGAGTATCTGGACGTCGATACAATGCATTGGCCAACACAAACCTTGCTGATATTTCACCTATGAGTCCACGACGGTTTTTAACAACAATCGCAGCAGCAGGCTCACTAATAAGTCCAACCAGTCTAGATATATTAGGCCAGCCACGCATGCCATTGGTATCTGTATCTTCACAGCCGTCTAAAGTGCTTGATGCACCTGAAATTGCTGATGATTACTACTTGAACCTACTTGACTGGTCCAGCACAAATCTACTTGGTGTGGGTCTAGGTAGAAACGTGTACATATGGAATGCTGTGACTAGCGATGTAACAAAACTATGTGAAGTCCCACCAAACGATATTGTAACTAGTGTAAGCTGGACTCCACAGGTAAGTTAAATATAAATATAAATATAAATAAAACAAACATTAGTTTAACTTACTTGACTATTATTTATCTAGGGAAATACTTTGGCAGTAGCCACTCAAAGTGGAAAGATTCAGATTTGGGATGCGCAGCGAGTGAAAGAAGTGCGCGCTTATACCAGTCATCGTCGTCGTATTTGTGCAATGTCTTGGTGTGGCACGACACTGGCCTCAGGTGGCCGTGACCGAATTATTGTACAACGCGATTTACGATCTCCTCGCGGGGACATTCAACGACTGACTGCTCACCGAGGCGAAATCTGTGGTCTACGCTGGAACCATTCGAATACACAGCTAGCAAGTGGTGCCAATGATAACCAAGTGTTTATCTGGGATCGACGCCAGACATCCACGCAGATGTGGCAGTTTAGCGACCATACAGCTGCAGTAAAGGCAATTGCCTGGTCACCGCATCAAGAAGGCTTGCTGGCCACAGGTGGTGGTTCACAGGATGGCTGCATTCGTTTTTGGAACACGCTGACGGGCACTGCATTGAATACCATTGACACACAGTCCCAGGTGTGTAATCTTGCATGGTCACGACATAGCAATGAATTGGTATCGGCCCATGGATTTGCTCGCAATGATTTGCGTATATGGCGATATCCGCTACTGCGACAAGTAGCTACGCTTACCGGCCATACTAAACGTATTCTTTACATGGCATTATCGCCTGATGGCCGTACTGTTGTAACGGGTACTCCAGACGAGACGCTTCGCTTTTGGCAAGTCTTTAGTCAGTCGCGCACTAACGAGCGCAATAACGATCCATTATCGATTGAGGGACGTGTTCGGTAAATAACATGCATATTTAGCAACATCTATTGGTACGTTGCTTGTTTGTTTTCTTTCTTATTCTTGCTTTCTACGCACACGTCATAAAGATAGTGACAGTGGCATTTATAACATGTAACACACGCTTCTCTCTTTCCGTCTCTTGCTTTACTGCTTGGTTGGTCCTTGAGATACCAACATTGCTTTCTGTAGCGATTATGTCTTTTCTTGCTATTTTATTATTGTTTATGCGGTTGAATGATATATATATACACACACACACACGTAACACCTATACTCTAGTTTCAATCCAACTACTTGCAATATAGTCGTCTATTTGTCTGTTATCCAGTATTGTAGCTGTACTACTATGGCCTTGAAAGTGTTTTGCATTATGACTATTTTCCATGCCTATTGGATGTAAACGACGAATGAGTATACAGGTACAAATACTACACCATCGCTAATAATAGTTGTCCTAATTAATGCACTGATTAATCACTGTTATTATAAATATAATAGTAACATAATGAATTTATGTTTAGTTGTATAGTTTGTTACTTTCTATTTGTTCTAATCAGAATAAAACGATCATTAACTTAGCGCTGATTGTCTGAACATTATTCTTTGTCTTTTTGCACATCTATATTCGACATTTGCTGAACATTGTATTGAAATGAATTTCTAATAAAAGTCGATCTTTTTACTACACTAATAATAGTCATTTATCTATTCATTAAAGTATTTCTATACTCCTCCTCTTTGCCTCTATATGGTACCCCTTCTTTTTACCACTATTACGACTTGATTAAACGCTTTGTGTTAATGTTCAGCAAGCAGTTTAGGCTATTGTTAAAGCTTTAAATAGATCAATTGTTTGTAAGTTCTATTGCTTTTCCTATACCATTCTATCCTATTTATCGTCTATATCTAGTTGAAATACGATTACTACTATTACTACTACAACCATTATTACTGATATTCATATTACACTGGTTAATCATTTACACTCGCTAAATTGAGTGTATTTATTGGTAAGTGAATGGCAATATCAATGTACGATTATATTTATATGTAAATACAAATTTATTGATGTATTTATGTATGAGTAAAAAGTCGTTTAATTGCTACATTGATTCTTTGTGATATTTTATATAATGACTATTATCATATATTAATTAATAATTATTGTCTTTACTTATATAGTTCAAAGTTTACTAAATTAACATAACAGTTCATTACAAACCTGTTTAAACGGAGAATTAGTCGTGTGGTGCCAGCAACTTCACGCTTTTCTATCGCAAGTAAGTAACGCTGGTCAGTGATCAAATTCTGGGCAACACGTGTTAAATAGCCATTGTCAACTATTCCGTTTTTTCTCCTTGTATTTTCTTTCTCTTTAACAACATTTTGTACTATTATCAAACATAGCAATCACTACGAAACGATAGTAACAGCGAAACAACGATAGCAAAAAGGAAATCCATTACTACAACAATAACAGCAACAACAAGGCAAATAGCAACAAAGCAATTACCACGCTTGCGGCAAACCATAACAATCCTCGTTACTTTGATTCTAGCTATTTTATTTACATTCCTACACGCTAAATACAAAAGCCACCATGATAAACACAGAGGCTACTCGAGAAACAGGCACGACGAATCGGCCTGGCTCACCCAATAGCCATCGTTCTAACAATGGCCCACCCGAGTCTGGTTTACCACGAGCGACCAACGATACAAGTAATACCTCAACGGCGACAAAGCCAGACGGCATTACCGATTTCCTGGCTCGAAAACATGCCGAGCTACAAACACTCCTTGCTCGTTTCCCGATTATTCCGCGACTCATTGCTATTTGTGTTGCTTATTGTGCAGTGGTCGCTATTTGTATCGCTTCACTTATTGTGTTATTTGTCGGTTCTTTCGTGCTTACAGGTCACGACCGAGTGGTTGCCCGACTACGCTGGCTATTTGAACTTGCCCGTGCCCGTCGTGATGATGGTCTTGCTGGACGTGGCCTTGCTCTTGTATGGTGGCTTATACGATTAGCAGGCGATTTAGTAACCGCTGTTGCTACAGCAGCTAGTGGTGGTGGTAATAACACAGCACCTACCGGCTCTAATCAACATAGCCACTCTTTTGAATCAAAATATGGTCAAAATACTCGTTCGACAAATAATAATACAAGTCGTGACCATCGTCGACGATCCACTTACTCAAGTGGCGGTAGTACCCCATCAACAGCAACATCACCATCACCATCATCAGCACCGCAAGACCATACGGCTAATAGTCGTCGTGAGCGGGCACGTTCAACCTCAGCCAACTATAAATACACCAATGGCACTTCCACTGCTCATGACAATTACCGTCGTGACTCTTCACAACCTTTGTAATTATTCATCTCCTTTTTCTCCTCGATGCCTTATGTGTGCGGCATATAAAGTACAGTTTAGGCTAATGCTGTTCCATTACAATGATTGGCCATTTATGCCATCACTGCCATTTCTTATTTTCTATTCGCTTTAGTACTGTTGTGAATAAATTGTCTGTATCTTTTTTAATAGATGCCACTCATAATTGGCATTAATAGGAATGGTGGCGGTAATTAAATAACAAAAGTATAAATTGTTTATAATGCAATTCATGTGCCATTGTTTGAAGGAATATTGAATAATGTTGTTTACCGCATAACAAAGACAAATACAAGCATACGCACATCATGGACATATATACGCACAGAAATAAAAGCTGCATTCATCAATTCATATCGGTATAGTTATTGCGCAAGATGCGCATATTCTTGAACTACATCATCCATAATAGTAAAGTGTAGAAAGTCAAATTATTTCTATGTCATCATATAGTATAAGAATCTATAATATCATTTAATATACGTCACTTACGTTGGCCATAGCAATTAGACCGGCAGTCGAGGCAAGTACGCCGCCAGTGATTGCAGTGCCAAAAATAATGTTGATAGCGCGATCACGTCCAGTCTTTTGCCAAACGAATAGTGGTCCAGTCTAAGTGATAGTAGCCAGTGGTGATAGGGCGTATTAGTTAAAAGCGCGCTTTGATTCATAGAGCACCTACTTGGAAAAAGCGTTGACGATCAACAACCTTGTTGACACGATTGATAAGGAAACGCATGATGTCCTACAGGTGTAGATAGTAGAATCAATAAGATGGCCAAGTAGGCGATGAAGTGGAATCAAAGAATAGTAAACGGAAAAGAACGGATGTGATACTATCGTGCTTTGTAGCTAATAAGAAGGGGGAGTTGTTGTACATTTACTCCCGTACAATCTATTTTTAGTTTTAGTTTTTTTAGAGTTGTAAAAAAGCATTTGGAACTAAAATGAATCCATGGAGTCAACGTATCATTCAGCCATAATTAAAATACTCATTATCGTAGATTTATTATCTAATATATATATATATTCTTTATCCACATATACCATCCTATGACTTAATAAACACATTTTTTTCTTTATATATTCCAATACATTTTATTCAGTCCACTCATTGCGTTGTAGTTTTAGTATAATTATTTTTACTATTATTAATTTGTTAGTGGCTATTAATGCTTTAGTATAATGTGGCGTCAAATGACTAATTTTGATAACATTTGCACAATTGAATTAAACAATTGTTCTATTGAAGATGAGGCGGGTGATGAATTTTATTAAACAAATAAATCATTACATTTGATTTGATTTGATTTTATTAGCTTAAGTGAGACAACGGTCCGTAGGACCTAACCGCGCATTTGCAGCATTTGTCTGCCACCCCTAGGAGAATAGACGGTTCATTTCGAACCTATCCGCGCGCAACGCAGAACCTGCCATCTACAACTGAAACCGTTGGTGGCTCTCCTCACGTGTTGGAATATCGACCATTTCTTCTACGGAAGGATCCCATCACGCATTTCCTGAAAACAAGATTCGAACTAGGCGAACCAACATTTTCCTACTTTAGGGAAATAAATCATTACATTTATTGTGATGTGGTTAAAATGACTATTTTAATAACACCCAATCTATTGAACTTGATGATGGGTGGTGAGTGATATCAATCATCAAATACTCGTCATCATAGATTTATTATTCAGTATGTATATCATCACAGTATGTGTTATTACTATGTATACTCATCACATTACTTAATTAACAGTAAAATCATAACTAATTGACATGCTGTAGTTTATTTATAAATAATCTTAATAAAACATAGCTCCGTTCATATGCATATTATTTGTTCTATCAATATAACTCAGTGAACAAACTAGGTGCACTAAGTTAATTTTTATTAATAAAAGAACTGGAACCATACCGACAACGGTTATATACAGCGTATAGCCAATATATAATGAAATGATAAACATTATAATGAATATGCAACATGGAATGAGACTAGCAATGTTTAAGTTATTGAGTATATATGCATGAGCAGATGACCGACATTAGCTAAACTTTTAATAATAAAGCTAGAACAAAAATAAATACAGCTTTGGATAGAGAAAGATTAAGCGAGTATATAATGATATATAAAATGGTGAATATACGGCGAGAAAGCATATAAAACGATGTCAAAGTTATAGTGCATATAATACAATGAGTGGACTGCGTGAAGTGTAATGGAGCATATAAACAATATAATGTATCTAATATATTATAGAATGATATAAATAAATAGAGTGTATATGTATACTGGATAATAAATCTATGATAATGAGTATTTTGGGCCCTGATGTGAATTACTCCTAGTTTCATGTTCAATAGAAATAAAGTTTAATTTAAATGCGTAAATATTGTTAAGTGTAGTTATTTGGCCATTAAATCACATTAAATGACTAGTAAGTTGTTTAATGCTTGAAAAATACTATCTTTATTTAATTAATAAATAATGTAATATATACAAGTCATAAATTAAATGACATTGGACATAAAGACTATGAATAAATTGAAATATAAATAAGAGAATTGTTTAAGAGGTGGAATAAAAGAAAGAATAAAAGCAATCATATAAAAACAAATGTAGCTATATAATAATATCATTAATAAAACAATGATAGCACTAACAAAAGAGTATTTTGAATATATTATTATTTAAATTACTACTGCATAATGCTTCCAAGTCAATCCATATAAATGTGATATCAACACATTTAGAAAGCAAAGCGATGGCTTACTAGCTATATAAATAAATAAAATGTATTCATTTTAACAAGTCGGAATCCATTACAGTTGTGCGCACACATTATTTGATCTTTTGAACCAATATACTATTTAGCTTTTAGTTTCAAAAAAGTAAGGGCTCAAAGTAAAATTGCACTAAGGAGAGAATTGCAGGATTTACTTCATCTCATCTACACACACAATTTATACAGTTATACAATTTAATTATAATTTATTGATTTGGCAATTAATTTTATTAGTATTATTTTATTTTTATTTTTATTTTTCAGTTTGTTTGTAAGGTTTTACAGTAATTCCTACAACTAGTCGTAATACTAAAGATGACGGTACCTTCTAATGAGAATCGTTATGGTGATTTTGCTACACGACAATTATCCAAGTATGGTTGGAAAACGTAAGTAATCTAGTTATTGCTATACAATAATTCACTAGTTCATACTAAATAATACAAACAGTGGTGCAGGTCTAGGTCGTGAAGGCGAAGGCATTACTAGAGCCATATCAATTACTAAAAAGGATGATGCTAAAGGAGTAGGTGGAGATAACTAGTTCTAGTAAATATTAGATGAATAGATAGTTAACTATATGTATAGTTGGGGTCTGGCAGTGATACATGGGGATTTGCTTGGTGGGATCATGTGTACAACAAGAGTTCGAGTGCCATTAAAGTGGAGAAAGGTGACGAGGGAGTAAGTAGAATGGAGCATTATAGTGAATGTAGTATTTATTGATTAATTATGATAGGTAATGTTGAGTACAACAGGCAAAGGTGGTGCTGAACGAAATCGTATGGGTATTATTAGCACTGAACGTCCATCGAAGCACAAAAAAGAGAAGAAAGAAGAAAAGAAAGAAGAGAAGAAGAAGGAAAAGAAGAAGAAGGAAAAGAAGAAGGAAAAGAAAGACAAGAAGAAAGTAGAAGCAGATGTTAACGATAAAGCAGATACTGATAGTGAAACAGAAGCTACTGTAACAACAACAACAAAAGCTACAACAAAAGCATCAATGCCATTTTGGATGCGTGGTACATTTGTAGCCAGTGCCAATGGTGGCTTAAACGCAACATTGTAAGTATTATTGACTGCAAGTATAAATGAATATTAACATAGTCTATTATTAGTGCTTCTAAAAAAACAACATTGATAACAGAGGCTACTTCTAAAGACACGTGTGACTCTGACGATTCTAACGATTCTAACAATAACAACAACGAATCTGACGACGACGATAATGGACGTGACTATAGTATGCGTATTACGGATGCAGAGTTATTCGCTGCTTGTGAAGGTCGTACAGCGCGTAAAGGTGCACGTGTAGAACAGCCAGCGAAGTTAGCACGTGTAGAAGTATTGGCCACAACTAATGCTACGGTTACTGCTAAAAGTACTAAGACAGTTACAACGAATGTTACGCTAGCATCATTGGATGATCATTTATTACCCAAAAACGAGGTACTAGCGTCGCAACAAAGTCAAGAAGCATCAATGTGCATGACCAAAAAGAAAAAGCGTCAGCGAGATAGCGATACTGATACAAAGAATGTTACAAAGAAGAAGAAGGATAAGAAAACTAAGAAGGATAAGAAGGAAAAGCGCAAGAAAAATAAAGAATAGAATCTAAATAGACTTAATAAATATGCTGTATCTATTCTTTATTAATACTATACAATTATTGTAAATTTTTCATAAATATTAAAAGCAACAGCGTTACTACTATTGTGTTGCCTTCGAGGTGACGTAAAAAGAGGCCTTAAAGAAAGTGGCAACTGGGCACACTTTTGATGCCATCTGATAATGTTAACCAATTATCAGATATGTAGTGACTCGTATGAGCAGCGAATATTCCATCAAAGTCCAGCTTGACCAATCGCGCACGTTCTCTATTAACAACAAATGCTCTATCATGAAGCTAGTACTGCGCTATCCATTAAATTGACCAGGAAGCTTCCGGCAATACCCGACCTGTACTACTATTTTGGAATATCTGATTCTATATTCCATATCAGATGCAGCTGGGAAAGTTCTACACGATAGCTCTATATAGGAAAGTAGTACACGCTAATAATAAATGTATTGGATGGCCTTGTTAGCTCCCACTCTTCTATGCTAGTCTCAATGGCTATGTCTGTACATTGACCGGTTTATTCGGCTACAAGTAAAGTTATTGAACATTGTTCTTGGGTGTATTTTGATCATGATGTACATACTTGTACGAATGCTTCACGTGTAACAAATGACAATACTACAGTTATCTGATGAGCTGTTTTCCTCCTCCTTGACTGACTACTGGCTAGCTTATGAGTAGATAAGAGAAAGGGGTCCTTGTTATCGGCCATATACACCGAACGTTTCCGTTCAAAAGGGGAACTAGAGTAAGTGTAACGGGAATGCCGAGATAGTCGTATGGCAGAACAACTTTGGCACTGACTTCGTTTTCTTTGCGCAAATTATGCTACTACAGGATGCCGTTCTGTTGCAGTTCTCTTGCCTATTCACAGAGCTATCATCGGCATACTCGCCTCTGTTTTTTTTTGTTTTTCCAATCTGGGACAACCAAGCAAAAACATTGGTCTAGTCTATATAAATGTCGAAATCCCAGCCGATTCAGTTCTATAATTACTACAACTTCCTATTCATCAGATAGCGGTTATACTAGCGCCTTTTTAGCACATCGTGTCTCTAGCCTTTTACGTCAATCTTCTATTCGTTCTATTTTATTCGCTAAAATGGCGCCCATGCCTACGCTTGCTCAGTCGGTTAACAAGTCAATTACGCGCGATACAATGGCTAAAAACCCTACAAAGCCCATTGTACCAGGCCGCTTCTACAGCGTTAACCATCAAGCATCCCATGCTACTTTCTCCCGTCTATTTAGCTGTATTATTAATGAACAATTGGCCGAATGTCGTTTAATTACCGCTCGACTTGATAAACAATCGCCACTGGGTCTTTGGTGCTGGCTACGTGCTTCTCGTCAAAAAGGTGAAGCGACATCGTTGGCAGTCATGGCTGGTGATTTTTTAGTGCCACTTTGCCATCGACCCATTACGAATAAACAACAAGATAAATGTTTGCCATATGTATCATTTCTTCACCCAGAGGATATTGATACGACGGCATTTGTCGTTCTTTCAAACGACTATACTACCACGAATCAAGATGAATCGGAAGTCTTTTTCCTACTGAGTGAGGTAGGTTTAAAATGAATACTTAAATAATGATTAACGGTGCCAATAATAATCATTAGAATTTAAATGGCCAGTCAGTGCCAATGATCCGCTCTATTAATCCCTGCAATTTGATGCAGTCTGTAGGCCGTTGGCAAAACATTTCTAAAGAAACTGCCGCAGAATTGTGTGGAGAACTAAGCAGTTCTATGGAGCAAGTGGCCTATGCATTTGAGCATCGAAATAGCACGCCAAATTTGGCATCAGCACCGATTCAATGGGAGCAAAGCATTGTTGAAGGACATGCTACACATCCGGTAAATAGCAAACAAACAATACTTAATAGAAAGAAAAGCACACTGACGATTTTAATAGATGCATAAGGCCCGTTTTGCATTGCCGCCACTTGAGGCCATTCCAACCGGTGCCGATCTTAGTTCGCCTGACGTATGTTTTGTATACCTGCCTCGTGGTGACGTCATATTGCGTGGTGAATATGATCGCTACATTGAGCAATTTATCCCCAAAGAGACGCGCGTGGCAATGCCTAATACAAAGAATTATGCTATTTTGCCGGTACATCCACGTCAGCTACCCAATGTATTCGCTCGCTTCCCACAAGCTAAATTGCTACCGGGTGTATTGCCAGCTAAAGCGCAGGCCTCGTTGCGTACGGTCGTGCCAGCTGAACATCCAGAATGGGCGATCAAGCTATGCCTTGGTATCAAGGTAACATCGGCATTGCGTACCATTACTCCTTGGTCAACACATATGGGGCCTGGCATGCTAAAGCTGGTCGATAAGCTGGTGGCCGACAATACTGATACACTTAAAGTGTTAAAGGAAGTGGCAAGTGCAGTAGTTAAACATCCCGATACCGATGTGGCCAAACATCTTAGCTGTATCATTCGTGAGGAAGCCGTGCAAAAGACAGCCGAAAATGAACAGTCTATTGTTTGTGCAGCGCTTGTTGAGCGCAACGCGCATGGAACACCCTTTGTTTTGAGTGCTTTTAATCTTGATACTGAAGCTAAATGTGTAGCTTTCTTTGAACGGTAAGCCATTATAGACATTGTGGTTTATGGTATTCATGTTTTATTCCTAATAGATATGCCGCGCTTTATCTAAAAGCATTTTTGACACCTGCTCATAAGTATGGTTTTGCTTTTGAGGCTCACGGCCAAAATACGCTAGCTCGTTTTGACAAACAAACTGGCGAATTACTTGGCTTTGCTATCCGTGATTTTGGTGGTGTAAAAGGCCATCAAGAAACACTAAAACGTACAGTAGGCGAGGAACTGGATGTCCTTCCAGACAGTTGCTGTATTGCACATACACTGGATGAAGTAAGCTTAATAGCATAGTAATGATTTATAGTATTAACATTTATCGCTTAGGTATATGACTTGATTTACCACACAGCTATTCAATGCCATTTACAGTCATTAATAAGAGCATTGGATTTGCATTACAGCGGTAAAGGCTGGCAAATAGTGCGAGACAATTTATGTCGGAATGTACCAGCAGATTCCGGCCTTTATCGCTTCTTTACAAAACCTCGTGTTGAGCTCAAATGTTTCATTAAAATGAAAATGGAAGGTCTTTATCGAGATGTAAGTTATTTCAGCATAGTTATTAAATGCCATATTAATTTTACTTTATTTATAGTATATTTATTTGTGTGTTCCAAATGTTATTTTGTATCGTGGTGAACATGATACAGAATGGGAAGATGACAAAGTGCAAGAGATTCTAAGTACAAGTACATCGTCTGCTTAATGGCAATTATTTGTGTAAACTTTACTGATATTTAAAATCAATAAACAATCGTTTAAATACTTGAAACATTATTTAGTTATTATTATTGTTATTATTGACCAAACATGTTTTGCGACGAATGCCATCAGAAGCATTGGAACAAAGCAACGGAGCCACTCGTTCCTGCGCCCATATCGATCAAATATGCTTGACTTTATAGGCAGACTCTTCACCTAATTTAAAATTTATTATATTAATCTTTTCTTAATGCATTCAAGTTATTGGTATGGTCGATAAAAAGAAATACCATTTAATTAAGTATATAAAGTAATAGTTTACCATAATTTGTAGGCATGCGCTATAACACATTAATAGAATGCAATAAATCACAACCATACTTACTTGTATGGGTCAATATAAGATTGGCCCAGTCTTTAAATATTTCAGATAATTCCCAATGATCCCAATTACGTAACTGAATACTACAGTTAAATTGCCTTTGCCACCATTTAGTGATAATAGATATTACTGGTGGTAGGCCGTAAGCAAGTATTAATGGCATTTCCTTGACACTAGTATCTAGATAATAAATGATTTGGTAAACAAAAAGTCATATAAAACAACATTGCTTACCGTGTTGGTATTTCTGCT
The DNA here is from genome assembly GCA_025786725.1 of Syncephalis fuscata. Lineage (NCBI taxonomy): Eukaryota > Fungi > Zoopagomycota > Zoopagomycetes > Zoopagales > Piptocephalidaceae > Syncephalis > Syncephalis fuscata. The sequence continues at coordinate 729,974 of JAHLTZ010000002.1, read as the reverse complement.
CTCTTATAGGAATCCAAATAAGCTTGGTTTCATATGGCTGCTGTTGCTGCTGTTGTATTGCTAATCGTAGAGTATTATAGCTATAATATTACATTTTTAAGAATAAAAAATTGTGAGCAGTGACAAAGCAACAAAGAAAGGAGAGAAAATAAAGATAGTGGCTTAGCCAAATAGTGAAATATTAATGCAATAAAGTATAGTATTAATATCATTATGGATTTAATATTTAAAGATGGCTTGAATCAGTAAATCTATAACAAATTCTCAACTGTGCAGGTTTTGGTCATAAAGCTAATTAAAATTGGAGTAAAAAAGGCTGTTTTTATTATTATGTAACATTACTACGTATTTATAGCAATGCTGGAGCTCTGATAGTAATAATAAATGAAGCTTAGCACATTCGTTCATAGCTAGCATGTAAGAATTTTCAACCAATAAGGCTAAAGTTTCTACATCAGTGTGTGCTAGTATAGCGCCATCGATTATGCTGTGAATTGTCTATTCCCACTCGGATATAACAAGGATGCGGTTAGAACTAAATAGTGGCACTGTAGTATAAAAATAATTGTTATATGTCCAAATGGGCTTTACGTCTTTAATGCAAACGTTTGAGTAGCTGCATTTCGTCGAAATCATGGCCAAGCCTGTTTCATTTCCTCTATGTTCGTTCAACATATTGGCATTAAACGGGAAATTATGTTCAATTAAAACTCGATTATCATCTAGTTTTTTAACAAAAACTACATATCCTTCATATTTCTTAAAACGTATTTCTCCTTGCATTAGACAGCGTGGACCATATCCTAGATGGCAATTTGAAAACTCCCATACATTCCATTTGACTGTAATAGTGGTATATGAGTAATGTAATGATTTAATAAATATAGTTGCTGTTTCTTCAGTAACTCTCAATAAAAAGGCTTCACCATAATGAGTTGTAATAGCACCCATGCATCTTTGCCCATTTGCAAGATCGAAAACGCGAGTTATTAGCACACTAAATTTACCCATATCTTTGAGTGCTGGTTCCAAATAATTTATCATCATCCAGCGGCCACGAATGCTTGCATTATCGCATAAGCAGGAAAACGACGTGGTCGCATAGTTGAAACTAGATGCAGTGGCCAAATGGAAATAATGCATGGTTTACGTTAATAAATCTGCACTATTGTTTGTTTGTAATATTCACCACAAATTTATCTGATATAGACATTGTTTGCGTGATACTTATAGCCACATTATCTCAAAATAATCTACGCAAGTGCCAAAATTGCTTAGTGGATGCTTCTTCTAGTGGTTGACATTGCTCAGCGATAAAACATTTCCGCATATCAGCATGATAATGAACAATTCGCTGCAATACAATAGACGACCATTGTATGATTCATTTTCCATTATATTCTTGACTGGATATGGTTCGTCTTTAAGCCAGTTTGCATCAATAGCGCGTCGGTAGCAAAATGCATGAAACCATTGGATATGCTGGTTATTTGATTGAACAATGTTGGTTGTTTTTTTTGGTCTGTAATGCCAACAGCTTTGACACGCGTACAGTCTTCATATACCAGGCCAGCCACCTTGTTTCGTTGTCGTCAGCAAGATTATAATACTGTTTATATCGCTGATGCAAGAATTATTTTGCTGACTAACACAGTGCCACAGCCATTTATTACAGCGCGATAGCGAAATAAGCGTGTTGTTGTCGGATAATACAGCAACACGTCCAATAACAAGTATAGGAATATGGTCCATCGTGTACAACTAATCAAGACAAGAAAAGAATAGCAACTGAATTGTTAATAGCTATTCATGCTAACATGCTTTATTAAAATAGACAATCATAACGCATATTCATAATGAACATATGCAAAACATGTATTTGAGTAACATATATATTGTGCAACCTTTAAGGCCTTGAACCTTTGGACCAACGCTCCATTTACAATATATCCACCATTCCATACCATCTATGATAGTAATGCTGTTCTGCATTAATATTAGTATAATATTATCTTTTTTATTAATCAAATATGCTTTTTTTAAATGTGCTAATATAGCAGCTAGTTATATTTAATACAATTAAAATTACACATCTATTTTGACAATAAACTAATGGTTTATTTAGTTAATCATCGTCTTTAATTATGTTAATGTTATTATACTGATATATGTGTGCATTGTGCGTTATTGAATCTCTAATTTAGAAGTTTATAAAATTTGTCAATAAATTATGCATAAAAATAGCATGTATAATAATGCTAAATAACACACATGTCAGATATTTGATACTAAATGGCTACATTTAATAATAATCGCTTAGTTGAAGTAGAATTATTTCTATTGAAGGAGTTGTATGATAAGTGACATTAACCATTAAAATACTCCTCATAATGTATTATTTAGTATTCATATATCCTCTATTTATGATATTATTTTCATTGTACCTTAATATTATCATATATCATTCTATGCCATATTGGATATATGTTATTTGTTATAGGTTTCAAGTATATAGAGTTTAATGAGCAAAACGAACGCAATATGTCAGTTTATTAAAAAATAGCGCTAGAGTCGAGCAAACAATGTTTCTAGATAGCGCGTATTTACTAGACAATAAAATAATAATAAAATGAACATACAATATGAGTGACGATTAGCAGTGTTGATAAACATATATATATACATGGTCAACAAGCGAAATTAGTTGACATTTGTTAAGAATAAAGCTAAAACAAAAATAAAAACAGTTTAGATAGAGCAAGACTAGGAGAGTATAGAACGGCTTGCTTGTATTTGTATTATTTTTTATTAGAATAAAAAGGCGGTTCGGCGCACACGGTCGAAGGTGAAAAGACCGGCGCACCGTCCGACAGTCCGTTGCAAGCAACTGCAACTGCCGACCTTCCCAAAAATCGGTCTGATTACTTCTCTCCGTTGGAGAGATATCAGCAATCAAACTGATAAGAACAGATACTACACTTGATCTAAGCCAATGGCTAGAGAGGATTACCCTGCTCTATCGGCTGCCGTTACGCGCGTCCCTTTATGGCACACTAATCTCTAGTGGGATTGGACTGTAAAAGGCTGGACCAATCATCCAATTGAATATGCGCGTGCAACATTTACGACAGCCCCTGCCTTTTTAATCGCCAGCTTTTGGTTTTTGCGTTTTTTCTTCACTCTTTCTTCAATAAATCTTTTACACCACATACTTACTCGTTTGTTGTATAAGTGTACAACTCCTCTACGCTCTACTGCTTGTTTTGTGCCGCTGCACCGTTGTCGTTCTGGCAACGGGACAGCCTATGGCCTTAACGACTCTCGCGTCTGAGGAAGATCAATACGCCACCTTCGCTGAAGGCGCCGACGCAATATGCGACTGAGGCTGCTTTTTGGTATTAGGATAGGCTACATACCTTTCTATTGTATTTTGAATAGCGTAAAACACTGCACTTGTTTATGAAAATAAAATTTATTATTATTAAACGATGCTTACTTACGAATGAAACCAGTGTCTGCTACATGCTATTTGCTTTTCTTTCACTATGTCATCACGCCAGCGTTTACTTTATTCTTTTTCCAGTCTGAACAGACGCCTATTTTCCCTACCTGCCAGCTATCCTCTTGTTGTTATTCCTGCTGCTAGTGCAGTCATAGCTATTGTAACAACACGTTTTCAGCCTCACATTCGTCGTCCGTTTGTATCGTCTACACGACTTTCCATGGCAGCTGCAAGTAGCAACGGTGGCGACGACGCCTATCTACGCTTTTTACAGCAAGCAAATGCGCCACTTCAATCAGCTGGAACGGCCTCAGTCAATACTGACGAGGTAGCTCCACATACCAAGGCACTTACCGACGAGCCAACAGATGCAGCGTTATCAGCAGCACAGCAGCGTCTTAATACGGCAGCTTCAGGACTTTGTCTAATAAGTGAAACCGAATCAGACCTTTCGGTTGTGCATATTCCAGCGCCAGCGTTTGAGGCTACTTCTCTAACTGACCAGCAGTTTGCAGAGCTACTTGGTGCAGAGCACGAAGAGTGTGTTTTAATTGATGTTAAAGAGTTCATTGCCAATGCAAAGAATGCAGCAGCCAGTGTAGGACTTGCAAACGATGTGGTTCGTTGGACTGCTCTGCCTCAAGTGTTTGCCGACATTCTAGGCACGACACCGCTAAAGGCATGGCGTGTTGGTCGTGCAGCCGATGCTTGGATTTATATCGGTGGCATTTTGCCTGGTAAAGGCTTTGTTGGTGTACGCGCTCACTCTGTAGAAACATAAAACGCTGTTTAATAAATAGTCTTTATTCTCGTGTATTCACATCGTCTTTCTCCGCCTTAACATTCGTGTTATTGCTACTGCTGCAGCAATGAGTGCACCGTGTGTTGTTTCTGCGCCTGGTAAAGTGCTTATTACTGGCGGCTATCTTGTACTGGACCCTGCCTATCGTGGCTTGGTCCTTGGTACAGATGCGCGCTTTTATGCAGCTATCCAAGCTACTACTGAACAAAATGTCACCAGCTCTGCTTTGCAGCCTATCAATAGATTACTACGTGTCAAGGCACCGCAATTCACCGACGCCTGCTGGATCTATGCTATTCAGTGGCAATCCACGTCGAATACAAGCTGGGATCTTGTGGATATCTCTGAGTAAGTAGTGCCAAAGTAGCGCTACTACACGACTTAATACTCGAATTATAGACAGCATGGTTATACTGCTGGTAAAAATCCATTTGTTGCGGCTGCTCTCCGCCTAACATTGGCTTATGCTGAGCATGCTATCGGGACGGAACAATGGCTCGGCCGACTGCCATCAAGCATCATTGAAATCATTATGCTTGGCGATAATGATTTTTATTCACAACGTGATCAGGTAAAATAATGGTTTATTATACTATAACATACTTAATATCACCGAAAGTTGGCGACAAGACACTTGTCGGTATCGCGTGATGGATTGGCGGCTTTACCGCGTTTTTGTCCAACGGATAGACTGTTGCGCGAAGTGCACAAGACAGGATTGGGCAGCTCAGCCGCTCTTACCACATCGCTAGTGGCTGCTGTGTTAGCATTTCTTGGTGTTTGTGAACCAGATAATGAACATGGACGCAATATTATTCACAATCTTGCACAGGCATGTCATTGTTATGCCCAAGGCAAAATAGGTTCGGGATTCGACGTGTCATCGGCTGTTACTGCTGGACATGCCTATCGGCGATTCTCGCCCAATGTATTGAACGCATTTCTTGCAGTAAGCGACTATAAATAGTTGATGGCCATTACTAATGTTATTACAGTCTGACGAACAACAGCAGCAAGCTTCGATATTTGCCTTAGTATCGAGTAAGCAGCAACAGCAGTAGGTATATAGGGTCAATATACACACTGTTTAACACTATCCAATGTATTAGATGGAACAGTAGCGTAACTCCATTCCGTTTGCCTTCATCGCTTATCTTGATGATGGCTGATGTTGATGCAGGTTCACATACACCAAGTATGGTGAGCAAAGTATTGGCCTGGCGCAAAAGAGAACCAGAACAAGGTATGTACTTGCGCATTTTTCAATATATACTTATTTGTATCAGCGGCTGCACTATGGAAGGAGCTGGATCGTAGAAACGAGCTTGTATTGTCGTCTTTAGCACGGCTCGGTGAACTGTATACAACAAATCCTGTAGATTACAAACAAGCAATAAGTATATGCCAGTCATTGCCAGCCGACCAAGTAAGCTATCGGTACATCTAATAAGTGATTGCTTACATCGTGTAGTGGCCAACTACAAGTGGACTAATAGCCATTGATTTGCTTATTGAAGTACATACAACATTTCAGGTAATTCATTTATCATTAGTTATCGTTTGTTGACTCGTATTATAAACAGGACATACGCAGGTTGTTGTGTGATATGGGTAATGCAGCAGATGTTCCAATTGAGCCACACGATCAAACACAGCTTCTCGATGCTTGTTTAACTGTGCCAGGTGTATTGATGGCCGGTGTACCAGGAGGTAATATTATTGTAAATATTTAGCTACTTGATATTAATATTTGATTAGCTGGCGGTAATGATGCAGTGTTTTGCATTGCATTAGGTGAAGAGTCTGTTTGTAAAGTTGAGCATGTTTGGTCGACATGGACGCAAGCACGAGTGACTCCATTGCTTTGTTCCGAAGCTTCTGGTGGCATTCGTCGCGAAACATGGTTGGATGTTATTAACAATGATAACAAAAATTAATAATTAAATAATAATAATATATTGTTGTTGCTGTTTCTTAAATAAATAAAAACAACTTTTATTTCTGGAAATATTGATATACTACAATTGCATCCAATACAATTACGCTGCATTATTTATTTATTAAATATGTTAATCACATAACATGCTGTGTCATTTAACATTATTATACAATTTAATTTATTAGCCATTTAGTATGATTTGTGGTTAAAATGACTAATATTTAATAACGCCCAATCTATTGAACTTGATGATGGGTGGTGAGTGACATCAATCATCAAATACTCGTCATCATAGATTTATTATTCAGTATGTATATCATCACAGTATGTGTTATTACTATGTATACTCATCACATTACTTAATTAACAGTAAAATCATAACTAATTGACATGCTGTAGTTTATTTATAAATAATCTTAATAAAACATAGCTCCGTTCATATGCATATTATTTGTTCTATCAATATAACTCAGTGAACAAACTAGGTGCACTAAGTTAATTTTTATTAATAAAAGAACTGGAACCATACCGACAACGGTTATATACAGCGTATAGCCAATATATAATGAAATGATAAACATTATAATGAATATGCAACATGGAATGAGACTAGCAATGTTTAAGTTATTGAGTATATATGCATGAGCAGATGACCGACATTAGCTAAACTTTTAATAATAAAGCTAGAACAAAAATAAATACAGCTTTGGATAGAGAAAGATTAAGCGAGTATATAATGATATATAAAATGGTGAATATACGGCGAGAAAGCATATAAAACGATGTCAAAGTTATAGTGCATATAATACAATGAGTGGACTGCGTGAAGTGTAATGGAGCATATAAACAATATAATGTATCTAATATATTATAGAATGATATAAATAAATAGAGTGTATATGTATACTGGATAATAAATCTATGATAATGAGTATTTTGGGCCCTGATGTGAATTACTCCTAGTTTCATGTTCAATAGAAATAAAGTTTAATTTAAATGCGTAAATATTGTTAAGTGTAGTTATTTGGCCATTAAATCACATTAAATGACTAGTAAGTTGTTTAATGCTTGAAAAATACTATCTTTATTTAATTAATAAATAATGTAATATATACAAGTCATAAATTAAATGACATTGGACATAAAGACTATGAATAAATTGAAATATAAATAAGAGAATTGTTTAAGAGGTGGAATAAAAGAAAGAATAAAAGCAATCATATAAAAGCAAATGTAGCTATATAATAATATCATCAATAAAACAATAAGTGTAATAAGAACGTTTGCACATCTAAATCTCACTTGCCATATTATATGGTGCAATAAGCATGGCTTTTGGGGGCGGGTTGAAGTGAAGCTGAGCATCATATCTTTTATTTCTAGAAAAATGAGACACTGGTTTTATTGCGTTGAAATAGAGAAATGGTGGGAACAAGTAGAGTGCAAATTCCACCTTAATCATTTCAAGTATACTATTCGCTTACAATACTGCATGGTTTTTTACTTTTGTCAACGGAGAATTGGCAGTATAATAATGAGTTCTAATTCCAAGCAAGGGCTAGGCATGCAAGGTATTACCTTGCGCAACTTGAATGGTCGCAATTACCGCCTACATACTGTAACTTTGAACGGCGTCGGTAAGTCTTGCTTGCTATTGCTTTATGGTCATAAATACTCGACATTCAATATAGTACTAACAGCAACTAATGGTTAATAGAGCATAGGCAAAATAGTTCATTTGCTACAAATACAGCTATACAACTGGAGCGTGGCCAACAGGCAGAAATTCATGTACCCGTGCCTGAGGCTTCTATTGGCTCTATTATCGGCCGTCGAGGAGAGACGATCCGTCGGTTGGAACAAGAGTATCGTGTCAATATCACAATACCAAGATCCGGTATTTCAAGAAATATTTGTACGAAAATGCAGTAAATTGGATTTATTTTTGGGACTAACTTGTTGATATCAATTTAGCGATACGAGGCACAGAACAAGCCATTCAAAAGGCCCAGAGGGCGATTATACAGAAGGTAAAAAACTTTTGCGTTGACATACAGCTAACCAGCCATCATTATCAAGATAACTCCTTACCAACGTCCATCTCATTTTATTTCTTTGCCATTTCATGGTAAGCTATTCCAGCAAAAGATTGCGAAGCTCCAACAAGATCTTATTCAAGTGGCTACCGAGCAAATTAGCGATGATCTTGACGATAACGATAACGGCATCGATGAATCGATCTTTGTCAAGCCAGAACGCCTGCACCTTACACTAGGCATTCTTTTACTTGATAGTAAAGAAAAAATTGACCAGGCAATTAATACTTTACAGGAATTATCGACAGAAATAGATGCGATATTAAATAATCAGCCATTAATGGTGGAGATAAATGGCTTAAAGTTAATGAAGGGCACTCCTGGTAAGTGTTTACAATTATGACTATTATTGCTGTTTATTGATCGAACTTACTACAGATAATGCACATGTCATGTATGTAGAAGCCAAAGATTCCTCCGGTGATAGATTAGATAAAATAAGTGGTCAGTATAAAGATTTAGCAAACTCAGAGTATTGTTAATGTTTTAACATGGTATTAGCACTGTTAAGGGAGCGATTTAATCAGGCTGGGCTATTGCTTGAAGCCGATCGACCATTAAAGGTAGCATAATAATAATAATAATAATAATAATAATCAATTATATAATTTATTTACTGTGTTTTAGCTACATCTGACTATCATCAACACGACTCATCGTGGCAAAACTACAACAACACGATCAAGCGCTACAGAAAAGAGCGAAGCTGCCAACAAGAAATATTCAAATCGTATTCCGTTTCGCGCTACCGAAATGCTACAAGTTTATGAGTCTTGCCAAGTGGGCACTTTTGAATGCCTCACTATAGAGATTGCGAGAATGGGCTCACACTCACCAGATCATGGTGGCTACATAGCAGAAAGTGCCATTAAGATTTCTTAGTTTTTAGTTTTCCACCAATTGTTATACTTAAATAAAATTGAAACGCGTTTTTTAAATAGCGTCATCTACGGCTTTATAAAAGTTGTGGCATATGAAGATAAGAGTATAGAGATATGATGTTATTTATTTATTTAGTCTGTTTTGCCATGTTATGACATACAGTTCATTTATTTTATTAATTAAAATATATTTGCAAATACTAACGTACCATAATTAGCTACATTTTGGTATCAATAGTTTAGTAGCAAAGTAAAGCCAAGAAGATCGGACCAGACACGTTGTATCCATATTGGGTCATGTCTCTGGTGAAGATTGTATCAAACATAACATACCCATTCTCCTCAAAGCCTATCGTTTTTTATCTCAAATACCTGTAAGCTTTGTAAAAAGCCGTTTTTATTCAATATACACCGACAACAAACAATAGTCTACACTTTACTTTAATGGTGGTTGATTATCATTGCAATTTTATAACAGTTTACTATTTGGGGTCCTTAAAAGTTCACGGGTGTGCATTTTTCCGTTCCCGTTTGTACGTTCCTGTGAACAAATACTCGCATAACTCTTCTTCGTAACAATACCTTCAAAACGTCTTTCCAGTACAGTCTTACTTTTTCTGCTTATTAGTGTTTCTTCGTTTGGATAGAAGGAAAGACGTGTTTTTCAGTGCTATTTTTTGTTCTATATTTATTGTAATACTGGTTTTGTATTGTTTGACTCGTTTATGGTAGCAGTTTCAGATAACTAATCCTAAGGAGCGAAAAACAAAACCAACGGTCTAGTACTTTTTGCACACACTATTTCATGTATTTGGTATTTTGCGCTAGTACCGTCTTAGTTTTTACTATCTAAGCTATATACACAACTAATACGGCGACTCTATCGGTAGCGGCTCAATATATGTTTTCGTTACGACGATGGAATAGCCGGCCAGATACCATGGTCGACGGTATTTCAGCTATACGGCCGTCGATGATATTTCATCTGATGAAAATAATCGCCATTGTCAGTCTACTGTCTATTCAATTTGCCTATGCTACCGATGTCGATAACAATGTGGCACTGGTGCAGCAGCCAGATAATACGTCCGTGTTGTCTTCATCGATCAAATCAAATTTATTATTTTTAAAATCACTTCCACGCGATAGCAATGAACTTGTGATACAGCAAGGCACATCAAATGTACCTGCTAAGCTAAGCAAGCGAAACAAAGATATTCCTGGCTGGTTTCCAGCAGAGCAGCAATTTGCTGTTAGCAGCTCAACAGCCGCTTTTACCTCCTCGTTGACGGTAAATGTTATTGTTGGCGTTTTTCTCTACCTCGTATTCTCGCTAGTCCGGCCATGGAACGTTTATTACTACGCACCGCGTATGATTGCTAAATACGTTCAGGCACCACGCTCAATTACTGGTCAATTTTATCACTGGGTTATCGTAACAATTAGAACACCAGACCGTGAGCTGCTACGCAATGCAGGACTTGATGCCTATATGTTTTTGCGGTTTCTTCGTCTATCTCGCCGTTTATTTATCATTTATTGCGTTATTGGTCTTCCTATTATGATGCCGTTAAATATCATTGATCAAGGAGATCTTGATGGTGTACAGGAGTGGACAGTAGGCAATGTAACCAATCCGCGGCGCTTTTGGGGCCATGTCGTCTGCTCATATCTATTTGTTTGTAAGTACAATATAATTGCCTATTACATAACTCATGACCAATATTAGGCATTGCCATGTTCTATATGGTGCGAGAACTAAATGTGTATATTCGACTTCGTCATGCCTATCTTACATCATCGGGCTATCGGAAACGGCCTGAGGCCACTACTATGCTTATTACAGGCCTGCCGGCTAAAATTCGATTTGACCAGGAGCGTCGATTGCGCCATATTTACAGTAAAGTACCTGGCGGCTTACGCTCGGTATTGACAGTACGTCGATCGATACAGGTCGGTTTGGCGAAAACACGTCGAGATAAAATTCATCAACAACTAGAGGCGGCCATTTGTCATTACGTGACTAGCGGTGTTCGGCCACAAGTAAAACAGTCGTTTTGGCCATTTGGTCGGCATCGATCAACACCAGTACAGCCGTCACAGCCATCAGAGACCAATGAAGACCAGATTAACGGCAATACTGACAATCAGCCAAAAGGAAAACAGCAACAATCGAATCAAGATATAGAAATGATTGATAAATCCAAATTTGATGCAGCTATACCTACCGATGATATAAAATCACAAGTACTAGAAAAGCTAGAGGAAACGATGGTTAAAATAAGTGATAAGCCCAATCATTATGCTTCTCCCGAATCAGGCGATGTTAGTGATGATATTCCAGTAGATCAGCGTAATAGTGCTATCATGAATATGGAGACTGGTGAACCATTGGATCCATCGCGTGATTTAATTTTAAATCTTGCACTTGCACTTTGTAAGCAAGAACGAGAGCTAGAAAAAGTACGCACCAAGGCCAATAATCAAACTACACGCTATCATATTGCATCAACAGCGTTTATACGCTTCCGCACTCAGCTAGGTGCGCAATTAGCGGCACAGGCCGTTGGATTTGGCACCCCACTAAGAGGATGGCCGCGATTTGTTGGCGTAAGAGCCGAGGATGTTTTATGGAGAAACCTACGCGTACTGAGATGGGAGCGATGGATACGCAAGGGCATTAGTTTCTCGGCCAGCTTTTTTCTTACGCTTTTTTGGGCCGCTTTAGGTAATTAAAGTGCTATTAATAACATGAATAGAAAAGTAGACTAACAAATCTGGTGTTTAGTTACGTTAACTAGTTCTGTTGCAACATTGTCATCGCTTTCGGGCGTTCTACCCTTTCTTAAACCGCTTCTAAATCTGCCCAAGCCAATATTGGGTTTTATTGAAGGCATTGTACCGCAAGTAATTATCTTTTTTTTAATGGCTTTTGTGCCGTACATTCTTTATTGTAAGTAATTAATTTATTATTATTTACGACTAATGATAACAATATCAACAATATCAACAATATCAATAATGATATACAGTCTTATCGATTTTCGAGGGTATACCACTTTATTCGCGAGTTTATCTTACATTAATGCAGCGTTATTTCCTTTTCCAGGTAATGATTTAGATAAGTAACCATAGCACTACTAACTTCATTTACTACAGATAGTTAATATTTTATTGGTGGGCACATTTGCCACGGGTATTTTTACCGCGTTATCATCGATTCTTAATGAGCCCACGTTGACTTTGACTATTCTTGCGCGGGCCATGCCGAATTCATCCACCTTTTTTATTAATTATGTATTACTACTAGCTTTATTTGGATCAGCTAAAGAGCTATTAAGAATCCCAACACTATTTGTACGATGGTCACGCCGACCATTTACTAAATTCGACACGCCGCGTAAAGTTCTACAGCGACGACGACTACCTGAGATGGAATGGGGTCGTATTTATCCAAATGCTGCGTTCATTTTTTGTACTGGTAAGTAAACAAAAAGCAAATTTATTAATGATAACTAATTACAATTGATTGTATAGGCTATGTTTATTCAACAATTGCACCACTTATTCTACCATTTGTTGTTATATACTTTACACTGCACCATGTTGTATTCCGATATCAATTTCTCTACGTCTACGCTTCCCATCGTGGCTCGGCAGCACGTGCCTTTCCCAAAGCAATTTCGCATATTTTTGCTGGCATCTATATCCAACAGTTAACACTAATGGGTATTATGATTTTACGCGAGCAAGTGGCGCTCAGCGTGATGCAAGGTCTATTGGTGGCCTTTACGATTATGGCCCACGTCTACATGAATAAAGGATTTGGTATGGGCACGGCCGGGCTTATCGAGTACATTCCTTTGGAATTATTGGCCGACGTTGAAGACCAAGAATTACGCGGATTACGATCACCAGAACGCGATCGGTCAGGCTACGACGGCGATGTCGGCAGCAATTCATTTAATGTAGGCCAACAAAGCCAGCTTAGTGACGTATTCAACGGACGAGATGGTATTATGGATATGGGCCCAAGCTCTACCGAACAAGGCGCTATTCCAGGCATTAATCTTGGTATTGTTAGTGCAATGGATCATACTACAAGCATGGAAGTACATGATTTGATTAATGTATTTTCCGAAAATGGCAGCAAACTTCATCATCCAAGTCAGCATTCATCTTTAGAAATGGCAACAGAAAAACCGTCAACCAAAGCGACAGGAAAGCAAATTATGTCGACAGCGGCAGAAGCAAACAAACTGACAAAACGCCGTTTGCACAAAGAGCGGTTAAATGAAATGGACTATGAGCTGGGCGAATTAGAATCCTCAATGAATACTAGCTGGAATCAATCAAGAGCAGAACAGCAAGCACGTACACGAGAAGAAGCAGCCGAAATTGAAATGATCATTGAAGGAGAAATGGGCGAATGGGACAATATGGATGAAGTAATGATGAAAAACGCGATGGTATCGGAAGAAGAAGAGCAGCAACAGCTATTGTTGAATGATAACGATAATGACACGTTGTCAATACCAAGAATACAATCGACAGAAGATACCGTAGCAGAGATTACGGCTCGATTAGAAGTGCTGCACGATACGCAAAATCGACGTAAAAATACATCAGGATCATCAAGAACATCATCATCGACATCACCTCAATTAGGAGAACCAACAGACACAACATCTATGTCAAACTATGGTTTATTCCCTCATGCTGGCGCTATTCTAGTCGAAACAACAACAGTTACTCGTCCAGAGACTTCAGAAACATTAACAGCTGAATCTAATGTCCTAGCACCAAGTAGCAGTACTGCAGCTGGCCAACAAACCACAACAGCTACTCAATCTTATGTTGTTATGGTGCCAGGACGAAATGAAGAGCAACGGACCACAATACGTTCCCATGCGAATGGAGCTGAGACACCGCAACGACAACGTGCATTACAACAGAGCATGGAGATGCGCCGTAGTGGCAATTACGCAGAAGGAACACCAACGCATAGTAGAAGTCGTCGAAATTCATTAACCATTAGGATACCCGGGAAAGCACCACGATCAGCGATGCTATCACCTATGGACGCACAATCACCAAGTCAGAGAGATGCCAATCTGTTTCTGGATCCATCGGGTATGGCCGGCGATCAACAAACACCGCGACATCGCCATGCACGTCATCATCGCCGTCCTCGCCATGACTCATCTGCTATGGAGATAGAAGATGATGGTGAGGACGATGACGAGTACCAATACCATCCCGAGGGACATCATTGGGAAAGCGACGATGGAGAAGACGCGCTACGTGAACAATACACACGACCGCGCTTTCGACGCCAACCGCCCGTCATTTGGATACCGCAAGACGAGGCGGGTCGAGCCGAACAAGAATGCCGTCGTATGCAAGCACTTGGTATTCCAGTGACGTGTAAAGATGCAGAGCTGCGTAAAAAGGGTCGCCGTCAATATATTGCTATTCATCGAGTTGATGTACCGACACTACCTGTCTTGCCTTCAACTACACGACCACTTTAATTAACTAATAGACTATTTACTACACGATTCTATGTAATATATGAATGACTATGTTTTAATCATTAAAATGACTTTTATTCTTTAATGTATTCATTGCTTCACTTGTTGTTCTATGATGTACCAACATGTTGGATAGATTAACTTTTATTATTCGCGCTTTGCTTGTTAATTTATTTAAATGCGCGTTTCATAAGTATTGGCTGACGTCCACAACTGATAATCTACGCCATTACACTTTTCCCTCCCTCTCTTTACACTTGATAATATTTATTTAATAATACACATTTAAACTCTATCCATTACCAAAAGTTTACTAAACGACTTGCTTGTTATGAATCGCTATTGTTTACTGTAGGCCATTACCAGTTCGCCAACTGCTTTCTTTTCGTCTTTACTCTCTTCTGTCCTTTGGACAATCTTAAGCATCAGTACTTCCTAAACACCAGTGTTTGTAGTGCAGCAATTAGCATTAGTTATAACGTACCTGGCTCTGTAGACTGTAGTCATTGGCGTCAGGAATAAGGTACGTGCTCTTTATTGCACTGCCTATTTTAAACTGATACTGTGACTAGCACTAATGTTCGTGACTAGTCTTTAACTGCACAGTCTTTGGTATGTTTATCAAGCTACATTTAAAGCATTACTACTTCTCTGAAGCTTCAAATAAATATTAATGTATTTTATTGAACAAAGTATTATTTACAAATAACGATGATACCATATAAATAGGCATAGACGTTTTATTAATCAGTTGTTTGACAATAGTACAGACAGCTAGCAATACACCGTTAATTCGTATGTTGGTATTGCCACGTAATAAAGTTTTACTTTTCTCGGCTCAAGCTATATATAGTTGCTCCGCAGACAAATATGGGTGTGAAATTCAACATTGTTACCAAGTATCAGTTCTGGCATTGTACTGATGTTATATCCATTAACTCTGATAATTCTAACGCGTATGCCTATTATTAATAAACAAATTAATTTATATACACATTTAATAAATACCTATAGACTGTAACTATGTACAATGTTCATGGTAAATAACGGTAACCGCCTTCATACATTGCTTCAACTAACTGGATCTTCAGTGGGATATACCATTATAAATAATAACCGGTATTTGGAAACATTATCTCAAAAAGTAGGCATACTCCTATTGCTACCTCCAGCAAAGGAGATTTACTACTAACAACAAATGGGCGAGGATCACATGGAACTTGACTAAAGACCGGTTTTTGACTTATAAAATAAATGCTGCATAGCGCAAAGCAGAATGACAGTTTATTCCTTCTTACTATCATTTCTAATTATGGCTCATAGCTATTTCTTATATAGGCCAGCAACCTATCTATGTCTATTGCTTATGCTCGGTCTATTATCATCTACCAGCGCTTATCCAACATCAAACACTCACAACATCGAGAACCCATCGACCGAGTTTAGATATTTTGATATCCAATCTAATCATTACGATTATACTCGTGTACTCAGCGCATCGCATACGAGAGGAGAATCCGATGAAGGGGGGGATTCAGAAAAAACAAAGCAAAGCAATAATACAGCTGTAAAACATCAATATGTCAAAAGATCGCGTGAACTAAAACCGGAAGGAGGACGGAGAGTCGAAGAAAGTTCATTTAGAAATGGTAAAGATCGAGATACACGACCACCGGGTGGTTCAAGTGGACTTAGAGCCTAGTTAAAGTATACAAAAAAATAACCAAATATTTTTGATTCAAATCCAGTAAATTAAAAATATACATTACTTGTTTGAAAGTAAATACCATAGCTATAATCAAATATATTTTAATTCGTTAAATAATTAATAAAATCTACTTAGTAGTAAAATATTAGTTTAGCACAATTGGTGTTCTAAATCTGATGAAGGATTCGATGTAACTGAAACTGAAGGTTGCATATCGAGTGCGACTGTTTCGTCAATCGTAGCATCTACCGTTGGATGGGGGTGCTTGAAGTGTTGTGGTAGATTATATCCGTGTGTTGGCATGCTGGCCATAGCCGATACTATGGGTGTCATAGGATATACAGGATGATAGTACGTGGGCTGGGTTGTATTTGTTGTAGTGTTTGTCGTATTAGCAACGGCCATGGCAGTTGGCGGATAATGATTAAAATTCATGTGCATTGGCATATAATAGGACGGTACAGGCAGTGAATGGGGATGGACTGGTATATAGGCTGGATGTTGCATTGGTGATATAGGAAACTGAGACATCATTGGCGCGGATAAGTGTGCCATAGTAGCAGGTGGCTGTAGTGAGTTAGGATAGTGTGCATAGAATACAGATGTGTTAATATCGGATGATGTTGCTGAATCGGTTGGTGCCATCGAAGGAGCACTCCAATGACCATTTAAAGGTATCGCCTCTATGGCATTAACTAACTGCTCTTCGCTTGAACGGGTAGATGGCTCGACGATAGGCCATGCTGTTCCATCATTCGACAAAACAGGCGATTGCTCTGCGTACTGATGAGACAATGGGCTGTTAGCATAGTTAATTTGTAGTGCATTATACGCAAATGACATATGAATACGTGCTGCATCGGATAGATGCTCATTTCGGCCTATTCGCCAATTCGCTCTATTTGCCTCGTTGGCATAATACGGTATCCGTGTATCGGCTGTATTTAAAGACAAGATTGTAGCATCATTTTGAGATATTGTACCATTGGTGGTTGGTAAATGTTTTACAAATGCATACCGGTCGTATCGCACATGCAACAAATTGCCATCTAGAACATAGCCATTGAACAATTCAATGGCCATTCTAGCCTCTTCGGGTGACGCAAATAGTACCGTGCCAAACCGGCGGCTTTGTCCATTAGGCAATGATAAAATATTAGCTCGTATGACTTGGCCAGCTTGGGAGAATAGCTGTTTTAATTCCTGCCACCGATAAATGATGGGTAGGTTATTTACGTAAATTTGTGGCTCGTGAAATTGATTTGATCTCTCAGGCATCATAACTGTTGCATTTGCTGTTGTAGTAAATGGTAGTCCCATTTTTTTGGTAGGACGACCACCGCTTCTTCGTTGACGACGATGCGGCAAAGGTATGACAGGAACACCCTCAGGCGGCGCATAGTCAATAAAATTTACATCCTCTCTTATTTTTATTTGTTGCCCATTCCATTCATAGTTGTGAAACATTTCTAGTGTTCAAGTTGTTAGTAATACAACAGCTTGTTAGCCAACACGTACCAATGGCATTTTTGGCATCACGACGAGAGGCAAATAGTACAACACCACTATGACGTGGGTTCTGTTTTGTTTTAGCAGCAATATCCGTTCTTAATACTGTGCCTATTACATTGTAACAATTAATTGTCAGTATCAATTGCTTATTCAATTAATTACCTGCTTGGAAAAATATATCTTTTAAGTCTTGCCAACGCACCCAGTCTGGAAGCTAGTTATTACTATTTAGCTTAAATCCATTAACTCAGCGCCACAGCGTCTTACATTGTCCACATAGAACTGTCGCTTGATTGGGATGGTTTCATCGCCAATCTTTACAACATTCTCCACCAGCTCGTTAATATGGTTCAATTTACTCTAATAAATTATTATTTACATCTTAACCTGAAATGCTATCATTGACACTTACCCGGCTAACTTGAATTCTCTGCCCTTTCCACAAATAATTATGAAATGTATCTATACAAGCAATTACTATCGCTAACGTCGTACTTGGTCAACTACTAACCAACAGCAGCCTGAGCATCTTGCTCGCTTGCATAAATCACAACGCCGTGTGCATGTGACTTTCCCGTTTGGTCACGCATCACTTCTACTCGCAGGATGTGACCTGTTCCACCAAACAGCTCCTATTGGTCATGTCATTATTTTGGATAAAGCGATAGGTATGTGCACAATACCTTGACATCTTGCCACGCCACTTTAGTAGCAACCATGACCAGTAATAGTATACAACGTTACAAAAATTCTTCTGTCAACATCCAATATCCAGTATTTAATATCTATCGCCTACCTGTCAAAGGTAACTAATTATTGATCGCTTCGTACACACGCCAATAAAACATGTTGCGCCAGACTAAATAGCAACTTACATGGTTTACAAACACTTGTTGTTCCAGTGTATCTTTGGTCATATTCGCCTAGAGTATACGATGCTAACAACTTAAAGGCCAAGCGAAAAGAAGCAAAAGAGAAAAGACAAAGAATATAAAGGTAAAGGCACTAGTAGTTAGGAAAAATGCAAATGCAGTTCAAAAGTATTTAGTAGTCGCTAGTAATAAAAGTAACAATAGTCGAGCAGTGAAGGCGGGAGCCGCCAAGCATTTAAATGAGAAAGAATTTTGGTCAATGTACATGAACAAACGGTTGACAACATGTTTCTTGCCATTGTTATTATTATTGCTATTGTTATTATTATTGCTATTGTTATTATTGTTATCATTGCTATTGTTGTTATTAATAATATTAATATTTATTGTTATAAATATGACTGTTCTTATTATAATTTTATTATTAATACACTTGATTGTTATTATAATTGTGACAAAGGGCCTTGAAAATCAAGGCTTTAATTATCCGATCCATCTAAATATGTATTTTACTAGATTCAGTTACAATACACCATACACACAATAATTAATGATAGATTACCCCAAAGTTCTAGTTTTATTCTTCACTTGTAGGTAATTCTCATCATTCTACAGCTTTACTTCTTGGCTATTAAGCATGTCTGACCCACCAGAAGTGCTCCTAGAGCAGGAGACGCTCGATGAGATGATCACAAAGAATCCGACGACTATAGCTGAAAGACGAACGGCTGTTGAATCGCTATTAGCCGCGGTTTCTGACGACGCGCACTCCACGCCACCCAGCTCCTATTCATCTGTCGGGTCACCTATGTTTTCTGAGGGCATTCCCTCGATGTCGAATGGAACACATGTACGCGGCCGTGATGAAGCCCATAGTGATGACGACGACGAAGAGGAAGAAGAGAAAGGTGAAAAGTGTGACGACGGGGAAAATAGCGCGCCACTTGTTGATAGAGGTCGGCGTGTAGAAACTGTAGACGTACTGGCGACAAATAATGCAAACCATCAGACAGTGCAGCAACAAAACGCTTCATCAACCTTAGTAGCAGGTAAAAGCACTGCTACCACTGCACCATCTTTACCTACAAATGGAACAGATACTACGACCAATACTGTTTCGAATGAAGAAGCTAGCACAACAGATACTACTATCGCTAATCATAATCATCATAATAATAATACTATTGATGGTGCTGATACGCCTAAAAGTTCATCAATTTCGCTCACAGCGCCATTTTCATCAATTTTTGGAAGTAGTACGCGTACTTTGCCTATTTCTCCACTGGCCCAACCACCAGCCAATGCTAGTCAATCAGATACGACACAGAGTGGCGTGAATAATCAGCATCAGCAACAACAGCAATTGTATACACCTGGATATCATCCAGCTGAATTGGTACATATGTCAATCTATGCTCCAAATCTCATTATATCTGAAGATAATACAAGTAATAATAATGAACATGGCAACGAGGATATATCTGAATTGGACAAAGAAGAACAACAAGAACGACAGCAGGTTATTTATTGTTATGACCGTGTTGATTTACTACCAGGCTCAACATTTAATGATGGTAATAGTAGAAATGCAACATCGCCTGTAGAAGGCTATAGTTTAGCTGATAAACAACAAAGACAATTATGGAATATGCGATTACGTAAAATTGGTCTTGCTCGTGCATTGGCCGAGTTTTGTGGGTAAGTTTGATGTATTATCAATAATCCATGTTGTATATAACTGTGTTGATCTATAGATCATTTACAGACCAGCCATTTATAGATAATGTACATACACAGCGACATCGTTGGTCAGTAATTGAACTAGAACCTGGCTATTGGATACTAGCTGTAAGTAGAAATGAATAATTTAATTATTACTGTTACTAAATAGTTTATTATTAATATAGGAAATTGCTCTTGGTCGTTATGTTCGACCATTACGTGATGATAAACATAAGTTTGAGGTTGAATATTCGGAATCTTCGGTTGATGATGCTTGTGTTCGTGAAATACTTTTAAATGGCTATCAATCGTTTAAGGTAGATTATAAGTGTTTAATTCATTAACTTAATTTATTAATTTATTATTATTGTTGTTGTTGTTATTATTACTCAGCTGCACTATGGTCTAATTAATTATATATTGACACAACAAGGCCGTATTTCATTGAATCAACAGTTAATTACTCATTTTGATGCAGCAATTACTGAATGGAACTTTGATCGTCGAGATATTTACGCAGCCTTGAATGGTAATATCCATACTGGTAATAATAGCTAGTTGATTGATATTTTATTAGGTATTGACTATGCACCTATGTCAAGAACATCGCGGCTATCAGTTGATCAGCTGCTGGTTGATATACGTACTAGATTGGATCAAGTCAACCACACTATGTTATTATGGCGAGATACATTGGTGTCATCGGATATCAATGATATACAAGATACACGTACATTATGGCACTATTTAGTTGATAAATATGTACCGACTAAGGAGTTAAATGATACTAAAGCAGGCTATAGACGTGGTCGAAAGATGACTAAAAAGATACCTGTAACTGAACAAGCTTACAATAATGGAAATGAGGTACTAAATAACAATAATAATAATAGCAATAATAGCTATATCAATTAAACAATATTAATAATACTAATTTATTTTATAAAGTCAATGAATAGTTTATATTCATTTTGGCAATCTAGTAATTTTCTCAAAACAATTACTCCTTCCTTTTGGACACGTAATGTTACTGGTGAACCAACAATTGATGCTATAGCTTCAACAACAATCAATGATTTTGACAAAGAATTAAATGGGTCCAACGAGCGTGATAATGCAGATAGTCACGAAGATGATGACGACGATGAAGGAACATCGAGTGCCGTAACAAGCCCCGCACTGAGTCGTGAGGCCAGTGAAGGTGGTGTTAGTAGTGATCGAGCGGGATCAACTTTACTACTATCATCTAATGCTGCTTCGAATTCTCTACCATCTATAACAACGATAACCAATGGAGTCACTTTACTGGGCCAGTTTCTTACCGGTCCACTCAAACTGAAGGAGACAAAGAGGGTGACAGAGTCAGAGACAGATGGCGTAAAAGAACAGGATGAGTCATTAGATAGTAATGGCTTGCAAGATGCGCCGCCAATTGTTTATATTGGATCACCTGCAGAAGCACATCATCTTATTATTTATCAGGTAAATTAGCTTTTATTTATTAGTATATAATCATTAATGATGTATTGTAAATTAATAGTATCCACCGGAATTACTACTCGTTATGCTTATTCCAGTAGCTCAAGCACCACAACTGACGGCGATTGAGTTCTACCGTACTCTACGCGATCATATGGCAGCGCTAGTTGAAGCCGTCCATTACCGTATGGCACACGAACGACGTGGCGTTGAGCGAGTTTAGTAAGTAGCTAAATAGACCATATAAGTATATCAATCTAATACGTGTTTGCTATTGGTTTACAGTGCTGATCGAGTTAAAAATTATCGATTTGCCTATCTTGACCGACAATCGTTGGCGTTCCGATCAACGTTGTCAGCACGCCGTATACGCGGTGACGTACGCGAGTGCCTTTTAAGGATGCATGAGACGTTTGAGCGGTAATTATCAAATATTATTATAGGTTTACAACTAATTTTCTATATTGGGTACACTTTATAGTGATGAAAATATTCGCGAGCTATGTGATCGATTATCTATTAGTAGTCGTTGGATATTAGCACGTCGGGACGCTCGACGAGAAGTCTATTTTATTGTTGATCGCAAAGATGCTACACTTGTTCATGTAGAAGGTAAGAGGCAATAGTATAAGCTAGAAAGTAAAGTAATACTGTTTTATTTTATTTAGAGGAATTTCGTCGATTATCGGCAGTTGATCTTGGTCAGATTGTTATGGATCGTTAATATGTTGATATTAGATGTCACGTAGTAATGTATATGTTTTTGTCTCTTTCTATGTGTACGTGTATCTGATGTACTTTATGTTTTATTATTATTTAAACAAACTCTAATACTATGAATATGAGCAACAATATTAATATTTTGTATTTGAATATATACACCAAGGTAGTTTTCAGAGTTTTGACTAAACAGATAGCTTGAGCCGAGAAAAGTAAAACTTTATTACGTGGCAATACCAACATACGAATTAACGGTGTATTGCTAGCTGTCTGTACTATTGTCAAACAACTGATTAATAAAACGTCTATGCCTATTTATATGGTATCATCGTTATTTGTAAATAATACTTTGTTCAATAAAATACATTAATATTTATTTGAAGCTTCAGAGAAGTAGTAATGCTTTAAATGTAGCTTGATAAACATACCAAAGACTGTGCAGTTAAAGACTAGTCACGAACATTAGTGCTAGTCACAGTATCAGTTTAAAATAGGCAGTGCAATAAAGAGCACGTACCTTATCCCTGACACCAATGACTACAGTCTACAGAGCCAGGTACGTTATAACTAATGCTAATTGCTGCACTACAAACACTGGTGTTTAGGAAGTACTGATGCTTAAGATTGTCCAAAGGACAGAAGAGAGTAAAGACGAAAAGAAAGCAGTTGGCGAACTGGTAATGGCGTACAGTAAACAATAGCGATTCATAACAAGCAAGTCGTTTAGTAAACTTTTGGTAATGGATAGAGTTTAAATGTGTATTATTAAATAAATATTATCAAGTGTAAAGAGAGGGAGGGAAAAGTGTAATGGCGTAGATTATCAGTTGTGGACGTCAGCTAATACTTATGAAACGCGCATTTAAATAAATTAACAAGCAAAGCGCGAATAATAAAAGTTAATCTATCCAACATGTTGGTACATCATAGAACAACAAGTGAAGCAATGAATACATTAAAAAATAAAAGTCATTCAACACCAATAGCCATTATCATAGAACGTGTTCATCAGTATAATAAACATAATGAAATTGAATAAAAAAATAAACGCTATATCATTAAAAATAAAGCATCATTATAGGACATTATATGTAGTCATATTACTCTACTTTCGCTAGATATTATGAATTTTAAGGTATTTAATTGGAATATAACATATTTCAATCTGTTTAACTATGCTGTAATAATTATCATTTATTAACTAGAAAATACTGAATAATTAATGGTTCGAGCCAGTTGTTGTAGTGACGGTTTCTTCGATAATAATCTGCTCGCCATTAGACCCACGCTCTGTTCGTCGAGTTGTCGTTGTTTCAGTATGAGATTCTTGATGGCTGCTTTGTCCAGGATGGTTGCCAAAATCTGCAAAATCCTTTTTCATAGATGGAACACGACGTTTTAACTTCTCAATTGCTTTATCTTCATCGGCCAATGGCACATCGTCGATAACAAGACCGACCTTGCCACTATCGCGCACAATAGCACCGTCCACACTGGCAATAATGCCCATATTTAATAACTCATTTTGTTCACTCAATGCATGGCCCTTTTTGTCGTTGGGCAGCCAGATAACAGGGCATGGACGACTAAGCGCAGGATGCAAATAAGTTTCACGGCTAACTTTAACGAGTCCTGAGCCATCGTTCTGTCCTAGCAATGCAGTAGTCGGCTCGTCGTTGTTCTGGCTGTCTCTACCTTCTTCAAGACAGGTACCATCGCTCAAATGGGTCGAGGAGAACTTGAGTGCTGGGTGTTTGAACTCAGTAGCGACTGGAGTCGTTGCAGCAGTAGCAACTTTTGCAATAGGCATACTGCCGCCACGGTCGGCCTTAAGCAATGTCTCCACAGGTACATATGTCAAAAGATCGCGGAAGGCATGTTCGATATACAGATTAACAATGATTGTAGCAACAATCGGGAAAAACATCAATACAAGCTGAGCAACATTTTTGTTCAAAATGAAAATCCCCAGCATTGTAAGTTCAGAAATGTATAGACCGACAAAGATATGGGACACGGTAATGGTAAAGGCACGTCCGCCCAATTCTGCGTGTGATGGCTGATCAAGAATGTAAAGGAACTGGTAACGATAGACGATATAGTAAAAGACAAAGTAGAGCAGAGCGAATGGAAGCACAAGTGGTGCAATAACAGAGTAAGTCATACCAATGACAAATACAAGCGTGTGCTGTGGAACTGTTTGGCCCCAAGATATTGATGGCATTGCCTTCAGCTCCCAAATATGACGAGGCGTCTTAACTAAAGCACGCCGTTTGATCCACTTGAGGACAAATGGGACAACCATAAGCAACTCCTTGGCTGCGCCCGACAAACTTGAAGCAACAGGTAATTGATAAAGAAGCTGGATGCAAGAGGCATGCGGTTAGCCAGAATTGAGACAACACTGCTGGGATTGTCTCGAATTTGCTCCAGGGAAGCTATAATACCGTTAGAGAATGTGACGACTAGCAATACGTTGACCACAAGGAAGAAGAAGTATTTGTGAATAAGCGAAGCTTGTACGGCGGTATTCAAAGGTGTTCCTTCAAAAATTGAAAAACGTAGCAAAATAAACGACAGAACCATCATAACCACTGCAAGAGCAACCGGTGGTAGAATACCTTGGATGGTACTCACAAGCTGTGGGTGGTTTTCGAGACCTTTAAGGAATGGCAATATTGTGTAGAGATTGCTTAACTGTGCCAAAGAGGACACAAAAAACGTAATAACCATCCAGGCCAGAATAAGTCCAGTGCAGGCTAGTATAGAGATGGCCTTGCGTCCCCAACGATAAATTCCACCAATTGTTAGATTCGACCAAATAACATCATCGGGATGAACTTCGGTCCATCTTTCAGACATATGTAATGGCTTCGAGGAAGTGACAGCTTGTGCAGCAAGCTGGGCACCACGTTGTGTGTTAAATATAACAAAGGCGGATGGTTGAAAATTAGTATTCTTGCTGCTGCGTTCTTTTTCAAGCTCTTTTTCGCATTCAAGCAAACGAGCACGTGAATATTTGATAGCATCTTCAGCTTCACCAAGTTTCGGAATTGGTGCAGGAAATCCAGGATTGTGGTGTGTTATTGGCCGCTCGCCAGAAAGAACGTAGTCACATTCGGCCGCCTCAAGTGATAGCGCAGCGCCATTACGTGTATTATATTTTGCCACAGCACCGCCCGGATTACGGGCAAGAACAACTTCGGATACGCCACCGGGAAATACGTTAAATATATCGTATAGCTTTGATTCGGACTGTAATGCCTCAGGAATACCGGTTACCAATAAAGTGACACTACGGGGCTGACGGCGATGTTCTCGCGATGTCAAGTAGCGATGGCGCAAATGAGTATATGATTGGACCTCGGTAAGCAGTGTGTAGAGAATAAAACCAATAAAGCCTATAAATATAATTAAATGGCCCCATTGGCGATTGGCAAAGTTTTCAGTAATGTTGCCCATGGTAACTCGGCCCAAACCTGGATTGTTGGCTATACCAACGGCGTTTAGCGGTACAATAATTACCATGCTAACGAAGGTAAGAACGATAAAAACACGAATAGCTATACGGAAAAACGTAGAAACATATAAGCATCAAGACCAATCTTATGAAGAAGTTCTTCTTCCGGCGCCTTTAGAATAGGTAGAATCCATGAAAATGGTCCTGACGGCAGAGCAGGCGATCGTTTTGATTCCTCAACTAAGTAAGTACGTGGTGCGTAAACATTTCGATTACGCGGACGAAGGATACAAAAGGCAAGATAAAGAGCAGCCCCGAGTGCTATGTTGAAGTAGAGAGCATGGGTAAACGAATCAATGGACAAGTCGACCTGCTGTTCTTTGATCGCTTGGTCTGTCGAGTTTTTGTCAACACCCGACATGGTGGTGGATAAAGCAGGTAGGCTTGTTTATGGCAAGCAGGCTGTTTGCAAATAAATCGTATGAAAGGTTAGTTTGGTTCTTGGTAAGCGTTAATTGATGGCTGTTCCAAACATCTAATATTTGTACTAAAAGAACTGATTGTTTAAATCAGAGGAAAGAGAATGGATGATGGCGGATTTGCGATAAAAGCAGCATCAGCTATAAGAGACGGAAAATGAAAAATATGTCGTATCTTTAATAGGTGACTTCAGATCCCCATGGGCCTCTGGTAGTGTCTCAAATTACGACAATCTGAGACATGACAATCAAGCCAATAAATACTATATCCCGCCTATGACAACTCTGTGCTAGTTTACGTGTTTTACCTTGAAATTAACAAAAAAGGACCTATTAAAGTGGAAAAAGGAAAGCTACAATGAAGGAGTAGAAGGGGAAGTAGGTAAAATTGGCTAAGATTTTTGGCTAGATACACCTGCAACCATAGATCGATGGTTCAACCAAGGAAAAGCAACTTAGGAATAAAAAGGGGATGTCAGTTGTTTAGGATATTGAGAATTTTTTGTTCTCTATTTAGTTAAGTCTCAGCGTGTGTATCGCCAAGCGGGACAAATAATTCGTGACTGGGCACAAGGAGAACTTGATGGAGCGGTGGCACAACTGGATAAAAAGAGCAACGATACGCTGCATGTATACAGGTAATAACCAGTTTCTTCTATTGACCTATAACTGTAAGTTATTGTTGAGAAAGACTCATGCACATGCAGGCTAGCTGCATAGCTCAGATAATACGTTTTATTGATGCAAAAAGCTACGTAATAGCTACAAAATGCGCTATCTGCCTGCTAGCTATCACCAAAATTAGCCAAAGCCAATTTTGTTCTCCGAAAACGCCAAGCAATGATTGGTTCTTTACATTGCTGTTATAGCCATGTTTGGGAATACCAATCATCCGATTTTCCCACTTTTTTTACGTATTTCTACTATAGTAGCAAAAAAGATGAATGTAGTTACAAAGCGTAATATTATTAAATAATGAGAATAGTAGTAAGATAAAACAATACTAATTCGTTGGCACCATATTATACTAGACCGTTAACAATTGTTTAATATTAATGGAATAAAAATGACAAAAATGAATGACATTCAAGTAACTAAGCAACGTGTTGTACTACTGACGATTCCCTTGTTATTGCGCCATGCCTAGTCTTTATGTTTAAATGGTTGGTTATAAAAATTTCTACTATTGCTGTACACAGAATAACAGAATAGATAAATAGTAAAACTATGCCAATAAAGTAGCGTTGAGCATAACTTTTTGTTCAATGTAACAGCTGCCATCGGCAAATTAGCATAGTGAGCTTCTGTAATAGTTTTGGCAATTGAATCTATGAATAAAATTCTAGTAGAAATATAAAACTCGATAATACTTTTATTATTGTGGTGTACATCCGTCTTTCTATTGTGCTTGTTTTACACTAGCACATTGAGTATTGTATTAAACAAATGGAAAAATAAGAAGAAAAAACAACAAATAATATACTTTATAGCAGTAAATCATACCTTATAGATATTAAAAATGGTGGAGTGTAACAGAGCTATAACTCATAATACATGAATATTGATAATAGCGTCATTTTGTTATACAAATAAAGTATGATTAAGAAAAGAAGTAAAACTCGACACAGTGTTTGACTTGATGCATTTACAGTCACGGATTGATGGCGCAAACAAAGAAAAGCCGCTTATGAATAAAAGCAAAAGTTGGTTGTTTAGATTTACTACAAAAGATTGCTTGCTTTTTAGTCAAATACCACTTGTGTATCGCCAAGCGAAAACAAATAGATTTTGACTAGGCATATAGGGAACTTGATAGAGTGGTAACACAACTGGATAAAAAGAGCGATGATATGACGCATGTCTATAGGCGATAGTTAGCCTCTATTGGTCTATAATTGTAGGCTGCCGAAAGAAAAGCCAAGCACGTGCAATCTAGCTGCGTGAACCTCACACCACTACGTTGTAATGGCACAGAAATCTACGTAATGGCTGTGAAAAATGTATTGTTGCTTGCTTAGCTATTGTTAAAATTGTCAAA
Source organism: Syncephalis fuscata (assembly GCA_025786725.1). NCBI lineage: Eukaryota > Fungi > Zoopagomycota > Zoopagomycetes > Zoopagales > Piptocephalidaceae > Syncephalis > Syncephalis fuscata. The sequence goes on along the minus strand of JAHLTZ010000002.1, from coordinate 701,230 downwards.
GCTAGTCTTATTATTCAAAAACGCTAAGTATTTGAACCCTTACATTACTATGGGTGATGTGGGTACCTACTGGTCTTGATGACGCGTGGATAACAACTGCCCCAATACAAGGCTTGATTAGGCGCGTACACACTATCAAGGGGGATGTACACAGCATGTGTTGAGTGGCACAACCACTGCCTGATAGAACATAGCCAGAAGTATTCACGAGCATTGGTCTGTCCATCGCTCGACCATTCCCGTTGTAAAATATCTGACAGGCCAAAAGTACCTTCGCCCCCTTCACCCCTACTATTTTAGCCGACGTCGGTCTAGACATTAGGGACTATAGTTTATTATTAGATAAATAATTTTAAAATAAGCACCCTATTGTTAAAGTCCAGTCATGCTTTGAAGCGGCGAGAATCATCTGACTTGGTATGCTGTTCCCCACACTCCGATGTCGATTGTCACAGCTGCAAATGCCGCACAAACGGCACTCTACCCTGGTTCACTTCAGATCAATAGGATTGTTCGCATAATGTGAAATTTCTGTTAGTTGATTATGAAAATCACGCTGAGCTGCAATCTATTAAGCAAACATGACATCATATGCTTCGTATCCTTGTCTGAATCACATGCGGAAATAGCTGCAGCTGGACTGTGTTCCAAATCATATGTTTTAAACAAAACATTTTTATAACTATCATACTGTAGCAACGGCAACAACAACAACAACAACAAAAGATGCGTCCCTTCTGTCCGCCATTGCAATAGATACCCGAGTCTTAGTCATTCCTCGGTAAATTAATTTGCAGAGTTTCCCGAAACAATTCGTGATCTCTAGGCATTTTGACGAATAATACTAGGTATAATTTTAGATGCCAAATGTCAATGTCCTGCCAGATCACGCGGTGCGCAGTCAAGTAGACGAGGTGATGGGGACACAAACTGCAAGTATTCAGTGTGGAGCTACCACTGCGTATTCCCGCATGCACTTTCGCTCGACCAACTACTTTGTGTAAATCTGCATCTGACGACTAAAAAACTACAATGCGGCCATCATAAGCACAGCTCCTCTTCTCATATTGATCGATCCACTTGCCACCACATGAATTTTACAAATATTACTATCGTGATGTTTATTACTTTTGGTCGATGTGTGTGCGATCGCATGTCGCAGCGCGCGCAGCAACACCATCACTACCACTAGCAACATCAGCATGACCACGTATTAGCAATATGGGTCCACTTCCGGACTCATGTGTACCAGCTGTCTTCCGTTCATGTGGTGGGCCAAAGGTTTTCAAAACTTCTGTGGCTCCATGATGTAATCCCAGTCTCTCCGCTTTACCAGTAACACAGACTTTGTCCATGAACCTGGCTTTGCTAATAAAAAGAAGGTTGTAGTTGCAGAAGCAACGCTATCCATTATTATTATTTTTGCTTGTTTACGCCTTCTGTGTTGTTTCGTTCCATTCAGGGCTTTCTTTTCCTATAATTAGACGGTATATTGCAATTAGTTTTGTGATAGCTTTATTTTATTTTGCATTTTGTCCGAGTTGCATTTTACCATCCTAAAGTTTTGAGACGTGTTTCTACATATCGGTGTACTTGATTAGACGGCCGTTTGATACTGTAACCTGTTTGGATTGCAGCTGTTATTCATGCTGTGCAAATAATTTATTTATCTTGTTAAAACATTACTAAAAAGACCACCAATCGTTATGAAGAAAAAGATTTGTTCCCGTGTCATTGCTCGTTTCAATCGTAATCGTAAGAGAACCGTCAAATTGTGTATTCGAAACAAACACGACTCACTTCAGCTTCTTCCAGCCGAGTGCAGCCATGGATTAACTAATCATAGTAGTGCACAGCTTAATAGCTGGACGCGAGAAATTCAAACCAGCAAGAAAATAAACGCTTTGTGGACAGAGCGTGGCTGGGGATGCTTAGCCTGTTGCATCTATGGATAGTACGCCAGACTCCGTCAGGCCCCATTGTCTATGAAAATACACTATCGCGTCACCAACGTTGCCCAGACACACTTCGAGAGACATGTGTTTAAGTTTATCAACAACACCCGAAGTTGCTGACGCCAAGATCGACATTGCCAACAGCCCAATAAGCTATAGTGACGATGCAGAAGGTACACAATCGAGTATATTTTGGCCAGAACATCCTAATCAAGTGCCTTTGGATCTTGATTATAAGGACGACTACTACGACAGCTCGCAAAATGCTGACTATTCAGATTTCTTTCGTCCCAGTTTGATGTCAGAATCCCCACAACTGAATCTAGAAACTGAAGGCAGCTACCCCTTCAACGACGGCGATGACTACGATTATAGTGACGATGGCGTCACCGAGGTTAACATTGCTTCAATACTACGCACACCAATATCCTCACTCCCGACTGTGGCAAGTTTTGAGCTTCGATGGAGGCTGCGCTACAATCCGGCAGCTCGTAATATTAAACCGTGGCAACGTGCTTTTCCCGACCTGTTTGACGTCCGATTGGACGAAGAGAATTTGCTCACATATAACGCCGAACGAATTGATCAGTGGCGAAAGGACAATAGTAGCTATTTTATTGCATGCACTGTAATGTATTTCAGCGAGGCGCTTATGCATATACAAGTTGTTGTACCCAAAGTAAAGCAAGACTCCACTACCATTGAGATAACATTACACAATCGTTCAGATAGAGAGCTGCTATTTAATTGCAGGTAATTATTCACCAGCTATATTCAACACAAGGTGGCTAACCACTTTATTTATAAATAGTGAATTTGACTATTCCTCAAATACCAAAACAAAGAATAGTTGTGGGCTATGCGCCCAACATGATGTACTATAACAGAATCAGATGGCCATTATGCTTAAATGATCTGTTTGTCATCAATACATCCGTCCTTTAGTATACGGTGGATTCTTTTTGCTAACCTATCCAAATTTATTTGACTTTTGCTTGTTTTATGAACCTTGACCATTTTAAATAATAATTTTAAGTTTTGTTCAATTTATTATATATGTTATGCATGGTAAAAACAATTTGATAATTATAAGCAGTAGTGTTTAGTTGAATGCCAATCAAGCATTCCTACTAAAATACATTATTACAAAGCAAGTATTAATCAGCAAGATTACAGGTTTCTGCTGATCCACAGTGATTAATGCTAGTCACGGTATTTAATACCGGATGTATTATTTTATAACATTATTGTTGTTGCATGAACAGTACACTGATTGCACTAGTAGACTGACTCATAAATGAAAGAAATATACAGCTTAATGTTACACATTGCTTATAAAACCTGCAGTATACGCAAGAACATATCATAATGTACCAGCAAAGACATGGCGCATAGTGAAAGAAATAAACGCTTGTTGAGTTCTAACTTACAACGACATATCGGTTACAAGTAGAAAATAGCATTAAAATAATATATAATTGAGCACGTAATTTATGCATAGTTAAATCTTTACTAATGATTCTATTAAAATATAATATTGATATCTAAAATTTAATAGAGATTGCGTTAAAATTAGGCAAATGTCATATACTACACAGTGCTACATTAAAGTTAATTTTTGTTTTCAATACATATATGCACAACCAAATATCCAAGTTACATAACGCAAAAACATACCATTTATTGCTATAAAACATCGCTTTGCATTATGACAGTAGAGATATATTGTTACTGTTGCTTAAATTACATAATTCAACAAAGTTCAGTTTAAGCTTTGTTGTACTTAAATTAAGCTTTTCTCGTCAGGGTCTTTTGCCTGACTCTCCATTTTAATTGCCAACAGTATTATAAATACTTAATGCTGCCGGCCAAACATTAAATAAACAACTTTTTCTACTTCCAATTACTTTTAGCTTATTTTCAGGTTTACACAGTTGAGACTTCTGTTTCAATTACTGAATAAAGCTATTTATTGGTAACAAAAGTTGTTAAGCTATTAAATTAATAATCTTTATTGATTTAAACAATTAACAACTGACTAAGCTACCTTTATTGCTCTCTCTCCTATTTAGGTTGCTTAGCAAGCTTACAAAATCGTAAATCTTGATATTGTAACAATATGATTTTATTAATTTTTATATATTGTAAACTATTATTATTAAAAACGCGTACGCTATTGACAAAAAATATAAAAAATAAACTTTAATTTATTACTGATAGTTAATTGGATAGAGTATAATATATATTATTATCGTTACGCTATTAAAACACAAGAGTATTGATATTATAAATGATATTAAAAAATAATAATGAATATGGTTAAAGGTATAAACTGAACTGATTAGACATTGCTTCTTCCTCTGGATGAACTGTTTTCAGTCTCCAGACCAAATATGTTGCCTATAAGACCGAAATCTCCTGCTCGTGTAAACATCATGCTGTCGTCCACATGTCTCTGGAATGTGACATCTTCGCCAACGTAGTTTAGTGAATTGGACATGCTACCATTATATGGTAATCCGTTTTGGCTTATATGAGCATTAAGATATCGTTGCCATGTACTAAAAGAAGAAAATGAAAGGAAGTTTAATTTGGTATCCACAGAATGTGGCTCTCGAATATAGATGCCCTCAACATCCTCTCCCTGCAGTCGCTTAAAGGCAGTAAAAGATGCATTATTCAAGTAGATTACGTTCTATTAAGTGTGTCAGCTATTTGTCTATTTAATATTAAACAACAACTTAAATACCTTTAGTAAAAATCGCTTGGTTTGCCCGCTTTTTTCTTTAAGCACCAGTAATCTGTCCCTCAATAAAACGGCACAGACTTTGCTCCATGTGGCGCCAACATCGTTTCGCTTAAGTCGTACCATGTCCATCAAAAATATTCTTTGGTTGGGAGTTAATATCGATTTTTTAACATTACTGATATTACTCTGTAGCACTGCGACTCGCTGTATTTTGCCTATTTGCTTTAAACTATAATCATACGGGATATATAAATAAATTATGTTATTTGCAGTGCTAAACTGCAGCTTACATTGGCCAAAGTCGACGAACAAGTTCTTCAAGCATTTGTAGACAAACACGCAGCTTTCTCACTGCAGGATCTGTTCTGGATTCTGAAAAACGCTGACGCATGGATTGCAGCACAGCTCCATAATACCAGATTCTTGACACTGGAATAGTCACTAACAGTGCTCTTAACGGCCCGTGCTTTGCAGTTTTGTCACGTTCCTAATTGTAATGTAAGTCATTACTCTGTAGTGGAATTGCCAATTACCTCAATGGCGCGTGCTAGCCTTTCATCATTAAACACTAATGTTTCAAAATCGCTTAATGCTTTTGGATGATCTTTAATATGGGTATAATAAAGAGAAAGGCGTGAGATCTAACCAGCATTATTAATGTGATATATTTACTTAATATCATACTATACAATACTTACATGATCTGAGAAAAGATCCACCAAAAGATGTGGCTGGCTATCTAATGGTCGTCTAAAAAATAACTTAGTATACAAAAACTTAAAAATACTCTGGTTGCTTACGCTCTTTTGAGTGCAACAAGGAAAAGCGTATGTTGCTCAATCATACGAAATAGTGATCCAAAGGGTGCCGTCAGTATAGTCGCAGCTTCAGCAGATGGCGTATAGTCTCCCGTATCGTTTTCTTCACTTTCCAATGCGGCACTGCTGGGCAGATTGCGCGGTAAGCTAGGAACACTACCACTTCTATTTCGATAGCTTCCTGCCGACCCGTTAGTATTATTTGATGTCTCGCCATCACGATATTCTTTGGCAAGATTTTTTCCTGAGCGTTTTCGGTTAAAAATATTTGACAATAATGGCAGACTAAGTCCTCGACTGCGAGGGGGTGTACGAGTTGTTTGATGGCCCAGCAGTGGTCGCATGTAATAATCACGCAGATACTCTAGCTGTGCCACAAATGTTTCTTCGGTTTCCTCAATTTGATTTAACTTGCCTCCAAAATGAAGTGCACGATCCAGAATGATGGAAGACGCAATTGCATTCACCATTACTTAGTTTATTAGTCAGTAAGACAAAGATCAATAAATAATTAACACTACACTACACATACCTGGTGCCTGGCTCAACACTGACATGAGCTCACTGTCAACATCGTTAACGTCATCATTTTCGTCACAACTGATAGTAAGCCATCAGTCTGAGTCGTCGCACAGTAAAGCAGTCCACTTTTTTCTAGGGGTGTATTCATACACGTGTACCTATGCCATCGTCGACGTCGCGTATTTCTATTACTATTGGCTATCGTTCCAACACTATTGCTTTCCGGCAACTATGATAGCCCGAAGATAACTGGTCCTCTACATTTGTACTACTACCACTACTAGATGGAGTGCTCTGGCTACTGTGAGTTTGGCTCATGGATGTAGTGAATTGTAAGAAATATTAAATAGTCGGTTATAAATAGAATAAATAGTTGCGAATGTTGTAATGCACGAAAGTAGTGTTGATATACTAGATAGTTTTATCACCAACTAGAAACACACAGTATAACTAGTGGTTAGAAGGTTAGTGATAACGAGATGAGCCAGTCAGCCGCGCAAGCTATCTGAAAATACCAAGCGCTATACAAATACGATAGTTAGAGAATAAAAAAGGCGATTACAAATGCGAGGGCATTGGAAAATCTACAGAGTTATTATCAGAAATCTGGAGCCTTGTCAAAGGATCAGAAGATTTACCAATTTGGCAGTACTGTCGCCATTTAAAGCCATGGGAAAGCGGCAATTGAATGTAGTAATATATTAAGAAAATCATACTGCGTATTTGAAGTTCATTTGAAAAGAAACTTTTATCCAGAATTTCGTCATTACGCTATTCATTTTAACCGTACTATAGTCTATATGTGCTTATGTTAGTTATTCAATCATAGACTTGTACTACATGATCAAATAGTACATGTGTCTTTTTCAAAAAGTATCGACTGTGTGGCTGGATTATTGCGTTACTATTTGGCCACGTCGTAAGCTTTTAAAACAACAATATTGATTGCTTGTATACCATATTTTACTAACTCATCAATCTCTACATTATTACCAAATGCATATGCATTAAATTCAATATTACTTAAATAAAAGTGTATAAAAATGATTATTTATAAAAAAGTAGAATGGAAAATACACAATGGTCTTTAATCAAGTGTATCAATTTATTCACTAGCAAGCAACACATCTGTTTTAAATTCAGCTGGCAAATTGTTAGATTTAGCTTAAATAAAAAATTGATCAATTTATTAACAATAGTGACAACATAGTATTAATCAGTTTTTATATCTAAAATACGTTTATAGAATAATGAATTCTAATTTTTTATAGGCTACAGCTACTATGTAATAATAGATGGTGTATTCAGATCATTATAGTTGCGTGTAATAACAAGAATTGCGATATATTATATCGCAGTAATATATATTTAATTATTTGGCAGCATTAAACAAACCGTGTAAACATTAAAACATGTAAACTGAAAATATCACGGCCATCAGTCCAGTCACGGAAGTAGCCACTAAGAAATAATTTGAATGCTTTCCGCTCGATGCAAGAGGCCAATCCCCAGGTACGCCCGATGACGCCGTAATAGATACCACGCTATCACCCGCATTTCCAGGCTGCTTCTTGGCCACTTTTCCTTTAGTGTCTTGCACTAAACTTTGATATGGGCTGGCATCGCCAACACACTCGGCTACCGTGGTTAACGCAAAACCTTTATCGCGTATCAAACTAGCAATCTTATCTTCTAGGTTGACACTTTCTAAGTAAAGATCGTGTTGCAACGAAATAAATCCGGGATCATTCTTTGAATTTAGTCCAGTTGGTTTGACAAATGCATCTTGGAATGCCTGTAGGATCTTGCTGGTATCTTGTTTGGTCTCCACGACAGCATAATCCTTGCAGTCCATATTCCACAAAATAGCACGATATCCCAGCTGCTTGAATATGGCTTTTACTCTTTCATCAGCCTCACCATATCTTATATTAAAGCGTTAAATTTTATCATAACAGCAGATGTAAAACTTACGGTGGGCGAATATAGGCAGGTCGAGTGCCGGTAACATTAAAAATGGCTTCTTCCGACATTTTAACTTCTGATATGATTTGATCATCAGGAAGTGACTAAAAAATAGGTTGGTTATATGAATAATAATAACAATAATAAAAAAACTGACTTGTTTTTTTACTTACCATTAAATGTGGATGCGACCAGGTATGTGAGGCAATTAAATGTCCAGCATCATATGCGCGTTTAACGACACTTGAATATTGAACTACATTGCTGCCTAAAAAGAAAAAGGTGACTTTTATTTTAAGTTTGTCCAGTATATCTAATAATACAGAAGTATTTGGACTAAAAATAATGGTCAACTGTCCTATTATCTTACGTGTGCTTATCTAACTTACCTTGGTCCATCATCAAATGTTAACGCCCATTGATTGGACTTGCTGCAGCCGTAAACATCACGTTCTTCAGGACAGGTGCCACACGACTCCCAACATTTCTTGCAATCACCTGGACCGCATACCGCACTGGCACACACACCGCTACCTACAGCCTTTGGCCCCACACCAGCTGGTAATTTACTGGGATCTACCAATTTAGTCCAATCTGAGCGCACTTGGGCAACTGTAGACTGTACACTGACTGCCGGCATAGGTACACTGATGGGAGTTGCTAAAGGTGTCACATGTGCAACAGCACTTTGCTTTTGTACTACTGACGCTTGAGTAATGCTTCACGACATTGTTACCTGTAGACGTGACTTTAACCTGACTAATATTACTACTGCCTGATGCAGCATTGGCCGGCTGTAGGCTCAAACACAGTGCAAACACCGCTACCGCTGTAGCATGCATAGAATTGTAGTGCATATCGCTGTAGCTTCCCTTGTCAGATTTAGATGATGGTTTTTGAGCAATAATAACGTAACCAAGTACTGCGCTAAATAGTCGTTAGCGTGTACACTCATGAAATAGGAATATAATTTAATAATGGACAGCAATTTCTCAACAAAATTGATGTTTTTTTAACAACGGCAATCAAACTAAAGATACAAGCAAACCAGCTGCTTGAAGTATTGATTGTACAGGTTCAAATGAAAGACGGTGATTGGTGTCAAATCAAAGGTGCAATAAAAATAATCTATGGCTATTTGTACAACTTTGTCTTATTACAAACACAGAGATAGCCGTTTAAAGCTGCCAAGTGTAAACAGTCTCAGTGGTATCGAAGGCGCCACAATGTCAAGGCAAAGAAAGCAGTCGACAATAACAGTATCTTTTCTGGTTGGTAAGGAGATAAGGAACTGGCTTACCTAGTTGATAATTATAGCATAGATCTATAGTTGATGGCAAACACAATAGCACTGCGTCCTGTTCCAAAGTCTTAGGTTAAGTGAAAAACGATTGTGTACCTATTTTATTGTTTAATTGCGCAAATGATAGCAAATAAGTATCACCAATGCAATCACTACAACCAATAATTGCTGTCGATTAATTGAACGACGATAGCAACAATGTAATCGCATAAATTACCTAATCGTCGAATAGTTGTAATAAACTTTTTAAAGCGGCTGTGTATTAATTTAGGTCAAATTAGACAACAAGCAGTGTTAATACAAAAAACATAGTCTATTCTTGCCAAATAACAAAAAATATGGCGTAACCTATCCATGTACTATGTAAGGAGTCAAGGTGACGTTATTAATTATCCAGGGGAGTGGGCCAGGGGATGGCTTATTTAATTTGTAGAAAGGGGCTTTGATAAGAAGGGAGGACATAAACAAGTAACCGATAAGCGACAATTATCACTAATTATACGTTATTACAATTAGTTTTATTTTACTTTAATCCCACATTTGGAGTCCTCAAAGCGAAATTTGTTTCAATTGAAGTCGTACTGCTATGTACAGCAAACATAGTTATAATTTTTCATTTAATTACTTTGAAATTCACGAGGCCGATCATTGTTGTTGTTGGCCATGTGTAGAAAGATTGATCGAATATTAGCAGAAGCCATTGATCGCGATTCCATATCGTTCCGCAGTTGTTATTGTTGTTACTACATACAGTGTAATTTTTTGCATCTAAATGGTCTATTTTATTTTCTAATATTTCACTATTGTATTTTGTGCATATTTGTGATGTAAGATCAAGATTAATATAATTATTATAAAAGTCGTTTATTAAACAGCCACTTCTCACTATAGCCAATCTGACTAAATAAATGGTATTTGAACAATTATAGCATAATGACATAATATATTAAAGCAGTAATCAAGATAACTAATTAGTTACATTGTTGTATCGATAATTACACGTGAATTAATTAGTGTTGGATGTAATGTTATACATGTTATAGTAATGGATGAATGTTTAATTGCGTCTAAAAGTATTAAGAAAAAGGAAATGAAATAATAAATAAAATATATGGAAGTCAACGTATAATAACTTCCATGCATTAATTTATTAGTAGACTCATGTGATTCAGTGTCAAAAAATCAAAATTGACATTTTTACTTGATTGACTACACATTTGTTATTCTGCTAAACATGGAGCTGGATGGTAAGTGACATTAAATAATCAAACTATAATACTTTAAATACTTTACTGCAACAATAATATGGATTGACATTTATTTATCTATTATATTTTATTATAAGTAAAATGAAATACTATTTAATATCTATTTTGATATTGAAAATAGTGCAGATTAATTAAGACTCTGATTGATTCAATCGGAGTTAATGTGGCACTGCTTCAACAAATAGCACTTTTAGTATTAAAAACTGATCAACGGTTTATTGTTCGTTATTGATCTTTTTGTCCCCAGCTTGAAGCTAGGGACTCAAAGTAAAATAGCCCCCCAATTAATAATAAGTACGCAATAAATGTTACATTTTCGGCATAATAAAACAATAGAATTAAAGTGTATCAACTCAAGTGCACAATCTACATTGAGCCAAGTCTGTGTAGTAATCATATTACAGTGCACATAGTTGATTGATATTTGTATATTGTGTGGATTTTCATCACGAATTCATTACTTTCATCATGTCAAATTTTTACGGACAAACCACCTCGGTAAGTAGCAATTGCGTTATTTACAGAGATCAACGAAATGACTAAACAATAATCTAACAATTACAGGATACAAGTACCCGAAAGAAATGGGACTTGGACGAGTATAGAGAGCGTGCAGCCGAGCGTGAATTACGTGATCGCCAACTATCAAAAGACGATGAACGCCGTCGACTTGGTAGGTTGTTTGCAGTGCGGTTATAGCAATATACTTACCCAGTACGAATCTAAAGGCTTACAACCAAAGAAACAAAAGGACGATAATGATGATGCACCTAAAGAATTGCTTAAACAACGCGAAGGCAACTGAACTTGGATGCACGCGTTGGCAAAACACAAATTGCCGTCTCAGCTTCAGTCGATGATAATGAAGATGGCACACCATCAGCTAAATCAGGTGGTGGTCAACGCCAACCCGGTTTCTATTGCGAGGCATGTGATTGCACACTTAAAGATAGTATTAGCTATTTGGATCATATCAATGGCAAAAAGCGTAAGTAGCAATAATATATTCATTTTAGTGTATATAATGAACTAATAGCAATATCTAACTAGATCAAATTAGTATTGGTCAGATTATGGGGGTAGAGCGTAGTACATTGGAACAAGTACGTGCACGTTTAGCAGCACTAAAGCGAAAGAAAGCTCAGCCTAAGAAGGATTACAGTAAGTTATAAAATACTAGTCATTTAATTAAGTTTATTTAATCAATTTACTACCACAATAACAACAATAATAATAACTATCAAATAGATTTGGATGAACAAATTGCTCTACAAAGACAAAAGAAAGAAGATGAACGACAACAAAAAAAGCTAAAACAACAAGAAAAGAAACAAAAATTAGAGGAAGAAAGACAGACACAAGAACAACAGACAATAGAAGAAATGGGCGGTGTCGATACAGATATGGCATCTATGATGGGGTAAGTAATAAAGTACAAGTATTAATCATTAATGATTAATTGATTAATTAATATTTATTAGATTTGCAGGATTTGGTACTTCAAAGAAATAATTGACTTTTTTCTTTTCTCTTTCTATCTCTTTCTCTATCTAGGATGCATCAGTATTATCGACGGTCACGAGACCGACCATAATCTGACGCGTCTTTTCCTCGACGTCGATCATCATTGTTACGACTATAACGAGAACGTGGCCGATCATCTTTATCGAGTCGTTTGGATTGAGCCTCACGTACACGCGGATCAATAACGACATAATCATCGATATTATCACGTTTCTTCATCAAATCTTTACCCTTTGTATCTTTTTCAAATACTAATTCATGACTAAGCCATCCTTGTTCATTCCATGTTTCACCGGCAAATTCTTTCAATATTTCAACGGCATCTGAACTATTGTCTGTTTCCATTTGCATGCTATGACGTGTACATGATTCACAATTAATAACTTGATGGAGTTGACATGCATCTTTGTGGTTGTTTTTGTCGTTGTTGTTGCTATTGTTGTTGTCGATGCCTCTTTCAATGATGATGTCAATGATTTATCTTTTTCTACAGTCTGCATTGGTAGCGTGGTTAATTTTGAAGTAAATGCATCCAACATGGCCAATGTCTATCATTGTAATATAAATCATTATTATTATTATCAAACTCTAATATTTATGTTGCTTTTACTTACTTTTGATTCATCAGCAGCTTTACGTCGTTTACGTCCACCAAACAATGATTTACCCGATCCTTTGTATTCTGCCAATGATTGTTGAAGCCATGATTCTTTTATAGACTTGGATTGAGCAAGTTCTAAGGTCGTATCATTATCACTTTTACGTTTGGCTTCCATGGCTCGTATATTCTCTTTAACACGAGCAATTTCATCATGTACTGTAACCTTTCTATAGTGCATTGGTTATAATGGCATTTATAATATATTGCTGTTGCTACTAAATTATAATGACTTACTTTGGGGCATTTTTTGCTGCTTGGGCAGCCTTTTCGGCTAATATTTTCTCTCGCATTTCTTTATCAAATTGCTCTTCTGGTTTGGTTGTATCACTAACGAATATACTTGCAGGCTTTATCCCTCTGTAGATTTGATCGTTGCTTTCATTGCAGGTATCTATATATAATTGTGATTAGAAATGATTTAATAAATATGAATTAATTACCGTTGTATTAGCCTCTGATAACTCAACGGCTACTTTTCGACTTAATCGTGGATCATTCTCCAGCACATCATGGCTACTGCGAATCTTTACTCGATCCCGGCTAGATTTAGTTACTTCCGATATATCATCTTCATCATCAGCAAATGAAAGTAAAGTTTTATTTCTTCAATAGTTCTATTAGCGGTTATATCATACTATTACGTCGAACTTACTTTACACCTTTTTTGGGTCGTTTTTTATCAGCCTCCAAAGCAGCACGTCGCTTCTCTTCGGCGATACGAGCATTACGCTTCTCTGCTGCTGTGGTACGCGGCACAATATCATTAAAAAACTTCTCTAATACTTCAGCACTAATAATTTTAGGTGGCTGTACCGGTCGCTCTTCGTTCAATTTTAACTCGTTCATTTGCAACGCGTTGAATACTGTATCGCCTGCCACTCGCCCAAATAGTGTGTGTTTGTTTTGTAGCTCTGGTGTAGGGGCAAGTGTAATAAAAAACTGCGATGTATTATCATTTACAGTAGCGGTAGCCATACCAACTAGACCACGGCGTGTAAAACGTAGTCGTGTATGATATTCATCGGCAAATGGTTCGCCATAGATTGACTCTCCTCCTACACATCAATTAAACATTATCAGCCATGCTATATGGTAGATAAATAGTTGTGTATACTGCTTAGACCTACCCATGCCTGTTCCTGTAGGATCGCCGCCCTGAACGATAAAGTTCTTTACAACACGATGAAAGATAACATCCTCATAGTAACCTTCGAGACATAGCTGGATAAAGTTACGACACGCTTTGGGTACTTCTCGGCACCAAAGTTCAATATCAATATCACCTATAGTCGTGTGTAGAACTACACGTCCACTGATTACGCGTTACAACAGCAACAACGATAAAACAAATATTGGATACGCGAAAGACGCGATCACCACCTACCTAGTGGGCGGTTCTTGGATGTAAATCTGGCTCATGACCAAAGTAGCATTAAAATCAGCTATTAAACACTCGTAGAGAGAGAGAAAAGGTAATATTTACCACAGTGGCTCATCTCCGTCACCGTTTGTTCTTTATTTTACGCTCATGGCTCTACTTCATCACACTGCTGGCTGGGGCCGGGGTCGACCGCTTAGCAAATATCTTTACCAGAAATGCCGTCGAATGGCCTCACCAACGGCTAGTTTGCTATTGCGCCGCACAAAGGTAACCATTCGTCGATGAAAGCCGCGTTGTACAGCTAACTGCAACTTAGCGAGACCAGACCACACTGGCATTCGGTCAAGGTGATATTGGCCTACTGTTTCCTGGTAAGTAATGCCGTCAAGCTATCTTAAACGATACTTATAGTTTAATGGCAGGACAAGGAGCTCAACATGTTGGTATGGGCAAGGATATTTATGAGATATTTCCATCGGCGTTTGCTACGTTTCAAGAAGCAGACGAGGCACTTCAGATGCATTTAAGAGATTTAATTTTTGATGGGCCACAAACAACACTAACTCTGACGGAAAATGCTCAGCCAGCCATTTTAGTAACTTCAATCGCTATTTTACGCGTTTTAGAGGTAAGTTGTGTATTATTGACACTAAAATGATGATGAGTAAACATCCATACAGAAAGAATTCGGATTCTCGGTTCAAAAATATGCTTCTGTTGCTTTGGGCCATTCACTTGGTGAATATACTGCATTAGTGGCCGCTGGTGCTCTTTCTCTAACCGATGCCGTTCGGTTGGTGCGAGCACGTGGACTTGCTATGAGTGACACTGTAAATAATCATATATCAGGTCCTACTGCCATGTCGGCTTTGGTGGTAAAACGGAATAAACTAGAAGAATTGGAGGTGGCTATGGCCTCAAGGATTCCTGATGAATTAAAAAAAGGAGAGTTGGCTGAACTGCCAATATCAATGCGGTAATTTACTACTACTACTACTATTGTTACTTCTAAATAGAGATACTAATAGTAACTAATGAATGATAAATATATAGTCATTTCAAGCGGTTATTAGTGGAACAACATCTGGTGTTTATCGTGCCTCGCATTTATTGCAAGAATGGCAACTGGCCACCCGTGCAGTAGATTTACCAGTATCGTAAGTTTGTTTGAATAGCAGTGGTAAAAGAAAAATAATAACCTACTGTTGGTGATAGAGCACCGTTCCATTGCAGTTTAATGGCACCAACGAAAGATGTGCTACGACCGGCCTTGGGAAAGGTGGAATTTAAAAACCGAGCGTTACTGTCATATCCAACGTGACCGCCCGCCCAGTAAGTGTATTTTATTTTGATATAATTAGACTAGTATGCTTATATGATTGTATATTGATATTGATAGCATATTGATCCTAGTACAATCGCCGACTCATTGTTGGCCCAAGTAACGGCGCGTGTTCAGTGGGCACCATCTATTGAGTTCTGTCGACAATCTCGTGTAGTGCACAATTGGTTGGCCATCGGGCCTGGTCGCGTATTGTACAATTTAATGAGAAAAGAGCACCCACTTGATCATTCAAAGTAAGTTTAATGTTAAATATTAATAAAATAGCTAATATCTATATAACTATACTGTTGTAGGCCTGTTGAGACTGTTCATGAGATTGAAGCGGTAGCAAAAGCGTTAAACTTATAAAGTATTAATTAATGCAATAAAGATATCTCAACATGTACATTTTATCAAAGTATTTGATTAATATATTTCATTGAACATTGCTGCTATTACATTGTATAATAAACCATGATCAAAAAGCAATAATGTGATAAAAAGTAGTTTATTGTATATTGTTAATGACACGGCACAATGATAAAATAAAAGGAAATTTTGAAAAATACACCATTTTTAAATTTATTTAAAATTTAAATTATCACATTGTTAATAAATACTTTAGTTTACTTTCGATGACTTTTATTCATATATTTCGTTATTGTATTGTATACCACAAGCAACTCCAATAGCCTAACTGTATCTTTCAATTACATGCAATGTCTAACAAACTGTTTGAAAAAGCCATGTTTACCAGTATCGAAGAACTAAGGATTGCCGTTGATAAGTTTGGACTTGTTGGCAATTACAAACGACGTTGCTATAATTTCAAATGTAAAATTAACAGGTGGACAAGTAAAAGCATTAAGTACATATTTAATTATTTAATATACACTAACAATTGTAATAGCTTAATAAATGTTATTATATTTTATTACAAAGCTTGGTCTATTTTTAATTCAATAAAAATGATATTTTTACAACAGTAATAAAATGATGTAACATTGACTAGGTAACCAAAAAGGAAAAGAAATAGAATTAGTGGCTTAGTCGAATGGTTTAATATCGATTTAATAAAAAATGCCATTAGTATCAAATAACTTTAACTTATTGTTATAAGTTAAATTGGCAAACTTATAACAAATGCCGTAACTGTATAGATTCTGATATAAACCAAATAAATTGGATTATAAAAAGGTATTTTTATTATTATTTGAGTAATAGTATTATGTATTCATAATATTAATGAATAATAAAAGTTACAAAGCTAAAATTGCCTGATGGAAAAAAGTTAATTACAATAAATGCAACGTATTTTATTTAAAACTTTGCTTATTTACGTAATTTAATTAATTGTAGCAACATTAACAATAATACCAATTGTGTTCTATTTGTTAAAAGACTTCCAGATATATAAGCAAAAAACAATTTAACTAATAAATAAATTAATAAATAATAAATTAAATTATTAAATTTTAAAAACGGTCTATTTTTCAGGATTTCTCTAAAATAAAAATGCTTTGAATTTATAGCTTACAGCTATATATCTAGTTTATTTCTAATATAATGGAAAATAAAGCCAAAGAACATTGAATTGAATGTGTAGTCTATATTTGATCAATTATTTAACAGTGACCATGTCAAAGTATTATCATTAATTAGCTAATCATCATATACATCCCATGAATCATCTTCATCGTCGTCATCATCATAAAAGTCACGATCATGATCACGATCATAGTCATGATGATGATGATGATGTCTGTGATGATAAAAGTCGTCAGAGAATCGCAACTCAGGACCGGTACCAGAGAATTCTAGGCCATGTTTGAAGAATGGATCGAAGCCAAAGTGCGGAAAGAATGGTTCCGGATGATGTAAGAAGGAGTTGCCGAATGGAGACACGCCGAATGGATTGCCAAATGGATTACCGAACGGACTGCCAAAATGATGATGGCCAAATGGATAATGGCTAAAATGGTGACCAAATGGATCACCAAGTGGAGATACGCCAAATGGAGACAAGCCAAATGGATGATGGCCAAATGATGCTTGGTTTGCGTTGCTTTGACTTGGATTAGTAAATGGCATGGCTATACAAAAAGAATTAATAAAAATGTTAAATAATAAAATATAAACCTACTAGGCATTTGTGCACTAGGCATCGACTCCGTTAATGGCTGTGACATAGTAACTGGAAAGTGAGGCGTTGTTGCTGATGAAAATGGATGAGTCGGCGCTACATTCATAGTTGAGCCAGGCGCGGACATCATTGTATCAAATGATACTTTGGCGGTAGAAGGCTGCGTGGCAACCATCATAGAATCAGGCGCTAATCCAGGCATCGAATTGGATGGCGCCATCATTGTTACCGTATTATCCATTAAAGATGGAGTGGTAGTTGTGAAATCATTGGCTAGATTGGCTACGGACGCTGTCGTCATGGGCAAAGTAGTTACACTTTGCGGCGTCATTTATTATTAAAAGTGTCAGTTGTCATGGGCACCGTATTAAATGCCAGGGGTGTGTTAATGCTAGACATGGCTGGTCAGTCGAGGGTCTGGTCACCGGCATTGTGGAGGTCTCTGGTGTAGTTTGCTGGTACTGAATCATAGGATTAGTGGACAATGCAATATCTGGCGTCTCTGTACTACTTTCATTATCATTTACCGGCATTCTTAACTGACTTGATGTCACCCGCATAGTATCGGCCGCTTGCGCCGTTGATTCCATGGCCTCTGGAGTGGGTGGAGTATTAGTAGGCAGTTCTGACGTCGCTGCTTTGGAAAATCTTGGCTATCTTGAAATACTGGCGGGTTTCCTTCATTACTTGGTGGCTTGCCGTTGGGCTGATCCACTGGTGGTAAAGATGCAGCGCTAACTTGAGCGTTGGTACTTGTTTCGGCATCAGTACTATGGGCTCCAGTAGCCATTTTTGAATCAGAAAGACCAGGTTTGGTCGTTGAAGAAAGAGCGGCAAGTATTTGTTCTGGAGTTGTGTGATTACGAAGCTTATCAGAAATGCCCGATAATAATGCTAAAGCGCGTTCTATTTTCTTTTTGTTGACTTGTTTACTAACGCGTTTATTTTTATGTTTAGGTGAAGTAGAAAGCAATTTAATAGCTTTTTCGATACGTTGAATAATTTGATTATTTGATGCTCTATTGACTCGATGATTGGTTGCATGAGTAGCTGTTGATTGGTTGTCTAGTTCGGTTGGCTGGCTAGAGTCGCCAGCTAATACTGCTGTTCGTTCATGAGCCATCCCACGTCCAGTGTCATTGATAAAAGTTAAAGCATCTTTGCTATTACTTGTAACTTTCTCGACGTTACTTGTTAAATTGTCAAAGAGTTCATTAACACTCTTTCTTAAGTTGTCATTGATATCAGTTGTTTTCGTCAGCCAATTAGATATACTTTTGGTAACAATATCATCAGTATTAGTTTCTGATGCAGTAAGGTCACTCAAGGAGAATTTACTGGCTCCTTTGTTGTAATACACTGGCTTGATAGGTGCTATAGCACTATTTTTTTCTAATCTACTAAAATCATCTGAAGTAGGTGCTGCCGACACGGATGCCAAAAATATTGCAGCAACCAAAAAAATAGAATTTAAACGAAGCATAGTTCTTCCTATTTTCTAATATTGGAAATGCAGTAAAAATGTTAAACTACTACTATATAATAGGTATGGATATTAGATTAAATTCAAGTGCAGTATTGTCTACACATTTGCGCGATATTTAAGTTGTAATACATTATTACTTGTGTTGCTTAGCATCTTATAATACCGGTACTTGGAAACGGGATCGCTTTGGCAACAAATATTGCGCGTATGGCTGTAATTGTGGGCTATTTTACTTTGCGCCCCTACTTTTTCTAGAAATAAAAGATATGATGCTCAGCTTCACTTCAACCCGCCCCCAAAAGCCATGCTTATTGCACCATATAATATGGCAAGTGAGATTTAGATGGCAAACGTTCTTATTACACTTATTGTTTTATTGATGATATTATTATATAGCTACATTTGCTTTTATATGATTGCTTTTATTCTTTCTTTTATTCCACCTCTTAAACAATTCTCTTATTTATATTTCAATTTATTCATAGTCTTTATGTCCAATGTCATTTAATTTATGCTTGTATATATTACATTATTTATTAATTAAATAAAGATAGTATTTTTTCAAGCATTAAACAATTACTAGTCATTTAATGTGATTTAATGGCCAAATAACTACACTTAACAATATTTACGCATTTAAATCAAACTTTATTTCTATTGAACATGAAACTAGGAGTAATTCACATCAGGGCCCAAAATACTCATTATCATAGATTTATTATCCAGTATACATATACACTCTATTTATTTATATCATTCTATAATATATTAGATACATTATATTGTTTATATGCTCCATTATACTTCACTCAGTCCACTCATTGTATTATATGCACTATAACTTTGACATCGTTTTATATGCTTTCTCGCCGTATATTCACCATTTTATATATCATTATATACTCGCTTAATCTTCTCTATCCAAAGCTGTATTTATTTTTGTTCTAGCCTATTATTAAAAGTTTAGCTAATGTCGGTCATCTGCTCATGCATATATACTCGATAACTTAAACATTGCTAGTCTCATTCCATGTTGCATATTCATTATAACGTTTATCATTTCATTATATATTGGTCATACGCTGTATATAACCGTTGTCGGTATGGTTCCAGTTCTTTTATTAATAAAAACTAACTCAGTGCACCTAGTTTGTTCACTGAGTTATATTGATAGAACAAATAATATGAATATGAACGGAGCTATGTTTTATTAAGATTATTTATAAATACGCACAATATTTTATATGATAATGCATTTTATTTAACTCAATTAACAAGCATTAAAATTAAATTAAAGAATGGAATGATGCATAACATATACATATTAGTGCAACGACACTAACACAATCAAATAAAACAATTAACTAAATAATTATGGATATTATTGCTAAAAATCCAATGTGATTGTAATCATAGTGAATGTAGCTTATTGAAATATGCTAATATTCAATTAATCTTTCTACACATTGCCAATTATAATCGACCTTAAATGTTTCAATAAAATCAAATAGAATGTTACATTATTTAAGTCAATTTATTAACAGTATTTTAACAGGAAGTAATATAATTGTGATGTGTATAACAATAACATGATTTCAATTGAAATGAATGTTACTTTGGTAACGTAAATAAAAAAGTAAAGTATAATGCAACCGTAATTGTTTTAATATAATTTATTTAATTAATAAGCTGTTAAACTTTACAATAGTGCTACATAAATATTTCCAAGTGTAAATCACTATTTGAATGAAAAACGAATAACATTACGAGAATTATGTGATGTTTTTGCTGTAGTAACCGGTCGTTGATCGGGTGTAATAGTCGGTATATTGCTATTACCATATCGTTGCTGGATCTCCTCTACAGTCATCCAGTCCCCAGTACTGAATGCATTTTGGTTTTTCTTTGCCTTTTTATGACGGAAATATGCAACGCTAGCAACTGTGCCTACAGCAGCAAGAAATACACAAGACACTACGACGGCTACTATAATATCTGTCGAAGTCTTCCAGGTATTGCCCGGTAACAAAGGATTGCCTCCAATCTTGGGAGGTTCTTCGCTTTTTGGATCATTATTATTATTATTATTATTATTATTATTCGAATCACTTCTTGAAGAAGGATTAGATTCTGAATTACTTCCAGCCGTCATTAATGCAGGTAGATTATTATTATTACTAATTCCGTTTTGATTTTGATTTCCTGTATCACTACTTAAACTTGATCCAGAATCAGAAGATGCTGCTGTTGCTGAAGATGATGGCGGTAGCGGTACTGATGTTGATGGCGCAGGCGACGGCGATGGTGCTGGCAAGGGCGATGGTGCTAATGGAGGCGATGGTGCTGATGGAGGCGATGGTGCTGGTGCTGGCGATGGTGATGATGCTGGCGATGGTGTCGGTGCTGATGCCGGTGCGGGAGATGGGGGTGGAGATTGAGGCGGTAAAAGTGCAGGTACCAGTCCTGATACTAGACCATCGCCCAATCCATTGACTAAAGGCCCAACTACAGGAACACCACCTAGAAGGCCATTCAATAAAGGAGTTGGCGCTGATATAACAGGATATATACAGCAAAAACTCCAAAATAATGAAATAATTACAATCTGCATTTTTTATAATAAAAAGACTAAAAGCTGTTAAAATTACGAAGTTCAAAAAATGGCCATTTGAAGTTTGGCAAATGCTTGGCCATCTTAAATAACACCACTTTATTTTTGTATTCCAGTGCATTTGAAAATGTTCCTTTTTCAGTGCAGAATACCATCGGCTAGGCAGATCACCTTACACGTCGCGCAGCAACACTGTTTGAATAGTTCGATGTTACACATGCCCACATCAGCGTGTTACGAAAACATAAAAATACGCTGGTTTGTATTCCGTGCTTTTTTAAGGAAGTCCAAGGTCAACCACTACCAAAGCATTCAGTACCAAGAAAGGATTATCGCATGGTTGCGCCCTTGCTGCTTACGTCCGTTTTCGGCAAACGCTGCCGCTGTCAACTACTGCCGAGCAGTGTAATGTAGCGGAAAATACCGGCAAGCTATCCGTCCACTATTTTGTAAAACCAACAGGCAATAAGCAGTGTATGTGCGTTTTTAAGCTTGCAGTCGATCTTACATGCCACGTATATCAAACTGGGAAAACACCATTACCATATTTAGCAATTATAAATTATGTAGCTTTCCCACACAAAAATCTTGACTGTAGACATTTTACTATATTCCAAGCATTATATTTTATTTATGCAGAAAATAATTAAATAACTGACTAACTTTTATTATCAACAAAAAGTATATATGTCTATTTAGCTTAAATTTTTGCGCCTTTATATATGTGTGTAGTTATTAATTTATTTTTGTGTATCACTATAATTTGTTACGGAAAGAAAGTGCAATTTCATAGCTTCAGCTTGCCCAAATCATTGGAAACTAATACAAAACATCCAGGGATCTGTTCATACGCCAAGTCGCTGCTTTTCTAGAACAATTTAATTAAGCCTGCACTTGCTCTTGGTGACAATGTGTACATGTATAACGATACTTGCCGTGGCATTCGTTGCGATGGTATCTATCTATAAACGCGAAACATCTCACTCCGACCTACGATGCAGGAACCTTTTTTTGCAGCTGTGTTTTCTTCATTCCCATTGGATCCCTTTTGGAACTGCGCTGGCCAAATTTTGCTTCTTCTCCTTTGCTTGATGTGCCATTGATTTCCATTTTTTTCTACTTTCTCAATAATCTATATTTTCGCAAACACAAATAAATAGCGACACAGGGTGGGGTAGTATCAAGTCCAAACAAATCCCAGTTTATCGGGAATACGCAACAGCTGCAAAACATTTTACGAACTATACAAACGATTAGTTGTAACAGCTAAAATGATACCAAAAACCTTCTCTGCTGCCAGCGCGCCACAACTAAAATCAACGACTAAATATATTATAAAATCTGTAATGCTTTGTACTATAATAGCATTACTAGCAACTGGAGCTAGTAGTCAGCAAGAATCAACTGCACCTTTGCTCGGCCAAAATGCAGGCAAACAGGTTAGCGGTGCAGCTACAGACGCTTTTGTTCAGACTGAATGGATTCGTTTATTGAGCTATAACATTATGTTCTACGAAGCACAACGCAGTGGAAAATTACCAAATAACAGCCAAATCTCTTGGTAAGTAGATTTGATATTCAAACTACCCATTATAAAATTTATTGCATCATTAGGCGTCATGACTCTGCACTTGACGATGGAAGTGAAAATGGTGTTGATTTGGTTGGGGTATGTTCGATACTTAATGCACCAAACTATCGATTATGTAATTTTGTTATTAATACACTGTTTTCTTTATTTATTCAGGGATACTATGACGCTGGTAAGAAATCAATAATGTGTGCTACGTAAAGTTAAAAATTATTAACTACGCAACTACATAACAGGCGATTATTTGAAGTTTACGTTTCCTCTGTCATTCTCGCTATCGCAACTTGCCTGGGGAGGACTTGCATTTTGGAGAAGCTACGAGGAAAGTGGCCAGGCTTCTGCATTTGATTTACAAATGCGCTGGGGACTGGATTGGTTGATGAAGGCCAATCCAAACTCCAGCGTTATTTTTGCGCAAGTAGGAGATGGCAACGTCGATCACAATTACTGGGGACCTGATACAGGCATCCCAAAGCCACGACCAGCCTTTAGTGTAGATGTCAGCCATCCCGGAACCGATCTTGCTGCATCCGTCTGCGCTGCATTTGCATCTAGCGCAATTCTTTATCGACGACGAATAAATGACACGGCCTATTCAAATTTATTACAGCAACATGCCAATGACACATGCGCTCTGGCCGAATTAAAGCCCATGCGACTCTACCAGGACTCTGTGCCCTCGGTAACTCCATACTACGCGTCCAGCGGGTATTACGATGATCTTTGTTGGGCTATGGTCTGGATGGCCCGTATGACCGGAGAAAATTCATATCTTGACCGTGCTAAACAATACGTACGCGAAGGACAATTAAGAGCTTCAAAGCCACCATTTAATTGGGATGAAAGACGCGGCGGCTGCTATGTTGTCGGCGCAATTGCTCGTAGCCGTATTGGCGAGGGGAGCACAGATCAAGATTGGAAAGACTGGGCCGAGTCGTATTTGGACTCGATCGTTTCACTTCAGAATGCAGAATTGACGGCTGGAGGCCTGCTATGGTATCGTGATATTAGGTGAGCATCAAAGTAAATGATTATTATTTAAATGACTAAATTATTTATTATTAGCGATTCAGACTCTACTGTATTTGCATCTAATACTGCTCAGTTACTTTTGACCTATGCGTCCCGTAACCTTCCGGTAAACTCTGCACGTCGTAAACGCTATGAAAGTTTTGCAACTGCACAATTTGAATATCTACTTGGACACAATCCTGTCCGTATCCCCTATGTGATTGGTGTGCACGCCAACTCTCCAAAAAATCCCCATCATTCCGGTGCTCATGGTGGTACTGACATCCAAAATATTCATGTCCCAGAACAGACAGAGCATGTACTATATGGTGCCGTGGTTGGTGGCCCAAGCTTTCTCGACGACTATGAAGACAATCGAAATAACTGGAAACAGTCTGAGGTAAGTTAACTGGGGATTTAGCTGTGTTGAAATTGACTTGTGGCATATAAAAACTATTCTAGGTTGCCCTTGATTATAATGCCGGATTTCAGTCGGTAGTGGCACATCAATATTTATACGCGACGGACGCGCCGTACTACGTCGGCTTGCCTGAAAACGGACCCCGCCACAAACGCTCAACAACCTATGCCATCATTGGTGTCGCCATCAGCGTATACATTATTTTATGCAGCGGGTTGGTCACGGCCTATTTGCGCCGCCTTACTCTACTGGCAAAACTTCATAGCTCGCCTTCATAGTAGTACTCGGCTCTCACGTATTTTCTTCAATTCTCGTGCAACAATACACTAAGAATAAGGAATTCTATGTTACAGATAACTACACATGTGTAATCAATTAAAATTTTATACATAATTAATCAAGTAAATTTACTTAGCAATGCTCTAACTGCTTTATCAGTTTGAATATCATCAAGTTCAAGTGTGTTCAGTACAGCTTTGCTTAACTGGGCAATCAATAAGAGTGTACCTGTTTCTACCCATTCACATTATTATTATTATTGGTCACAAGATAAACATTTTTTTTTCTATTCTATAAACCAGACCAACTGGTTACATGTATCAAAGAATACGGGGCTAGGTAAATCTACTAACAAATTCCATGTCGCCATATAAATAGCCCCATGAAACACTAGCTTATTTGCTACTTGCCGCCTTTTCCTTCAACGTTAAGTTTTGATAGTAATCGATTGCTATCGTGCTAGCCACGTACAGTTTGCAGCCTCATTTATTGCGTTAAATCACAAGTAAAGCCACTCCATATCACGATAATAGCATCATGATTGCTTCAGCGAAGTATTCTGCTACCTTTTATCTTCAATGTATTGCATTAATCAGCTGCGCTTTGAAAATAAGTGCTGCTCCTTTCATGGCACCCGCCCAACACAGTAGCTTTATAGCACAAGACCCATCGACAAGTTCCTCTAACGGACCAAGCCAGCAGACAATGGACGACACATCAGTTTTCTCAATGTTTGGATTTGAAAATAATGCCTGGTGGATGATGCCAACTATCCGTGCAGTACAGCCACCACATGAAAATGAACAACCGTTTTCTTTCGTGAATCCTCTTGCTCCAAATGGTAACAATCCATTGAATGGCATGGATGGCCCTGTAAGCGTGGACAAGAACTACCGACTTATTATGAACCAACCTGAAGCTTACAATAAGGTTGAAACTGCATAGGTCTGTGTTGACTATACATACAATCAGCCGTAATTGTTCCATTGTTTTCTTCTTGTCAAGTTACAGTTTACCAATTCAACTATATTCACAGGCGTATGTTATAACTTTGATCATCATCATGCAATAAACGCTTTGCAATACTGATTTACATTGTAGAGAATTGTTTGTATAATGCTCAGTATTAATTGCGTTTCTAAATACCAACTGCTAATAAATGTATGTTCAAATTGATATAAAATGAATTAATAAACTGCTGCAATGAACTATAATGTTGCAATAAAATACAGCAGCAATTATAAATATAAAATGCATAAGAATAGAAATTACATAAACTTAGTAGATATTTACTGATAATAAAACTAGCCATTTACTTATCTATTGCTTGCATAAATGTATAACAACACTTGCAATACGATAAAAAGTGTACAGTTACAGCTTTTAGTGTGGGAAACCAGACAATTTATAATTACTAAATACGGTAATAGCAACTAAAGCTAATAATATAGGATTGGTCATGCTATTACTTTATCTGCTGAGCAAGTGATATAATATAAGATATGGTGGCTTTATGCGTCATTTTTTTAACTATCATAGTAATATTAATTAATCATACGTTTCCAAATAACAAGTAGTCATAGATATTGCTTGTACTAATTACTTGTTGGCGCTAATAATACCAATATGGGATCGACTAATGTTAATATTAATATTATTTTATATTTTGACAAATTATACTATAATAAATCTTTATTTAACTAAATGTAATGTCCAAGCCATATGATTATGACGGCTCATGCTGTAAACGAATTGATCATGTGATATAGGTGCTACAATTATTATCGTCTTTGTAGAGCATGTATAGTTGTATTATTTAAATTCTAAACTAGTATTATAAAAATATTTAATTGATCAATATTGGACTTTCTAGCCAATAATCTTTAAATGACATAGGCCATAATAATATTATTTATATATCTTCAACATTCTGAAAGTAGTTGGTACACTTTGATTGGTCCCATCACATGATTGTCATCGTATTTTCTAGATTATCGACGTTTTTCTCTATCACTCCTGGTATGTAAATAATTCCAGCATCTGCCTTTGAACCAGCTAACAATAGGGCAACAAAACAGGCAGTAAAGGCAAGAACAATGTGCATGGTGTTAAAACTGTCTGTGTAACCGTAAATATGTAGTGTGTGTGCAGTAAAAGAATTGTAATATAATTCTTTCTAATCTTGAACGCCGAGAAATATATAGCTGAGCTTGTATGGTTTAAGGTGCTTTATGAGATAGAAAATTGCTTACAAGGTTTTAAACGAACATTCGTTTGTTTCAACAACCTGTTTTAATTTCAAATTTCTGTGACATTGTTGGGAAACTAAAAATAGACTAATTGCCTTTGCAATGTGACACCGCTCGACTCGTTAAATTATAAACAAAGACTATTTCAATGGCGTGCTTATTGATTTCTGATACCATGACGTATACAGAAAATATGTGCAAAGGTTTAAAAGCTTGGAATTATCGTAAATAAAACGTTTTTTGCTTTACTGTTCTTGCATTCTCATATCTAGGCAATTGTATCTTTGTCCCAAATCTAGCATTGTGATAGCATTTTAACATTTAACTTTTGCATAACCACTTCAAGCAATCAAACATTTATTTCAAACGCTCAAGCATTCATTTCAAACGTTCAAGCATTCACATCACATCATTGTAAATCATTTAAGCATTTTATTAGCATTTGTACTAGCCGTATCACTACAAAATTCAACATGGTTTCATTCAGCTTGGCATTGGTGCTTTTTTAGGCTGCCTTATAACAATGGTCTTTTATCTTACATTTACAGATGCTGCACCCATCGTTGGCTCACTCATTCCCCTACACGACGAATATGATGTCTATGGCCTTGGCCGTGGTACATATAAAATAGACAACTCCGGTGACCTTAAAAGTGATAAAAATACTTTACATTAGAGGGAACCAACGTAAATGGATCTATTCGTGAGATGTTCTTAAAAAGATTCTCAAAGATAATAACATTGCTATTAAAAATTCTGCCCCTGCCGCTGTCCCTGTTGTTCCTACTCCTACTAATCCTATCCTACTTCTACTTCTACTCCTGCTTCTACTTATACATCTACTCCTTCTTCTACTACCCCTGTTAATGTAGCGGCTCCATTTGGCTCCAAATTTTAGATAACAAGGATCCATCAAAGCAGCAACATACTTACTATGGTGTAATGTAATGTCTAAAGGACCTATCGACACTATCTTATGTTGTTAATAAAATCACAGGCATTGACTAAATACATTCTAATTTTACATTTATATTCATATAGTATATATTTAAAAATACCAGTATATAGATATGATACATTAAATACAGACACTTTACTAGATTAGTGGCTAATCGTATGACAGCATATCTGTATAAAAATTTAAGGTTTAAATATTATAGTTTGGCTAGCATAAATAAA
Organism: Syncephalis fuscata; assembly: GCA_025786725.1. Lineage (NCBI taxonomy): Eukaryota > Fungi > Zoopagomycota > Zoopagomycetes > Zoopagales > Piptocephalidaceae > Syncephalis > Syncephalis fuscata. The sequence goes on along the minus strand of JAHLTZ010000002.1, from coordinate 672,790 downwards.
TACAAGAAAATATTGTAATAGCAATTTATTATTTAAAGTATTCCATTAAATGTGTTGGCCGCTTGCCAACTAACATTTTATTGATTAGCTCCACTATCACTCATCGAGAATCCAAGACGGCGATTTGCATCTCCATTCTCGCTTGTTGAGGATCCACTATCACTCATCGAGAATCCAAGACGGCGATTTGCATCTCCGTTATCGCTTGTTGAGATCCACTATCACTCATCGAGAATCCAAGACGGCGATTTGCATCTCCATTCTCGCTCGTTGAGGATCCACCTTCACCCATCGACATTCCCAAGCGGCGATTTTCATCTCCATTCTCGCCCATTGGGAATCCTAGGATACGATTTTCGTCACCTTGATTTGTTGAGTTGGTATTACTATTATCTACAGCGGGAAGAGGAGCTGAGGGAAACATTGAGGTTTGTTTCGCTGGAGGGGCTGAATTGGTCTGTGTTGCCGCTGGAACGGTCGTTTGTGTCGTTGTTAGAGTGGCCGTTGACGTAGATGTTGCTGATGTTGAGCTAGTACTAGACGATGGTGCTGGCGCCGGTACTGGTGCAATACTGGATGGCGCTGGTGCCGGTACCGGAGCAGTACCAGATGATGGTGCGGGTGCTTCACCATATAGTGGCTCATGAGTCAATGGTGCGGTAGAAGCAGGGGCCAAACCGGTGTTTGTGCTTGGAGCCGGTGTCTTGTGATGGCAGACACCGCATGGAATAGCAGTTGTTGCTGTGATTGCAATTGCTAAAAGCAATCCAGCAACAGCGCTGGAAAGGGAAGCTACACGAGTAATTTGCATGGTTTATATAAACGGTGTGTTTGATGTAAATAGAAAAGCTGGTCGGTTTCGCCAATTAGGACCTGCGCAGTTGACAGTTGTATAAAATAGCAGCGAAATTTAAGTAATAAAAAATAATTGCGATCAATTAAGGCAAATAGCAACCTGGCTAACGATAGAAAGCGGTGTGTAAGAGAAAAATATGTTTGCAGAAATAGCAAGCTGAGAGATTCCAGACAATCAGGCTTGTAGCAAGGTAATAGGTAGTAGCAAGTAGTAGAGTAATGTGGTGAGGCAAGTACTTGAAGATGGTTTTCTCGTTGCTTAAATAGTTGGGCATTTCTAGCTCAGCCATTACTGAACTACAAATACGAATAGAAGATGCTGCAAAATTTCCGACTTGAGCGAGCTAGTAATTCAAGCTCCATTTCCTGATAGCATTGCAATTCCGTCGCGCATATTAAGCAAGCCAGCTTCTAAAATCAGTAGCCAGGTCGTTCTGTAGAATAGCCACCAATTGATTACAAACGTCATTAGCCTAAACAAGCTATTTAAATTATATTAGCAATATCGGAGCTAATTGCTGTCAAATTATGCCGAAATTAGCAAGCCCCTTAACTTTTTAAATCTAATCAATAATATTCCCATTATATTTCCTTATAACTTCGTTAATTTTCCATAATATATATTAAAACTGGATAAACAAATTAGCGGATTCTTGATAGAGCTATTTTTATTTATATTACTAATAATAAGAAGTGTGAGAAGCACAAGGCATTACTTAAAGTGGCAATTTTGAAATTCTACTTATAGCTGACTACACAATACAACATTAATACCTCATAAAAACATACTGTTGTATCCAACGAAAACCATTCATTACTTTTTTAATCTGTACAAAGTCTCTATAGTTTTCTATGCAGAAATAAATTACTTTCACCGACTAAACGGTATTTTATTCAGATATTGCACTACAGTATCTACTTCTTATTAAATTCTAAAGTTATCAATCTACTTTGAAACGCATGACTAATTAAATAATATTGCAAAGTATACTGTCTTTTTCATTATTATCAATAAATTATATTTTCGTTCAAATCCTGAAATTAAAAAGAACTTATTTTTAATGAGTCGTATTTCTAGCTTCAATGTTGTAAATGATAACTTGTCAATAAAAATGGCATGTTCATTACTGACGATCCTTTATATCGTACTATTAAAACACTGCCAAATTTCATTCTATTCTAATCAATCAGCATCATCGTAGATAACATAATGCTGCACAGATAGATCATCACTTTTAATTACGGCAATTACGCTTTAGCATTACATTGATCAGCAACTGACGGCTAACAACAATGCATTGGACTGATCACTGTGTATGAAAACATTAATATAGTTCATCAATTAAATAGGAGGTGCCTATTCTTGGCATTAGTATTTCACGTTCCAGAAACGCCCTTACGTGTCCCCTATTCTCGGCATATCAATGCAACTCGCTACATTTATCCATTATCGTTGTCACGAGCATATCTGTCTTGTTGCACTCACTTTATTAAGCAGGTCATTGGACAACCAAGTATTTAATATCAGATCACTGCGGAGTGCCAACCAACAGTTTGTGGATTACTCATTCTCTTTTTCCTGTTGTTGTTGTTGTTACTCTTATCTCCGCGATTCAGGTGGTGGCATAAACACATCGAAACACTCACGCCACGGACGCTCTAATTCGATACCACTACGACACTTTTTCTTTCCGCAAGCGGTCACTTTTCTTGTTGATTTTGTTGTCCATTACTGTAGTGGCTTTGTTTCCCTCGTTATCTCAGCCATCGGAAGGTGTATTCTTGTTAAAGCAAAGCAGCCAGCATTATCTTTTTGTAACAGTGCGACTTTTGCACGCGCTCAATCCCCTTTTCACTTTTTTTTACTGCTCCTATTCGTTTGTTGCAGTACTCTTTCTTTACTCCGCCATTCTTTCTCTCGTCAAGTTTGGTTGTTACTTATTGTCATCTGCACGACATTCGACTGTCGCATTCCTCGGCCGGGTCTCCATCTTGTCTTCCAACCTTTGCACTCGACTATACTATTTTCAATCGATGTCAACGGCCGACTAGTGGACCTGTTTTTTGTTCATCTAGACGTACACGCATCAAACATAACACTATTCTCGCTCTTTAAAATACTTTTCTGACTTTTATTTACTATTATTATTAATTTGTACCGCAATACGTTTGCTTTATTATTCCTTCCAATAAGCACAACAAATATTAGGTCGGCCCTATAACTTGGCTTGATTCACTCCGTGTCTAATCCGTACTCTTTTCTTGGCCCCTGTCAGCTAATAGTTCCGGTAAGTCCACGACTACAACAATAACTGCATATCAGTCATTGCAATCCTATCAACTGCGTCAATGAATGACTGTAATACAATCTCATCTTGCAATAATATTTATGCCACTATTTGTTGTAGCGTAATTTAATGCTGAAACATCTGTATTGCTAGACTAATATTTGCAAATCCTTTGTTTTATCTTTGATTTACAGTCTGTTCACACTTGTGGCCTATTGCTATACGGGTGATACCAGTACAACTGCACGTCTCTAACTTACTGTTCCACTTGCATTTAGGTAAGTAAAATAATGGTAGCGTGGTTAAATCGCGATAGCTGCGTGTCAATGTCTTTGATAGGTCACTGCAGACCATGTGGCACTTGCTGTACTTGCCAAAACCAATAGATATCAAATCGATTTGTTCCTTTTTTACCTCGTGTTTAGCTATGGTTGGACCGTTAGCACTATTCGGTTGTTCATTGTCTTTTCCGGTGTGCAAGTAGTACTTTTTCTTATATCCAACAGCATTTTGACATACTTTTATAGTTGTTGTATTAATGGAAAGCATCAGTAGCACTTTGACATTGATTGATTATAACTGTCACTTTTATTCATATCATTACAGCACAATCAATGATACTTGGCTATTTATTAGTATTAGTATTATTCTGAACCTTGTTGTATCGTTTTAATACATCAACATGGCAATTACCACTTAACCTTGTCCGCTATTTACCTTCTCCATATTGTTCAACCGTCTAATTTGGGTGCAATTTGGCATCCGAACCGAGTGTGGATTTATTTTATTCTCATTCTGCCTTGCACACACAAATACGCACACATACACACTTCTATCTATAGGAGATGATGCTATTATCTACAAGTTCTATCACCGTCACTTGATAATCTTTCTTTTTCTTCTCTTATTTTATATTAGGTGCGCTTGACGTGCCAGCCATTTTCTCTCCAGTTTATTGCATCCACTATTGCGGGTGTTTTATAGCTTATTATTATTATTATCTTCAAGGAATCAGTCTATTGTTTCCAATAGTGCTTTACTTTGTTTGTCGTTACGCTGACTTGTCGCCGAAAGGCTCGCCTAACTCCGACCTTTCGCGGCTATAGTTTCCAAGTAGTCATCTGCTCTCCCTTTTCATGCTATACTACCGCTTCTTGTCTTCGCTTTGAATCTTGTCCGCGTCTACCTCCGTCGCGCTATTGCCAAGAAGTAGCAAAGTTGGCAGAAACACCATCTAAACGATCACTATCCTTTTTAGTCTTTACTACTTGTACTCTGTTGATTGTCGCTGCTAGCTGTCCCGCCGCGTTCAATCCATCGCCATCGGTTTGAATGGACAATAGCGAGCAGACATTCGCCAATATACAGCTTCTTGGCGCTTAACATCTCGTTTATGATCTTATCCTTGAGTCTTTGGACTTGTTTTCTTGTCTGTACGCCTGTAACTTGTACGTCGGTCGGCCATAGCGGTGATTAGGCTATCATCGACGCTGCTACAACTTATTAGGAGAGTTGCGCACTATTCAGCCTATTTTAATGCTTTTTGTCCATATCCGCTAGCTTGGCATATTAGGACCTATTTTACTATATATTTATCAATATTTTTTATCATTTGACTTAAGAAGAAATAGTCTTTAACACGTTGAGACGGCAACGACACGCACACATCTATATATTGACTAACATTACATATCTGCTGTATTTGCTGGCACGCTGGCGTCCCAAAAGCAGAATAACTCCTCGTCACGGACGGGCACGACGACTGCCGTCAGCTCAACCAAGCACGCAGGCAACACTGTCAAGTTAAATACCAAAACTATTACAGTAACTGGCACGTCATTGCCATCTCCTCCATTGCCCAGCCCTAATTATCGGTGCGAGCAAGAAGACCAGGATTTTATTTGGTCTACGGATATTCAACAGCACAGCTATCGCGTCCACACCGACCGGTTTCTGCAACGACAACAAAATACGATTATATCCAAACCAGAAGTAAATTCAACGGCTTTGGCATATAGCAATCCATTTCTTCCCAGTGCATCCGATATAGGCGGACAACGTATACAATTATCTGCTCATAAACAAACGCTACAGCCTCAAGTTATTGGTCGAGGACATCAGGCCCATTTGCTGCTTCTGACACGGAAAGCGACGAGGAAATTACGCGACTATCTCCAGACGCGCATATTGCCGTTTCAAGACAGTTATCATCTTCGTCACGGACACGGTCCAAACATTCGCGTCGAAAACGTGGCCTAACGCCAGAAGCGGCTGTATTTGTTGGCGATTCGTTTAGCTGCGTTAACGAGACAGGCTTTAATCGCAAGCAGAGCACTGGCTCATCGTCATTTTTAGCACCGCAAGTAATAGCGCAGGAAGCATCTTTTATTGCCGATAATATTGCATTAACATCACGCGATATTACAACTAATCAGCATCGACGTCGGCGTGTACGTACACAAGACTATATTGATTCGGAAGAATCGGAAATAGAAGCAGTAGGCCATCATCGTAGGGACGGCTATTTGAACAATCTATCACGTGGCTATACTGACATATCAAGTAGCGACTACGATACTGACGAGCTTGATAGTCAGCAGTACTATAGTTCAGGCGACGAAAGCGTATTTAGTTTTACTAGTCGAGCCAGTACATTCAACGCCGACGAAGGTGCTATTGCCTTTCCTGCACCATATCAGTTTCGCTGCGATTGTTATCAACGTGAACTTGCCGATCGATACAGTCATAGCTACGATTTTGACTCAGATATTGACTCACTTGACGAAGACGAGGCCGAAATATACTCACTACAAGATTTTGGTCTTCAGGAAGGTACCTGTCACTCTATCACAATATAGGCGACGGCTCAACACATAACAATATGGCCGTTAATGGTGCGAGTGATAATGCAACAGCTGGCTTAGAAGCAGGCATGACAAGACGACGCAATACACATACAAGCGGAAGTATTAATCAAACCAAACGGCATACATTGCGGCGACGACTTCGGCCATGGATGCGACGTGCACGCCATATCTTTAAGCATACAGAATGGTTCCGTACATTTGCATCGGCATGTTATTTATTTTTAGTAGCACTTGCTATGACACTGTTACAGCAAGTGTCGGATACACGCTGGCTAGAACATCGGCCTAATCAGCAAGTACTTTACGATACTGGATTTATTCTTGTCAATGATATATCGGAACACTGGCTGCCTGACTTTTTCGTTCTCTCATTACTTGGCATGACAGTTATCGGCGTGTTATGGTTCTGTCCAACCTGGCCAGCACGCCAAATTGTTATTCGTCGTCTTTTCTGGCTAACAGGTTCGCTTTATCTATACCGTGCAATGACCATTTCGGTAACTACATTACCACCACCACGTCCATGCAATCCAGTACTTATTACGGGGACACCAGTATTGGATGTAATTAAAAACGGTATTAAAATGTTAACAGGCGATGCCATTTCCTGCACAGACAATATCTTCAGCGGCCATACAATGATTCTTACCAGCTGTGCACTTCATTGGCGTATCTACGTACGACGCAAGTATATTGCCTACTATGTATATCTGCATGTCATTGCTGGCATTTACACAATTATCGGTACACATATGCACTACACAGTCGATATTATATTGGCCATATTTATTACTTATGGTATGTATGCCATCTACTTTTGCGTTATTCGTCTTGCTATGGAACGCCATCGATGGGCAGTTGAAGAACACCGATTATCAGGCGGCAAACTATGGGAAAAGGACGACCAAGAATATCAGCGTGTGGCATATACGCCACGTATGCTTAACAGCGGCATGATTCGAGTGATTGTATGGATGGATGGATTGGATCTACGTTGGCGTCCGGATGGCACTATCGATGATGGACTTGGCAATGGCAGCACCAGTGGTAGACGACGTGGCTCACGACGCAGCCGAGTGAATACACTTACGTCACAACATGCCGATGCAACGGATACAGGAACGGCCATTGGCAGCCATATGGTGGCAACTCCATTTAACGGCGGTAGTGTACAAAGTGGACCAACCACACTTGCTTCGCCACATAATATCCCTGCTGGCATCGGATACATTCCAGACATGCCATCTTCCGAAACCAGTACTGCCACTACATCTAAAGCTACAGATAATACACGCCAAACAGGACAGCGCCATATCTATCCAGATATACACGCAGTTGATCCGGTACTGGGCACAAATCTTGACGAGGCAAGTGAACATGATCCACTTCAAGGTGATGATGATAGTAGCGACGAAGACGATTTAGTTCAGAATCGACCAGTTACTTCTAATGCATTACCTGTCATCTCTAGCGGAGAGATGAAGCAAGTATAGTTGGGCCTAACTATATGTCTACAAGTGCCACACATAGCTATACTATCATTGGTCACCATCGTTACTATAATCCGTCAAACATATGTTACCGTATCTATATTTCGACGCACTCTATATAATACGGTACTTTATTTGAAAGACGACATCTAGTCTTTACCTGCTTACTTATGCTCTTTTCTCCTTTTTATCACCACTATAATCACCTATTACTATTTTTGATTATCTACCAGCACTCATTATGCTTTCTATTATTATATGGATACATACAAAGTATCATTATGTGCTATTTGTCTACTGTTTGCTACCACGAAATGTCTTTATTAAAATACTTTGATATCTACCTTAATGATAATTGTAGTAAATTTACGAAATAAATGCTGAAACACCCATAATGATTATAAACGATTAGACTATCAAACAATAACGTAATTATCAAATTGAGGGAGCTATTTGCTTTAACTAGTATATCTTTTATTTACTCATTTCACCATCTTTTTAGCACTTTTAAATACAATTAAACACTCATCCATCACTATAACATGTATAATATTACATCCAACATTAACTAATTCATGTGTAATTAATTATTCATCTTTATCATTGCTTTAATATATATATTATCATTTAGTTAGTCAGATTGGCTATAGGAAAAGTGGCTGTTTAATAACAACTTTATAATAATATATTAATCTTGATCTTACATCACAGATATACCCATAATACAACAGTAGAATATTGGAAAATAGAACAGACCATTCAGATACAATAATCCATGCTGTACATAAATGTAATGAGTGTGGAATGATATGAAATCGTGGTCAATGGCTTTTATTAATATTTGATCAATTTTCCTACACATGGCAACAACAATAATGATTGACCTCGTAAATTTCAAGTAGTCAAATGAAAACATCATAACTATGTTTGCTGTACATAACAGTGTGACTTGAATTAGAACGAATCGAGTGGTGAAATGGGTAAATTAAAACATTAATTAAAAATTATTAAGACTCAGCTATTAATTTTACACACAATATTTATATATTCATATAAATAATAAAGACAATAATAGGTTGTATTTTTTATAAATAAAAGCTATGATATAGCCAGACTTTAGTATAGTTATAACAGTACTAAGTTGTATGCTTTTAATACTAAGTACATTATAAATGCTAATTTGTTTTTAAATTTTGAAATATATAATCAAAAATCTAAAATTTTTTGTGTGTGTCACGAATCGTTGGGGGTCTAACTCAAATGGTAGAGTGCTCGCTTCGCATGCGAGAAGTACTGGGATCGATACCCAGGTCCTCCAATAACTTTTTTGCTAAACAAAACACGTAAAGTATTATGTTTTGCTGCATGTTATATATAAAGTGTAAAAATGCTAAAAAAACACACTTTTGTAAAGCTTTTTGGACTTTTTTGGCCCCGAAATAGCAGTACTGCGAATGGTAAATTATATAACCCATTGACATACATTTATAAACAAGCAATAACATAATAAAGTGATTGGTTAATGACGTATTGTGTTTTAACCAACTTATTTTTATAATAAAAGCTGGTAACAAAGTATTTAAAGTACTCATTATATTGATTAAGACGTGCTAGCATGCTAAGTCATTATTTTAATTTAATATTATTCCGGATATAGTATGATCAAACTTGTATCGTATTCGATATAATAAGCACATGTGATAATGCATATTGTAGTTTATGTTAATAATGACAGTGTAAAAACAAAGCAATAACTGTAATAAAATATGTTGTTACTATGAAATCACAGTAGCAAGTATAAGTCATAAATGCTTGCGTGAAAGCTATGAGTGAAGATGTCATAAAAATTATTACTTTTTATTATTAATTGTAAAAATGGTCGATTATATAGTAATTCTCTCTATATCCAAAAATATATACTATAAATAATCCATATATTGGTTGGTTAATATTGTTTTGATTATAAATTTAGTTTTAGTCATTGATTATCGCAGTTCAACTATAATAAATTAAATAACTTGTACAAACTAGAAACCTATTGTTTTATAATAAACATAAGTAATAATAAATTCTAAGCACTTTGCAATGTTCTATCATCATCGCAGCACTATCAGTTTATGTAACTGTTCATATAATTATTAAAAAACAAGTATATATTTGTTGTATCTTTGTAATTAGTGTTAATGTCCGATATATGTATTATTCTTATGCCTATTTACATACGATATACTATTTAATTATATAATGTGTTTTTAGACTTTTTATTATATTAACATAAGCTTAATATTGAAACAATAACAATACTATTAGAGTGAAAAAATAGTTTAAAATATTCACGACTATTTTGCATTAATAATATAGTGTTTATACAATTGTTTTGAATATGAAAAACAGGCAAATATCTGCACAATAGTTATAGCTAATTAAGAGTAAGGCATTCATGTAATTAACCTAATTATAGTTGATCATATTTGCCATAAATTAATGATTGACAAAATATTCACAGCAAATGATGTAATAAGCAGTTGGCTGACATACAGTAGTAATTACGTAAATAACATTTTTCTTACTGCGCGTGGCTGATTTTGGTCAAACATGTGGCGACATTTGCTTACTATCACCATCGCCACCTAATTTAGAAGATGGAGCAGAACCAAATATAATCGGGCCTTCGGAAACTAAAGCAGTAACTATAATAAATAAATTCGGATTATGAATTGAAATATACGAATTCTCTGAAGCGAGGTTTAGATCTGAGATAAATAAATTATTTGACAATATAAAGATGAGGCATGTAATGGCTTATCCACCACTTTTTGCATCTTAAATCATTCATCACACAATGCTTAAGCGGCCGTATATCTTCCTTCTTGGTTAGACTTTAGCGACTTTTTACCAAACTACGCGCTATATAAAATTAAATATGCTATTATTATATTTATCTTTATAATAATATATATTTTTCAAAAATAAAGATGTTGGAATATAAAAGTTGGTAATATTCTTATAAATGCACTGTAAATAAATATTTGCGAATATCACTAGCGCGTGCAGCATGTCCATAACTTACTATTCAAGTCACTATTTGCTATGCTGTTTTGAATCTATACACTAATGATGCTGCTATTAATTAGTCTATTCAAAAATCTCATTTCAAAAGTGCGCCTCATCAATTATGATATTGCTAGTAAGTAATTGCAATGAATGTCAATGTATGATTAGATGCTATATACAAATATTACTAGAAATGAGCTGGAATCAAATTTATACGTAAATGACAGCTCATGAGTAGATGGAAGTGATTCAATGTCGCTTTCCTCGACACCATCTAGCTCGTCTAAACGTACCATTAGAAAACAATAATGATATACAAATACGCTTATATTTAGCGATGATGATGATAATAAATTGTGTGTAGACACTCAGTGTACAACATCACGTAAACTATGTCTTGGAATTTAGCATCAAGCTCGCTTCGATTGAGTAGTTTACATTATTTTATAGTTGAAATTGATAAAAAGGAAGGAAAGAAAAATCATATACGATCAAGTGCAATAGAATAGCTGCTTCTTTGTCTTCCGCTTTGACATAACAAGACAATAATGCTAAGGCCAATACTATGGGCTGGATGCCAAGCACACCACATGCACAGCGAAAACAGTTGTATCGAGATGTGCACAATAGCATGTCACATCCATCGCAAACAGTAGCTGGTATACCAATGAGCGGTATAGTAGAAGTAATAGAATTATTTCATGCACTATTTTCATTTCATGGTCCAAATTTCCTTGATCAAACTTATTTATCGAATATTATAACATTTATAAAACTATTGGGCGTTCACTTATTACAGATACCGATATGGTAGATGGCAGTAGAATATAGATTTACAGATTTTGAATACTAATAATAAGCACAATTACAGGAAACAGGAGTAGAAAGATTATTTTAACGATTGTTTTAAATTTGCGACAACATAGGCATTGCTGCCCGTGTAAAATTATAGTATTTTAGCCAGTATCACTATCTACTGCCGTCTTATCTAGCTTTTATTGTTATCGTATAAAATAAATAGTCCTACAATACTGCGGACTACCATCACATGTTACTTTGCTACCTCCAATCCGTTTGTTTGTGTTTGTATCACAGTTGCCAATATCATGTGAATTATTTACAAGTGTCAAAACAGGTTTTTTACATTCACAAGGAACAAAGCATGCATGCACCAATTTTAGCATGGCGATGACCGGACTTGTATATGAATTAAATAATCTTTGTTCATTATCCTAGTAATCTCCGTCTTATTTGCTTTTTACTTCATAATTCTACATAATGTTCAATAACATAGGAAAAATTATATTGTTGCTATACTTTGTCGCGTCCGTTCTTGGTATGGCCACATTTCGTGTGGGCGATCAACATTTCAATATCATACACAAGATTTGTATGATGTTGAGGTTGCTCCATATATAACTCGCGGAGTTTTAGGAATAGCTGATTTAATTTAAACGCAGCATGCGAATTATTGCCATCTGTCCTTGATAAAGCCCGATATGCACTGAATAGTGTAGAATCCAATAATATCAAAAGTGTAATTATTGCTGTTGGTGAAGTGCAATCACAAGAAAGCGGATGTACAACAATCACCCATGTAAGTTATCAGTGCTAATATTGAAACAAAATGTTTTAATTATCATCATGAATAGACGGCCATTGCAGTCTCTAAACTTAAGCAGTATCTAAATGCTACAAGAGAATTTTCGATTGATACAGTGCTTTACATAACTTATACAAATTCAAGCGCCAGCTTTGGTGCATATAACACCATACCATATTCGACAGATGCTTTAAACATTTATAAAAAAGATTCACCAGTCAATATTGCGTTGGTAGCTTATGATAATTTTTTGGAGGTTTATAGTGCATACAGTAAACAAAACAAAACAGCCATTGTAACAGTTGAAGAAGGTAATCGAGTCTACTTGGATATTTCCTATTATATTCTGCACACTAGCTAATACATAAACTGGTGTATCAATAGAACCAGGGCCTTGGAATGAAGTTCGTTTATCAACGGCTATCGAGCATTTATATATTGCATGCAGGCTATACTTTTAGTTGTTATAATATACAGTTTTATAATTTTGTACCGTTTGGTCAAAGCAAAAAGAACTATTACTAACAACAAATAATAATATATATTTCTGCAGTGTGTGCGGCAATATGTAAGACAATATCACAATTACTAATATTATTAGAATGCTAATAAGCTAGTCTTATATTTTAGTATATATACCAGGGTTTGTTTTCGAGATAAATGATTCGGCTTATATATGGATAGTCATTTTTCAAGCTTTTTTTTATGTGTTGGATTTTATACGTTGCTACTGCTATGGTATGTTATATACTGTAGCAAGAATGTTCTGATTCTATTAAAACCTATTGCTAATAATAATAATAATTAATAGGCATTCAATTGCAATCATCTTCCAAAATAATCGACAGTTACTGCTACTTCGATATGGCATTATTATTTTGCTTATATTATCAATTATTGGCCATGCTTTATTACTTATTTACAGCTTTGATTTAATATTTGAGGCACACAGCACATTAATGATGACTATTGATTGTCTTAAGTTGGTTGTTCAACCTTTTAGTATAATTATATTAATTTATTACGGTAATGGATAATGTTGCTACTAAATACTATAATGTTAAACTATTTATGCTTAGGTATAGTATTCTGGCTAAAACGAAACGATCTATTAGTGGATAGTGCCGCAAGACATGCACTGACACTAGTAAGTATAAAAACTACACTAGTAAGCGAAATAGAAATCAATAATATTTACTAATAGCATATTAGGTAACAAAGCTATGTGCAATATTTTTATTGGGATATCTGATGATGTTTACTACAAATGTGATCAATATAATAGGAATCTGGAGTTACGACGTCGAGAGAGAGCTTACTTACGCAATTATTTTTAAATCAACATATATTATGCGCGTTATTGTGCTTCTTTTTGTTGTTGATTTACGTTTAAAGCCTGATGATCAGTTTAAAATAGAGGAGTAACTGGAATAGATAACAAAAATAATACTACAGTCTTAGTAAAAAGTAGACACAATGAGTATACGGCTTATACAGGAACACCCATGCCATCTAGCATTGATACAAATGCACGGCCAATACTCAAAGATAGTACATATTGCAAAAAGTCTATCATATATAATAAAATTAATACCTGGCTTATTAGCAGTAAAAGTTGTTCAATGCTGCTTATCGTGCATTTAATCTGTTAATAATAAACTATGATTAAACATGTAAATTATTTTACAAAAGATAGTATAAATATATTGCAAAGGCATTTAATGGATAAGAGATGTAGAAAATATAATATGGTTTGTTAAAGTATAAACAAATGTAAAAATGTATAATAATTAAGTCAAGTGCTTGGTATATGTTATAAAAACATTCTATTAATACCAATTATTAAATTAGACTAAACATATAGTGATAAGGATAGACTAAGTAATGATAAAATAATATAGTAAAAATTAATATTTTCTTAAGAAATGACAATCATACGTGTAGCTATATTAAGCACATGCTATCCATGTGTTACGGATGTAAAAATAGTGTATACATTTAAGGCCTATAGCTATTTGAATCTTTAATTTCAACTCACATACTGTATTTACTCAGTATTTATATTGTTTAGTATTAATTCAAGTGCTATATAATAAAACTAATTAGTAGTCATACAGATTTCATAATAATGGCACTATTTTTACAATATAACGCCTCATAGCTAATTTATACATTAAAACGACTATAAAGCTAATAAATGAACAAAAGACAAATAATTAGATGCAGAAAAGTGGGAATTTTATTGCGTGACAGTTTTAGTTATCAGTAATATTGTTAAACAACTAAACAAAAAAAAAAGACAGCTTATTCACTGATGAGAGGCGAAAAATCTTTTGGAATGTAGACTATCAATGCTTCCCTCAATTTGTATATTCATTTCCATGTTTGTTGAAACACAGTTAATCAAATAAAATGTAGCAACAATTGTTTAAACATTCATAAGATGACGCGTTTTAAGTATTGGTTAATATAATATATTGTAATAATCCATAATAAACGTTGGTGCCAGTCACAATATTGGACCAAAAAAGAAATGCAAAAAAAGAAAAGTCAATACAACGCTGTAAAAATATCGGTACTTAAAAAAGTACTAAATAATAAAAATGTTCAAATAGCGGAAAAAGAGCAAAGAACAAAGTATTTGTCAAAAAGATATTAGTTAATATAGTCAACTTTACTCTATACTTTGGTTTACTATAGATCTCCACTGCTGCTCGTGCTAGTAACAGCTTTGCAATGGGAACCCATAGCAAAAACAAAGCATACAGCGAGATACTCGCAGTATATATTTAACATAACATAAAAACAAGTTAGAAATGGACTTAATACATTAATAAAAGTACCAATAATAATATTCGAAGTAATGAAGGTAATTTACAAAAAAGAGCAATGCAAGGGCATAGTGTAGAAGGTGTTTGCAATTAACTAGTAATCATTTAATTACTGATACTAACTAGATGGCACATATAAAATATAAAAGTATATACAATTAGTAATGTTATCAAGTGTGAAGAAAGAGAAAGAGAAAGAGAAAAAGAAATTTAGTGACGTAGATTGTGATTTGTGATTCCTGTCAGCCAATATTTATAAACAGGCAAGTTAAATTTATTAATGGCAGTATATTAAATGAATAAAAGGTAGTTGGTCATAAAACTACTAATTATTATAGTGTTAAAAAACCAGATGTATGGTTATGTAAGGTTTGCTAAGCAACCAAATAAAGTAGAAGGGGTAAAAGGTGGCTTAATCAATGTGTAGATATCTAAGTTAATAAATATTATTAATTTAATAGTTTAATAACCTTTATTACAAATAAATAGCATTATTTAGTAATTTAAACAGAAGTCTCAACTGTGTAAATCTGAAAATAAGCTAAAAAATAATTGTAAGTAAAAAAAGTTGTTTATTGAATGTTTGGCCGGCAGTATTAAGTATTTATAATACTGTCAGTAATTAAATGGCGAGTAAATGCAATGAGCACTGATGGGAAAAAGCTTAATTAGAGTACAACGAAGCTTAAACTGAACTTTGTTGAATTATGTAATTTAGGCAATAGTAACAATAGAATATAAAACAATTAACAACTGAATGTAAGATGGTTTATATTTAAATAACAAAATATGCTGAGCATATACTAATTGTTCATCAAATATACTAATGATAATATACCATGTCGTTACTCAAACTAAGTAGTCTAATATCTATGTGTTTTAAACCAATTTATTTTGTAAAAGTTTTTAATAAACGTATTGTATTGTTATAAGACGATGTTAATATAAATTATGATAAAGCTGACGACAAAGTATTCGACATATTCATGGTATTGATTAAGCTACATCGACATGCTAAGCTACTATTTAAACTCAGCTGGCGGACATGAATCAAATGATGTTTATAGTATTGCCTATTCAGTTCACAGTAATATTAGTATTGTTCAGATGATCATTATGTTTATAATGTTTAGTTTAATAAATTAATAAATAAAATGAGTAAAAGCAAATGCCAAGCTTAGTAATACCATATCTATAATAAATACGAATTACACCAAATATTAAACAATGCCAAGAGTCTAGCAATTCTGAATATTTTTGTGCTGTCTTGTAGCGTATTCGATATAGCAAACACGTGTACTGGTGCATATTTTAGTTTGCATTAGCAATGGCAGTGCAAAAATAAAACAAAATGCGACAATATAAAGCCATGCTGCAGGATGTGATTGGTTTAAATGCCGACAAGTGCGCAAAGGTCAGCACTTTTCTTTCATTTATATTTTTACTCTTCTTCACCACTTGTACAGCGTATCTACTTCAGCAACATGTTGTTACCAGCCTCCAGCTATCCGATACAAGGTATAGCGTACTTTCTTGTACATCCTGCACTATGGGCAAAATGCTTTTGTGGTAGGTGTATTGATACTATTCATGGATATATACTAACTGCTGTTCTTTTTAGCATTTTTTATTGCTCTTGTAGTGGCTCTTGGGTCGTTGGCGGGCAGCTTTACGGCCATGCCGTTTATCGCGCATGCGCTTATTAGAGCCAACTGTCCAAGCGGTTTAGCCTGGACAGTGTCCGTAGTCGTAGCGCTGCTTATGTCTGCACTCATTCTACTTATTGCTGTGCTTATTATCATTCCAGCCTTGGCGGAAAGCATGGTTGACTACGTCTGGCATGATAAGGGTCTTCCGCTGTCGGACCGTCCAGATGCGTGTTGCCGTGGATGCGCGGCTGATTGCGGTCTGTGTTGCACTCAAAGTATTATTAGTATTATTTTGCTTATTATCACCTTTCCTCTCAATGCTATTCCTATTGCTGGCACAATGGTATTCTGCTACGTGAATGGTTGGATGTACGCATGGGAAAAGCAAACGCGTTACCATGTTGAAGTTAAAGGGTGGGACTTTAAACAAAGCCGAGCCTATGCAGTTCGTCATTGGCGTGCGTATGCTGGTAAGTGAAGCCAAGTTACAAAAATACAGTGATTGACAATTGGCTAGGATTTGGAATGGTCTGTTATTTCTTACAACTAATTCCGATTGCAAATATATTCTTTTCGTTTACAAATGCTGTTGGTGCAGCTTTATGGTCGGTGGCACAGTGGCAGGAGGAACAGAAACTTGTAGCGCAGTATCATGCGCAATATGGCACAAATGCCGATTCTATTGAAGCTTCGGCTAGTGCAGCAGGTGGTGCAGAGGCTGGACAGGCTGCTGCATCGCAGTTTGGACCGGTTGATGTACTTGCACTACAAGAAGCCGAGGCTATCGAAGCAGCCGCTCGTGCCGTGGAAACAGAGTAAAGATTATGATTTAGTTATATCCAGTATACATTTATTTCATTTATTTGTTATGTAAAAAGTTAGTATATGCATAATAATACCAACAAATATAATATAGCCACTCGATTCAAATTAATTATGTTTCAAATAAAAAACATTAGTTAAAAATATTGTACAAATAATTTAGATACTAAAAGCGTGAATATCTAAATTAAATAACCCATTAGATGATCAAATAGTTATTTAATATTTAAACCTTGTAAAATAAACATTATTATTATTTATTGCTTCTATTAACAGTTTAATATGATTTGATGGTCAAATGACTATAGTTGACAATACTCGCGTAATTGAACCAAAATTGTTCTATTGAAGATGGAATTGGGTAGTAAATGACATTAATCGTCAAATACTCATTCATCATCATAGATTCATTATCCAGTATGCATATATTCAGTACACATATATACTCTATTCATTTATATCATCCCAATTCTATCCCACACCACTATATATCATTCTATTCTATAATGTAATAGACACATTTTATTCATTATATATTCCTATATACTTTAATCATTGCACTATATGCACTATAACTTCAACATCATTAATTACACTCTTTTCGGTATATAATTATTTTATTCTATATCATGTTATATTCTTCTAACCTTCCTCTATCCAAAACTGTTCTTATTTCTGTTTTATTATTAATAGAATATAGCGTATTTTGCTTATTGATATATTGCTAAAACAAATGGCATATAAATTTTAATAGACATTTATTAATGCATTATTGCTACTATTGAGTAAAGTATTATTATACAAAATTATTTATAACCATTAACACTGGCATGAATTATAACTTGTTATTCATTGGTGATGTCTTCAAACTACGTCCACTAAAATTCATATACTTTTACTCAGATTTTTACGCCTTAAGGAATCTTCCAATTATTTCTTAAAATAGATGGTTTGAATTTGCATTATGCAACTATTTATAGAGATTGCCATATAAGTCTAGACTGATTAGTCATTTGTTTTATCCGAGTCTTGTCAACTTACTCCTTTTCTTCTCCTGCCCCTCATATCATTTGCAGCGTTCTATCGCCGACAACCTACTGGCTTGCTAACTACTTTCTTGATACTTGCACTCAATGGACCACCACTTCGGACATCACTCTATGGATTCTGCACCTATGCCTATGCCACACGATGGACACGGCGGTCATGGCGGTCATGATGGTATGGAACATGGCAGCTCTTGCTCCATGAATGTAAGTATTCGTCCAGGAATGACTATTCTAAATACGCTGTATATAGTGTCAACTAACCATACTTGCACAACCTATAGATGACATTCAATTGGAACATTCATGGCGTATGTATCATATTTGACTGGTGGCAAATCCATGGTCTTGGCACAATGATACTATCGTGTGTCGTGGTGGCACTCATTACGGCCAACTACGAGTTGCTACGTAGCAAGGCTCGCCAATACGATGCCCGGTTAGTAGGAGCTGAGATAAGCCGCCAACAAGCAGCCTTAAATGAAGAAAACATTGGAGAGGATGAGCCTTTACAAGGCAGAAATAGATATATATCATTCAGGTTAGTAGCCGTATAAACAATAGCAATTTATTTACTAATGGCTAACATATAAATAATGCCATAGTGTTAGCAAAGAGGAACATGTTGTGCGCTCTATTTTGTACGCATTGCAAACCGGCATTGGATTTCTAATTATGCTTATATTTATGACTTACAACGGCTATTTGATGTTCGCAACAGTTATTGGTGCTGGTATTGGCCATTTCCTATTTGGACGTCGAATGGGCGCAGAGCGTGCTCTTTCTTGCCACTAAGCAATGCATCATTAGCCAAATGCGCATTTGTACGGCTTTCTTTTATTAAATAAAGATTGGTAGTGACTATTTATTTTAAAGACATATTCCAATATCGATTGCCCATACGGCAGTGTATTTTAGTTATCCACGTCGAAGATACGGCGGCCAACCGTTCCAGTGATCCAGCGGCTTTCTCAGCTGCACAGATCGCCAGTGCATCAATCCCCTCCGTAGATTCGCGTAAACACCAAGCAAAACTAGCGTGAAAGTGTGCAGGCTATTACCATTAGATGATATCAAACTATACAGATTATTTAATAGCTTACTTGATAAAAAGTTGGTTGACGAAAATTGACCAAAACTTCATCAACTGCCTGAACACATTTTGCTAACTGTTGCCAACAAGTGTGTTAGTGGTTGTAATATTAATTAATTGTCCACTTACTTGAGACTGACCATGGCCTACACTTAAACTAATAAATTCTCTCGTTTGATCATCATTATCAAACCGTACCGCATTACAAAAGTTGATATGAAATCTGAACTAAGCATTAGTATCTACATTTAAACAATAATAGATGGTCAGTTACTTTTGTATATCTTGTAGTTTCTCTTTTAATTGGCGGGTAAAATGGTCTAATTGGTACAATTTAAGATAGCAAGGTCGCGATAATGAAAGATGTAAATCCCAGTTTGTGCCTAGTGGACCATTTAACATTTGTGGCGTCTCTTCAACACTATCTTTTGTTGTTTGAATAAAAGTGTTATTTGTTGCTTGAATCCATTGTAGATTGGGTACACTTTGTTTAGCTGCATTAAACATTTTCTGTAATAATACACTCAGTTCCTCAGATGGATGAACTACACAGTAATAAGCTATTAAAGCTATGGTTTGTCAGTTCACTTACTCGATAGATAAACATGAGTAGACCAATTACCACGAATATGCGGTGTGGCCCGTATTCTACCTTGATGCTGTTTAGGATCATCGCGTGGACCACCTATTAGTATAGTCAATAATCTGTATTATTGGACTATAGAAAGTCAGTCGTCAATCTAGTCTATTTACCAGGACGAACAAACAAGCTATGAAATGCAGGAGGTGGAGGCGGTGGCGATCGTGACGGTAACTCTGAAGGATTATACTGCGACTGTTCAACTAGACCAGCTCGTTTACTAGCCGGATAAGCATTGGTGTAAACGGACAACACACTGCTTACCTATTACTACAAGCTACTCCATGGTAATTGGCGGCTTTTCTTTTCCGCGTGACTGTAGTTAGTTTACTGTCATTAATCTCGTCTACTTTTACTGTATTCAACAAGTCTATCGCTGCATTGTTGTTATGTGATTCTTCGTCACTCGATGTGTCATAATCAACAAGTGATGTATAAGACATAGTGACGGTAAATATAAATAATTGGGATGACGACAGCATTAACCTTTTATTCCTTTGACTGCATATATCTATTCCACACTATATTGACAATGGTAGGGTCACCAGCTGTATATATCATTTGTACTGCTTGTTATCTAACATATATGCCTGTGTTTATATTGTATCCATTATTGCTGTTGTTACTATTGCTATTATGGTTGTAATGACGACTGTATGTAGATCATCCGTGTTCGTTCCAAAGAAGGTATGCACCGAGTGGCTGTTGAGCCTACCGATGATGTGTCTGTACTAAAAAACAAGGTAAACATTCATACGCTACAGACAATAAATAGCTATTAACAAATAGTAACTACTATTACCAATTTGCTGTTGAGTAGTTAAATGAGATTCTATCGTCGTATGATTTGTATGACGTTAACATATCTCGCGACCCTGCTGGTACCGATTCACTTGATCATACTGAGGCATCATTTGCTGATATGAATATTAAGTAAGCGATATTTGCTGTTATGCATGTTTATTTACATTATATAGACATGGTGAAATGTTATATGCACAGATAATATCAAAAAATGACATGTCAGCTGTCAGCAAGGGAAAGCAGCCTGCCACCGACAATGATGCTTTCGAGTCTACTGCCAATACAACGGCAGGAGCTGCGGCGCCAATCTCTACAGAAAAGTCATTGGATGAAGCATTGGAGCGAATGGATGGTCGTATTGCACAAAAGAAAGATCCACGCTTGTAAGTAATAGATAAAAAGTGTCCTTATTTGAGTAGTCTGTTGATAGTATTATTGTCAAAGCTGTCGACATTCTACAGGTGTTTGTACTTACTGTATGCCATTAGAGGTAATTCTAACACTATATATTCAATATACCAATCTAATATGATAATTTTATTTAAATAATGCTATATAGCCATATGATGAAAAATATAGAGCTGAAAAGAATATCAAACACATGTCATTCTATGCTTATTTAAAAAAGCTCCAAGCATCAGCGGGAAATGCTAGTTTTGGCCAGTTCTCCAAATGGCGTGGTATAGCCGATCAGCCATTGGAAATGCCTGACTATCGAGTAAAACCAAACTGCAAGAATGGACATGCACCTTGGCCTAAAAGTATTTGTAGTAAATGCCAGCCAAGTGCAGTTACTTTAAAACGACAGGAATTTCGAATGGTTGATCATGTTGAATTTTCTTCGCAGCAGATTATCAATCGTTTTCTAGATGCATGGCGACATAGTGGTGCCCAGCGATTTGGCTGGCTTTATGGAAGATACGAACAATATGACGCAGTGCCTTTGGGCGTTAAAGCGGTTGTTGAAGCAATTTACGAACCAGATCAAAAATGCGATCCATTATGGGTAGAAGTGACCGGTGTTGATGATCCAGACTTTAAAGGCGATTGTCGAGCCGATGAAGTAGCCGCTGCTTGTGGTCTAACTCGAGTAAGTTGGCAGTATGTGGCGATAGATAGCCAATTAACGATTAATTGGTTGCTAAATTTCTTATTTTATATTATAGGTTGGTATGATATGGACAGATTTGATGGATGACGGCCAAGGCAAAGGCGGTGTTATTTGCAAACGACATATTAAATCCTTCTTTATGTCAGCACAAGAATGCCAATTTGCCGCTGTAATGCAACAACGCCATCCATATATGACGAAAAAGTCACCGACCAGTTCATTTGGTAGTCGATTTGTCTCTTGTGTTGTATCCGGTAAGTGATTACAGTTTAGTATGGAATAGCTAGCTTATTGGCTATCTATTAGGTGATCCACAAAATCAAATAGAAGTTAGTGCATACCAAGTATCTAATGAGGCAATGGCCATGTCACAAGCCGATCTTATTGAACCGAGTATCAATCCATCTTTGTTACGTGTAAAGCCAGAGGCACCCGGTCGATACATTCCCGATGTATTCTATTCACGTAAAAATGAATATGGTTCACAAGAAAGTGGTAATGCTAAGCCATGCTTCCCAGTTGAATACTGGCTTGTTACGGTATGGAGCTGCCGCTATTATGCCAATTATACTAATTGACTGATTAATGAATAGCTAACTCATGGTGCACCTACAAATCCATTGCCGCTATTTAACGATACAAATCAATTTTCAATTGAAAATCGACCATTAAGACAAGGTGACGCCGTTGAAATAAAGCGCTACTTGTCACCTATACTTGATGGTAATACAGATCAGTTGCCGGTGTTATTATCCGATTTTCATTTACTGCTATCCATTAATGATTTATCTATATTAAGCAAGGTAAGATATGGCTGTAATCGATATGTATATACATATACTAATATTGCTGTATTTATATAGGAAGAACTTGCTCTACTTGGACAATTTATAACTTCACCTAATACTGTATCAACAAGTGATCTACAGTCAATGGATGGATGGCAAGCATTAATTGGTTTACTAAAAGAGGGTATGTATTATGTATTATGTTTATTTGTATAACACTAAACTTATATATATATATATATTATTTGTTTATTCCAGTTACGGGAGGACATACATCCACTACCAATACATATGGCAGTGGCAATACTGCAGATCAGCCATACAGTGGAACAAATAGTACTGGTCCATGGCAATGTAAACATTGTACCTTCCTTAACGAGGGACCAGGTGCTGACTGTGCAATGTGTGGATTACCTAAAGAGTAATAAGCGTTATAGTTTTTAAATGTTTTCCCCTTAATCAAACTATAACACACTTTCTTTCCTTATTAATAACGAGAAAAAGAGAGAAAGAGAGAAAGAGAAAAGTTCAATATCGTTTATATTAATTATATGAATTATACTAAGAATAAAGCGGCAACAACAATCATCATTATAACCATAATTATAGCAACTACATGAATGTCGCTAACTATATTAATGTGCAAATAATACGCGAATGCCTGTCTATTATTTTCGTGCCTTGCGTTCCAATTTATTCTTCTCGCCTTGTTCGTCGGTAAGTAGTCCAGTAATATGACGAATTTTGCGTTTATACGCATCATCTTTCTCCTTTTGTTCACGGGCCCGTTCCGTGGCAATAAACTGATTATCACGACGCAATTCACGCATTGCACCTTTACGTTCTTTACGATGCATTGCCCGTAAGCGTTGAGTCTCTGCTCTATCACGATCTGGATCATAATGTTTATCAACCGAGTAGTTTTCTTCAAATTTAGGCTGATGTGACGGAATAGCCATAGGACGGTGACGTTGTAGCTGCAGTGGTTTGCGTGACTGAACAGCCAATTTAATCATCCTATTAAGTTGTTCGTTAACGCTATTAAGACGTGTCTATACAAAAGTTAATAAATATGTATTATAGTGTTAATAATGATCTAATAACGTACCATAACCGTTGTTGATAGTTCAAGTTTAGTCAATGGCTGTAATAAATCAATGGCTGGCCGGAATAGTTCAGGGAAAGCGGATGAACCAACGGATAACTCGGCCAATCGTTGAATAAGTTGGAGGATTAAATAAAATGCAGAAATCCTAATCGATATCATTAGTTTTAATACACTATTGTTAGTATTGCTGCTTACTTGATATCATTTGATAATGGTAATTGATTATCCTTTTGTTTAATACTCAATTGTTTAAATGCTAATGGTGCCGGCTCTATCGACACTAGTGTATCAGCTTGAGTCAATGTCCATGTATCAGGCAATGATAGAGCACTGGGAAAGTAGCCAGGTAGTTCAGTAGATGCTACTGATGATTTAGTATTCGTAGTTGGGGGCAATGCTGCAAGTAATCTATATAAATAATTGAATACTTCAGGCATTAAACGTTTAGACATTGACTGAGCCTATTCATAACATAGAAACGTTAACAATACTATAGATAGCAATACGACTCATTAATACATACCTCAATGTAAAGTTGACATAATAAAAGACCGGCCAATACATCTCGACCAGTACGTACAGGCATTTGACCCAAACACTGGCCAATATAAAGAAAAGTAGGAGTAATTACTGGATGTAATTTATCAGAAGTAGGAAATAAACGCATAATAACCAGTAAAAAGAGTAATTCACTTGATGATGGTAATGTAGGTGGTGCATCTATGTCATCTAATAATAACATATAAATATAAATATAAATATGAATACTAGTATTAATAGTGACTTACCTTGATTCATACCGGATATCATATCTGATTGCCATTGTTGTAATACTTGTCGTGTATGTTCTGTGGCTATTTCAGGGAATTGAGTGGTCAATTCATAAATATGTGGAAATAGTTTATTAACTACTTGAACTTGAGGTACTACCAATGATCCACAATACATAACATGATCTAGTAAAACAACTAGCAATGTCTATTCATTATATTAGTATACTATTGTTATATTGTTATAATAGTCTAATACGTACTTGTAGTTTCTCTCGATTAGCTGCTCCTAAACTAATATGATATATGGTGCGTAATCGTTTAACTACAATAAACTGCTCTTCTGCATTATAATGTTTAACTAGATGTAAAAAAGCTGAATGATCTTCAGGTGCTGGAAAAGTAAATGGTATTTCTTGTTTAGATGTTGATTCCTTTAATTCTTCTTCTTCTTCTTCCTCATTTTTAGTCTTTCTTATAGATGAACGAATTATTGCTTTTATATTTTGTATTTTACTATCAATATCTAAATCAGATCCATCCTCTTCATCTTCGTCTTCACTGTCCTCATCCTCATCACTGTCTTCTTCATCTTCACTGTCATCCCCATCCTCATCCTCATCCTCATCCTCATCCTCATCCTCATCTTCTGAATCACTGGCTACACGCAATCCACTACCAAATCCAGTTGGATCAACTAAATCTTCATCTAATACAAAATCATCTTCAATATCATCACCTTGTGGTGCATTTCCCTTTCTACGCTTCTTGGCAGCGGCTGACTCTTGTTCATCTTCAGTATCTGAATCTTCTCCAGCCATACGACGTTTACGATGTCTCTATTAATATTAATAACATTAATTTCTAATCTATATCATTATAAATAATTCTATTTACCTCTGCTCGTTCCAATTTCTCTTTTTCTTCTTGCGCCAATTCAGCTTCCGTTTTTGTACGATCAGTGGCATGAGCACGTCTATCTGATGCTAATTCACGTACTAACATGTCATAATTTAATGTTTTAGATTTATCTTCCTCCTCCTCCTCCTCCTCTGCTTTTTCTCGTGCCGCCTACAATATTATATGGTTATTCAATTGTTTAATTATAAAATATTAGCTTACCTCATTTAATGCTTGTGCTTTGCCAAACAGTGCACTTTGTGATGGTAATCCTCGACGGGCCGTTTGTAGAACACTACTACTACTTTCTGAAGGTGTAGCCGCAAATAATAGAGACTGAATGGCGCCAAGATCCTCGTCAAGCTTCATTCGTAGTGCTTCATCTACTTCTTTCTCTTGTTGCC
Organism: Syncephalis fuscata; assembly: GCA_025786725.1. Classification (NCBI taxonomy): domain Eukaryota; kingdom Fungi; phylum Zoopagomycota; class Zoopagomycetes; order Zoopagales; family Piptocephalidaceae; genus Syncephalis; species Syncephalis fuscata. Next base: position 646,667 of record JAHLTZ010000002.1, on the reverse strand, counting down.
GCTCATGCTTGTGCATTTTACTCTTGGCAATAACTTCTTTCATAATATCGGCACGGCTTCTTGGTTCACCCGGTGTTGATTCAAAGCCACCAAAATGCAACTGGCTTACTGTATCACGATCAATGGCTCCTTTACTATTGGCGGTAGTGCCGTCATCATCTTCATCGACTGCAAGACCATAGTCATCAAATTCATCCATATCAGCTAGTGATTTGCCCATATGAGTAAGACCCATAAGGCCGCCATCTTCTTCGTCACTGCCATCATCAAGATTAAAATTACGCCCACGCGATTGACGTTGACGTTCTTTAGTGAAACGTTCAAGCATTTTATCTTCTAATGACATTGTTGCATCATTTTCACCAAATCGACGATCAATAATACCGCCTGATTTCGACTTTCTTTTCATTTCGATTAACAATGTCTGTCGTCTCTATTATTTCACTCTTGTTAATAACATATTAGAGTATAGATAAAATCTAATTACCTTTTCTTCACCTATCTGTTTAGTGACACCTGGACGACCCACTGCACCTTTCGTTTTACGCCCTACTACCTCATGCTTTTGACGAGTAAGTTTGACCTCGAATGGATTAAGTGCACTTTCTACTTGAGCTAGTTTCTTTTTACGTTCGGCACGTAGACTAGCGTCTGAAGTATTGGCCTGTGTCCGTTGCTGCTTATGTTTCTTCTTGCCATGTTGTGTTTTTGCAGCTGGACCGATTAAACCGGCAGTTTTCAGCGAATCCTTTAAACGCTTTAAAGCTGAAGCATTGCCTCCAGCCTTCTTACTATCAGTACGCGGTGCCATACTAACAATTCAAAGGGTAACATTCACTGACAAGTAGAATAGTGGCGACGGAGAAGAAAAGCACAAATCAGTGTGTGCGTGTAAATGTGATTGAAAAAAAAATAAAATAAAATCTATTTTATTCTGAGTAAAATAGTGAATACCAAGTAATAAATGTCATTTAACACCGATAATCAATATTATAGAACAATGATCAGTTACAAAGTTTAAACTGAATTAAGTTGAATCAAATAGATTAAAGAAATTCAATAATTGAATTAAACTACTCGCTATTTTATTGCTTATTGAACAAAGTCTGTATACCAATTGCTGCATTCTATATATATATATATATATATAATATATACTAACCAAGTACGACCACGTTCATAGCAGAGTATAGTACTTGTAACAAAACGCGTTATTTTTGTTATTATTTTGTTTGCAACTATAGCAATTACGAGTATATAAACACTTGCACTATGAATGAGACAATATTACCATCTGAACCGGACGATCATACTATGCCGGAGACTAGCCCAACATCGTCATTTTCATCACCTAGACGCGCCAATTTGCGTAGTAATAGTAATGCATCCTATTCCCTCAACGATGGAACTCAGAACCGTTCAAGCCAAAGTGACATAAGGTTTGATCCAAGTTCAAGTGATATGTGGAGAGGCAATATGAATTCTGAACTAGGTAATTGATAAATCGAACAATAATCAGTATATAGTATCATTAATGATTACGACGTGTTATTTAACTAGAGTTTTTATGGAAGAAATCATGGCAGACATTGATGTGTTCAAAATGGCATAAATTTAGTTACAGCAATACAAGAGTTTATGAAAAAGCACTGCTAAAGATACTATCGCAAGAATTATCACAGGTGTTTATCGGATGTGATAATGCAAATACCTCATTATCATTTATGACGAATAACGAAGAACAGAACATGACAGCTGAATCAGAAGTTATTTGTTATGAAGTAGTAAACTGTATTATTGAGCCATTATCGCCAAATGCCTGGCCGCCGACCAGTCGACCACCACTTTCAGCGTCACCACCTAGTAAGTAATCTATAGCCGTATATTATACACAATTAATGATATATATATATATATTATAGATGTGTCCCATGATCAGCCAACACAAACACACACACCGCTGATTGTTAGTGTTAATATTGAGATTTCTAGTAGGTATTAAATTAATGTAATTATTATTATTTAAACTATAATTATAATACTCTACGATTAGCAATACAACAGCAGCAACAGCAGCCATATGAAACCAAGCTTATTTGGATTCCTATAAGAGAGCAGAAATACCAACACGGTAAGCAATGTTGCTTTATATAACTGTTTGTTTACCAAATCATTTATTATCTAGATACTAGTGTCAAGGAAATGCCATTAATACTTGCTTACGGCCTACCACCAGTAATATCTATTATCACTAAATGGTGGCAAAGGCAATTTAACTGTAGTATTCAGTTACGTAATTGGGATCATTGGGAATTATCTGAAATATTTAAAGGCTGGGCCAATCTTATATTGACCCATACAAGTAAGTATAGTTGTGATTTATTGCATTTTATTAATATAATGGCCACTGTAATAGTGCAATTTACTGATATTAAAGAAACAATTAATCTTAAGTACAAGCTTCCTCGGCAAATATCGGCCATGGATTATATTACAGTTAGGCCGGAAATTATGAAGCTTATTACATGTGCACGACCGTAAGTAAGCTACGTATATGTAAATATAAACTAATTAATATATTGACTAGTTGTCATGCCGGCAATGGCGATAATACAAGTGACTTAGTTGTGTCTAAAGACCAAACCAATGGTAAGTTATGTGTGTGCAAAGGTGTCGTTATCATTAATCGTGTGTTTAGTATTATCAGTGTTACATCAGCAGTTTCTATGCTATTTCCGTATCCGTTTAGATAGATGCCAACTTGTTCATATGCGACTTGATACACTCTATCTAAATTGCAATGGCCAAATTGAGGTAAGCAATACTATATTTATTAGTATATTTATTAATGCATTTATTGATATGTTATAGCTCATGCCTACAAAGTATGGCAATCTATCGCTCTATATACTTGATCAAATGGCTTTTCTTATTGGCCATACCAACAACATGGATGCATCAAGAAAAGACACATTGTAATAAACTTTAAATTTTGTCTGAGTATTTTCATAGCACATCCTGTAACTGTTAATGACTTGCCATTACTATCATTTTGACACCAACAGCTGTCCTATGAGTAATCATATAGAGGATTACAACACACTTATATGAACTAACACATGAACCATGACGATGTATAGTCATCGTCATATTATTTTATTAATAACAATAATATTTTATTTATTATAGTTTTCAACATACTTTGCTTAGTTTACTTATTGTATTATAATTTTATTATAAGCATTTGACTTTTATTAATAGATTTTAATAAGCATCAACTATTTAGTATGATTTAAAATCAAATGACTATTTTCAAGAACATTCACGTAATTAAATTACACACTAAATCTATTAAACATAATGATAGTTGGTGAGTGACATCAATCATCAAATACCCATCATCGTAGATTTATTATCCAGTACGCATATATTATTACAGTATGTGTTATTACTATGTATACTAAATATATTCTATTCTTTATATATTATAATATATTCCATCCAGTCTACTTATTGCATTACTTGTATTATAGTTTCAACAGCGTTATTTATACCTGTCTATCGTACATTTATTCTACTTTATATCATTCTATTGTATAATATCAACACTTCATTCAAAACAGTTGTTCGTTTAATGCTAGTTCAATTACTAATAAATTTAAATTATTACATTTATTTGCTCATGCATATATGTACTGTGTAACTGTCTGGTAGACAAATCAGTTAATGCAAATTGGCTATGGCTTTAATGCTAATAGAGCAGATCAATGGATATTCACAGTAATAACAAGTTTAAGTGAAATAGGAACATGGTGGATTAATGAGTATGCAAATAAAAAAGAAATCTAGAAATAAAACAGCGTAAACATAATAACATAGTATTGCAATGACGATATATGCGTACTAGATAATAAATATACAATAATAAATATTTTAATGATTAATACTATTCAGCATTCAGTTTCATGTTCAATAAAGCGGATATGTAGTTAGTTGCATGAAAAGTGCTTAGCGCAAATGCTAATACATAATGCTTAGCACAAATGCTAACACATAATGCTTAGCACAAATGCTAACACATAATGCTTAGCGCAAATGCTCACTCCACTCATTACATTATATGCACTTTAATGTCACATTTTACTTTTCCCATTGTATAATCATTCTATTTTATAACATTTTATTATTGCCTCGGCATGTTCCATCGAAAACTGGTTTTATTTTTGTTCTAGCACTATTATTAATAAATTTCGACTATGTCGGTCATCTGCTCATGCATATATACTTAATAACTTTAAAATTACTATTCGCTGCTCAACATTGTATATTCATTATTTGCATATTATTTTATTGTATAATAACTACGCACTATCCATTGTAGCTGCTCTTCTTGTTCTAGCTTTATTATTAATAAATCTCAGTTCATTTTGTTTGTTCATTCATAAATATATTTACTACAACCTCCTTACCGTTATTTATGTTTTTTTATTGCATATTTATTTTTTATATATGAAATAATATAGTAATTATGAGTGTTATTAAATAAAGCCATTTGACCATTAAATCACATGATGACTAGTAAATTGTTCATAAAAACTGTATAATAATGTTGAATATACACAATATTTAACTTAATCAATTAAATATCAAATTTTATAAACTTTTAAATTAAAAATAAAAATAAAATGACACAATGCACACATATATAAGTATAATAGCATTAACATAATTAAAAATGACAATTAGCTAAATAAGTCACTAGTATTATTGTTAAGATGGATGTGTAATTGTTATATTAGCACATTTATAAAAAAGATAATATTATACTAATACTACAATACAGAACAAACATTACCATGTTAGTTGAAATAGATAGTGTTAGTATAGTAATTATATTGTAAATAGAGCGTTGCTTCAAAGGTTCAAGGCCTTTGCAGGTTGCACAGCATATATATTTAAAATACACGCTTTGTATGTTTTCATTATAGCCACGTGTTATAATTGTTTATCTTTTAATAAAACGTTATTGACATGAGTAGTTTTTGACAATTTAGCTGCTATTCTTTTTTGTCTTATTTACTTATGTACAATGGACCATATTCCTATAGTTGTTATTAGGCATATTGCCGTATTTGCCAACAACAAATCACTTGTTCTGCTTTCATGCTGTTGTAAATGGTTGTGGTATTGTATTAGCCAACAAAATAATTTCTGGCACCAGCGATATAAACAGTATTATAATATTGATGATGAAAGCGAGATAAAATGGCTGAGCTGGTATATGAAGACTGTACACGTGTCAAAGCTGTTAGCATCACAAATTAAAAAACAATCAGCAGTGCTCGGCCAAATAACCAGCATATCCAATGGTTTCATGCATTTTGTTATCGGCGTGCTACTGATGTAAATTGGCTTAAAGACGAGCCATATCCAGTCAAGTATATAGTGAAAAAGAAATCAAACAACATGCAATCTATTGTATTGCAGCGAATTGCTCATTATCATACTGATCTGCGGAAATGTTTCATTGTTGAGCAATGCCAGCCAATAGGAGAAACATCCACTAAACGATTTTGGCGCTTGCGTAAGTTATTTTGGAATGATGTGAACTATAAATATTATGCAACTCAATGCCTGGTATCAGACAAATTTGTGGTGACTACTACTAAACAAGCAGATAGCGCAGAATTTAGTATAACGCCATATGTTATTTCCATTTGGCCACTGCATCTAGCTTCAACTATGCAACCACGTCAATTTTCCTGCTTATGCGATAATGCAAGCATTCGTGGCCGCTGGATGATGATAAATTATTTGGAACCAGCACTCAAAGATATGGGTAAATCCAGTGTGCCGATAACTCGCGTTTTCGATCTTGCAAATGGGCAAAGGTGCATGGGTGCTATTACAACTCATTATGGTGAAGCCTTTTTATTGAGAGTTACTGAAGAAGTAGCAACTATATTTATTAGATCATTACATTACTCATATACCACTATTACAGTCAAATGGAACGTATGGGAGTTTTCAAATTGCCATCTAGGATATGGTCCGCGCTGTCTAATGCAAGGAGAAATACGTTTTAAGCAATACGATGACTCTAAAATTCTTGTTAAAAAACTGGATGATAATCGAGTTTTAATTGAACATAATTTCCCGTTTAATGCCAATATGTTGAACGAAGATAGAGGAAATAAAATAGGCTTGGCCATGATTTCGACGAAATGCAGCTACTCAAACGTTTGCATTAAAGATGTAAAGCCCATTTGGACACGTAACGATTATCTTCGTGGTACAGTGCCGCTATTTAGTTCTAAACGCATTCTTGTTGTATTTGAAAAAGAATGGACAGTTCACAGCATAAGGGATGGCGCTATATTAGCACGCATCAATCTAAAAGCTTTATGTATTAGACTTAAAGCTATTCACATGCCAGATACAATCTTATATAATAGTCTTTTTTCATTATGTATTGGAAGATTTATTCTTTATTACTCTATGCCCGATGGTGCATTTACGGTAATAGATTTAATTCATTCAAAGCATACTAAAAATCTGGGCAAAACAAATTCAGAGTATTTGTACAAAACATCATATGGTCGTCGCGGTATTATTGTGAAACTTAACGACTTAATTAAACATCCCTTTTTATTAAACGATACAGTTAGCACAAGGAACGCGATGTTGATGAAAAGTAACAAAGCCTACAAAATAATAGATGTGTCGTTTTAATTGCTATTTATTTTTTATTATTCATTAAACAACTTGTTTATAAACTTATTTTATATTATGTATTGCAATCGTTAGTGTTATAAAACATTGTAGTGACCAACCAAATACTACTAATACATATTATAGGACTATAATTTGTGATAATGCTATTATTGCTTAATTTGCTAAACAAAATGTATACTTAATGTAGTGTTATAATTAAATAATTACATAAAATAGCAATTTTTTAAATTTAAGCTTCACTCGTATTCATTGCATTCAACACTTTCTCTACCATTTACTTCTAGAATATTTGCTACTGTAAGAGTTCCAGCATTGCTATAAATACGTAGTAATGTTACATAATAATAAAAACAGCCTTTTTACTCGAATTTTAATTAGCTTTATGACCAAAACCTGCTCAGTTGAGAATTTGTTATAGATTTACTGATTGAAGCCATCTTTAAATATTAAATCCATAATGATATTAATACCATACTTTATTGCATTAATATTTCACTATTTGACTACCTCACTATCTTTATTCTCTCTCCTTTCTTTGTTGCTTTGTCACTGCTCACAATTTTTATTCTTAAAAGTGTAATATTATAGCTATAATACTCTACGATTAGCAATACAACAGCAGCAACAGCAGCCATATGAAACCAAGCTTATTTGGATTCCTATAAGAGAGCAGAAATACCAACACGGTAAACAATGTTGCTTTATATAACTTTTTGTTTACCAAATCATTTATTATCTAGATACTAGTGTCAAGGAAATGCCATTAATACTTGCTTACGGCCTACCACCAGTAATATCTATTATCACTAAATGGTGGCAAAGGCAATTTAACTGTAGTATTCAGTTACGTAATTGGGATCATTGGGAATTATCTGAAATATTTAAAGGCTGGGCCAATCTTATATTGACCCATACAAGTAAGTATAGTTGTGATTTATTGCATTCTATTAATGTGTTATAGCGCATACCTACAAATTATGGTAAACTATTACTTTATATACTTGATCAAATGGTATTTTTTTTATCGACCATACCAATAACTTGAATGCATTAAGAAAACACAATGTAATGAAAGTGGTATCAGAATAAATGGTCTGTGTAATAGAAGGGTCCATGACGTCATGGTTACTGCATTAATGTAGAACCGGTTCCTACAATGAATGTCAATATGACGATTTTTATAGATACATGGATGTAACTCGATGAACCCATCATCAAAAATGAATGAACAAAGAAAACCAGTTTAATCAACAAAAAATAGACGGATATTTACACTGTCTATCTACAAATAGCCACACATAGCCTGTAACTTGTGAGGCTTGCTCAACCCCGCATCAATAGCACTATTGAATGGTGTGTCCGTGCATGCCTGTCCTTTTTCTTTCCTTTATTTCTAACTTTACTCTTTTGCAACATTGCTTATTTTGTCTACGGTAAGTGTTATATAGGATGGAGTGCTATTATGCTATTATGCTTACTATGCGGGGTGAAGTAAGAGTGTAATGGAGGACAGAAGAACTAGTTAGTGACGCAACTATTATTTTATTTCATCATTCTATCTATGTTGTTACGACTTTAGACGGTTGAAAACTGCGTGCTAGTCGTGGTCAACGGTTCACTATTCTTTAGTGTATGTCGTCATGATGGCGAGTATAGCAATAAAACAGAGCATATGCGTTTGCCCACACGTGTGCATATAAGTCTATGTGTATGGTGTGGACCGACTTGTCGTAGTTCAATGGAACCGTCCAAGTCATTACTTTTATGCAATGTACAAGTACCAATGTAATGATAGCGAGCAGCGGTTAAGCAATGAATGCATGGATGACATCAACGAAGAGGACCAGACTGGTGGATGTACATAGCACCGCATCTAGCTAACTAGATGGTGGGCGTACAGAGGTGAACGGACCACGTTCTTTCCCACCTGTCACTTTAGTTTAAGGGAGTGCGTTTGTGTAATTTGCATTGGAAGAAATCAACCATCGTATGCTAATGTGAATAATGCTTTATTAAATGGCATGGTGTTTATTCCCAGAGCTGGCTTACGAACAACAAAGTATAGATCATTCATATGAATACATATGATAATGACATTGATGCCATTGCTGCTGTCCCTGTAAACAACGCATGGTGGCCAGTCATAGGCACGCGTGCATATGTGTGTATGTGTGTGGTGTGTGTATCGGAATGAAAATGCTTGTTTTTTAATATCGTGGTCACCTTTGGCCTTCACCAAACACGGCATGTTGGCCTCGTCCGACCTGCTTTTTACGCCGCTCAACACTCAACCATTCATAATCAATGAACATTATGTCTATTACCATTATCATATTATCATATTGGTACCATCAGCATCATCATGGTAACAATAACCCACCCGACTATAGCACATGTTATATAATATTGTACACTGTGATGTGTGTATCTGTGTGTGTGTGCGTGTGTATGTATCTGTGTATCTGTAGGTGTGCTATCCATTCGTTTCCATGCTCGCCTCGTACTTGTCTTTTTTAAACTGCCAACTATGGCACACACACCACCACCACCACCACTCGGACCACAAGTGCACGCTTTGCCGTCCTGTTATTCGTTTATCCACTCGCTTTATCTGTTTCGTTTGCTTTATACCATTATAGCTGACCTCCACCGGTTATTTTCTCTTTACTCTCTTTTCTTACTTTCTCTACTCGCTCACACTTATTCTTTCTATTTCTATTCTTTCTCATATTATCTTTTTTAGTTTTCCTTGACTGCCTTTCCCCAGGTGGCTTGGCTCATGGTTCTTTTTTTTACATACCTGCAGGTTCCATTGACGTTTTTTTCTTTGGTACCACTGTTACCGCTTATTGCGAGATTACCGACCAGTATTGGTTGTGCTTCGTACGGTTCTAGCGGAGTTATACCCAAGTTACACGCTAGCGAACCTTTTATTGTCCGATCGCCGCCGGCCTTGTACGATTACACGATTATTTCCTTGTCTACTAAACTAACTGACTACTAGTTAAATTCATTTCCATTTCGTATTAGAACCGCCGCAAACGACAGCTTTATTCCTGCGATTGATATTTTGTTTGTGTGTGCGTATAGTTGCGTATCTATTGCCTTCTATTTGTCTTCTGTCTGTCTAGGTGGTCTTGGAACACGTGTGCCAGTGGATTGTAGTCTCTGTTAACGAGTGTGCTAGTGTGTTGATTTCGCCGTTCAACGTACTTGCTACGTGTGTGTGGCACTATTAAAGAGCCGTCTCGGTGGCTATCGCTATGCCGGGCGATCCTTCATCGGGTACCTATGCAGAGCTAAGCTCGTCTGCTTCCACCGCCTCCGTCTCGTCGTCAAAACGCACCAATGGCGTTGGCGTCCATGGACGCAATTTCTCGCGTACCCGCACCTCTGTTGTTGCACCACTACCGGTGGATATACCTAGTAAACGTATGGAAACTAAACAACCTTCTATAGCGGCCAATGGACCTGTTTGGGGTAAACCAATGTTGGCCAATACACAGATAGATAATAGCAACCTTGACGAGGGCGGCGATGATAACTGCACGCAATCGTCTGCGGTATGGAAGCCAAAGACGGCCAGAAATAACACTGGTGCATCAGGCGCATTGTCTATTGATAAAAAAGCAATTTCTGCCGCCAATGATCAGGAATTTCCAACAGCAGCGGAAGCCAATAAAGTAGAGACCAAAGGTAAGAACAAGCAGTGATAGAATTTAAGGGGCACATCGTTACACGGCGGCTGCATTACGCGGAAATGAACATATGCATTATATGCTAACTATATAGTTGATGGTATTTATTATAGCACATTATTCATCTCGCGGAAAATTTAGTAATAATAATACGACTATTACTACTACAGCAATAACAACAGCAAACAGTATGACTACAGGTAAGTTGCATATAGCCAAATACAACTATTATGGTATATTAATCATATTGTATTATTAATTATTATTAATATTAAATGCTTAATGTTAAATAGGAATGAAACAGTCATATAGTACAATAAACACAACGGGATCACTTCAAGCCCGTTCTAAAGATAAATTAGTACTTGATGAGAAATGGGATGAGGTGTGTGTAATTAGTGGATCATAATGTTAATAGATTGTATGTACTAATAATGAAATTACTAATGGTAATTATAGATGTCAGATCATGGCATGGATTTTAACGAAGATGTAATTGAATTTGCCGATGGCAAAGTGAAAATTGGTGGTGTCATTGCTGCAGCACGTGCATCAGCTAATGCATCACCGGCCCGTTCTGATACAGGAGGTGATGGTATGGATGCACGAAAACGACGTATACTGAAGCCAATGACATTTAATGACGAGGAGTCAGCATCGTCCAATGAATCTAGCACAAATACAACTACTCGAGCTGCTTTTAAAGCTGCCAGATCGACTTTAAATGATACGCGAATAAATGTTAGTGAAACAAGCGAGCAACTTACTTATTCTACAACAACAACAACAACAGCAGAAGATATTGTTGTAACAGGCAAGCAAGATTCATTAAAAAACAGTTATTTAGCAGAGCAGTCATCTGCACCGTGGCGTAAATCCAACGCCAACTCATTTTCAACACAACAGTATTCAACTAGTACAAACACGGCAACAGTTGCATCGCATTCATCTGAATTCTCTGGAAATTCTATTACAATGCATGATAACAAACCATCAAACATATCCACTGTAAATGAAAAGGATTTATGTAAAGAAACTATAGAATCACCCATTGTGCCTAGTCAGTCTGGCAATAACCATAGCAATAACCGACCAGTATTTAAAAGTGGAGATGCAGCTACCGAACGTCCAAAAATAGCCCAAGTTGAATCTACCAGTCTAGCTATTGCTAGAGCACGGCAACGACAAGAAGAAGAAGAACGTGAACGAGAGGCACGTGAAAAGCGTCTAGCTGAGAAACTGCGCATTCTTGAAGAACGAGCCAAACAACGTAGTACCGTAGAGTCGGATACTGTAGTAAAGGAATGTGGTAGCGCTTCCAAAGCAGCAGCAGCAACTACAACAGCTACTACAGCTACTACAACTACAACAGCTACTACAACTACAACAGCTACTAAAGCAACAACAGCTACTATAGCTACTACAACTACAACAGCTGCTAAAGCAACAACAGCTACAACAGTTTCTGTTACAAATACAACTAGCAATACTATAGCAGCCGTAGTAGAAAAATTGTCAACACAGCCATCAGCTCGTTTAATAAGCAATTATCGGGATCAGCATCGAGATACACGAACAATACATACAAATGGATCTCATTCAAGTACGTAAAAATAAATGATATTATATTTATATATAAAGTACTAATAATATAATATGTGTAATAGATACACCTTCACGACCTGTATCACGACCTGTATCATATGGACGGCGGTCAAATCAAGCGGCTATCATAGCGTCAACGATTAATGACCAGTCCAATTCATCTAATTATCGTAACGATACATCAGCTATTGATCGTGTTATGGATGCCATTAAACAACAGATCTCTTCGACAGAAGAAATACACGAGCGGATTCGAGCCAGTATTCCAGCAAAGACAGCACTTTATTTAGATGATACACCCAAGTCACCAGTATCTATGGCCAATGCTATGACATCATGGCGTAAACCTGTAGAATCTACACCAGTTGAAACGGTTATAGAACAAACAAAACCATCTATTACTGTATCCTCTTCTACATCTAATGTAACTGCTAATCATATTCAATCGTCCAATGTTAAACAACAACAACAAAAATCAACGGAATTACATCGTTCTTCACCACGTTTACCTACTCGAGTATCGTTAGTATCAACATGTATAGATACAGAAACAGTAAATTGTGATTTAACTTTAACGAATAAATCCGATGATGCGCCAGTTGTATTGGATATACCTTTAGTACAAGAAGTACCCAGTAAAGCTACTGCTCAACCATATCGTCCACCTGCCTTAAGACGTGTTCAACAACAACGACAAGAACAACAGGAACAGGAACAACAGCGTCAATTAAAATCAAATGAAGTCATTAATTCAATTAATTCTGATACAACAACAACAACAACACCTTCATTATCAACTACTTCCATGTCTATATTGTCAGAATCAACTGCACCATCACACTATTCAAACTATTCTAGAAATACGATGACATCAATTAATGATCAAACGGATGATTTAAATACTAATGATGCATCAAATGATTTAATAGCAAAATCAACTCATGAAGTAGAATATGAAACGAACTCAACTAATCAATTATCAGAATTAGAAGATACAGACACATTCGATATGCCAAATGTTACGGTAGACCATGATACAACCGATACCATTTACGACGACTTTACTGATGTCATACATGAAGATGCCATTGATACTGAACCAGATACATCATCGTGGTATCAACATGATGAACACTCGACTATATCATTTGATCATGAATCTATAATGACCTTGAATACTACACCGGCTGAAACACCATTATTAGATGAACATGACGAGGAAGAGCTACATGATGTGACCAATATGGATGACAAGGAATTGAACAACGCTGATGGTGACACCGCAAGTACTGCTGATACAGAAGGAAGTGTCTGTGCTCGTAAAAGTAGACGTGGTCGACGTGGACGTAGACGTGGCGATAAAGATAAAGCAGCACCTACTGCATCCACATCAGCCGATACAAGTAATGGCGACTCATTATCAATACATCATAGTGAATTGGATGATAGTCAAATGGATGAACCCATTGAGGTGACCACATCCGATGTTACAGACTATGAAAATAATGAGTGGGTTCATACATCAAATCAAGGTAATTCATATTATTAGCTAGTTGTATATTTAATATTAATACTATTTATAGAATTTGATAATACTAATGACAACGGTCATGGCAATGAAGAATCAGCCATGTACTGTGTGGATATGCATCCATCTACTACTATGACCTCCACTTATGTCATGTCTATCAATCACGGGGAACCTTGTAATAATACGGCTACACCTATAAGAGTAAGTACCATTTATTAATATAATATGATATAATACATACTAATATTACTACTAAATAGACACTATTGATATTGAATCTAATAGAAGAGTATTAACAGTGAATGAATCATCTGGTCTACTGACACCGCCTACTGATACTCTATCATTAACAACTAATCATCCATCAGGCAGTAGTGCTTTATCTGATCTATCCTCTGCTTCATCTCCTCCATTTGTATCTACTCAATCTATTTCTCCAATACATCATTATCAGCATCATTATCAGCATCATCATCAACAACAACAACAACAACAATTACAGCAACAACAACAACAACAACAGCATCATAATATGATGAATTCATCCTATGCTGCATCTGCTGCTGCCTATGCCCATCCTGTCTATACATATACACCTATGCCTGTACAAGTACCAGTACCAGTACCAGTACACAATATATGTCCACCCAATTCTGGTGGTAATAGACAACAACAACAACAACATAATAATAAGCAATAATAATGGGTCACGTCCATTAAATACTCATTATACACTACATCCACAACATGATCCTACTTTTATGCAGCAACATCATCCACACCATCCACATCATCCATCATCCGCATCATCATCCGACACAAGCAGTACCACTACAACCACGTCCAATGACCATGCCTTCCCAATTCATATACTATCCAGTAGCACCTACAGTTATGGGATCACCTCGATTAATGAATGGACATCCACATCCACATCCTAGTGAGATGATGAATACTATGGTGGATATGCCCTACCCACCAACCATCCATCTCATGGACATACCAGTAATGGATGGGCCATGACGCCTTCAGGTCATATGATACAGACAATGAATCCAACAGGGACTGCTACACCTACTACAGCCTATATTCCTATGACAACACCGCCTAATAACATGTCTGTACCAACATCAAATGCTTCAATGCCCACAGGTGCTTATGTTACTATGGGATCACATCCAGTGTATAGTAGTGGCAGTAATACGAGTAATGGTAATAACAATGGTAATATTGGTTCATTTGTTACGGCTACACCGAATAATGGTCATATGACGATGTCAACAACACTATCAAACAATATGCCTACTGGTTGGATGGTACAACCCACACTGAATACCAATAATAATAATAATAACAATGGTAATGGCAGTGGTAGCAGTAGCAGTAGCAGTAGTAGCAGTAGTAGTATGACCCATACCACTACGAATACGAACAACAATAGTAACAATACATTAAATAACAATCATCCGCATTTACAACAACAACAACAACAACAACATTCACATCCAAGTAATGGAACAATGACGATGATGGGACCTCATTTATCACATCCACATCATTTATCACCCCATTTAAATCCGGCTCCAACGGCTTTTATACCAACATCAACTGGTTTATCCAATGTTTATTCGACAACATTATCTACTACTGGTCCACAACCAGCATCAACGGCTACATTTGATCCAAATGCTTATGCGGCAGCTGTAGCGGCAGCTGCTCATCAACAGCAACAGCAACAACATCACCACTCTATGCTAATGATCAATTCACGACGTAATGTTTATCATTTACCAACGACTAATCATAATACTAATACTACTATATCCAATACTATGAATAATAGTAATATGAATGGACCATTAAGAAGAAATCATCTTAATAATAATAATAATAATAATAATAATGGTAATGTAATGGTAATAATGGTGTTATTCATGGTCGACGTACCTGGACCAGTAAACCATAATAATGGATTCTATTATTATTTATTAATAGTTGTGGTTAGTGGATCAACAAATGCCTTGTTATTTTATCGTATCATTTGTTTGTTTGTTCGTTTGTCGTCCTTGTTTGATCTGCTACGATTGTGTTTTCTAGTTTGTGCTTTCTTTCTCTTTTCTTAATCATTGCTTATTATATATACATACCTTTATCTTTATAAATCATTATGGACATTATTGTCATCATCTTCATCTCTACATCTTTACATCATCACCACAAGTCTTTTATATTTATTCATATTTATAGAGTGAGAGAAAGAGAGAGAGTGTATGTGCGAGAAAAGAATAAAAATAATTAAATGATGTGCATAACACCTTGGCTATACATGACTTGATTTTGTGATTGCATTTGTTCAAGGGCTGCTTCTGCTTCAGTTAATGAAAAGTACTCTGAAATAGATAAACTAGCATTGACTTGTCGTAGTAATTGATCAAGAGGTGTTCCTTCTTCATTCAAATCAAATGAACTACGTAATTGTTGAATACGAGATTTGAATAAATTCAATCTATAACAATTATAATTATAATAATGTTAGTATTGCTATTAATACTGGATTATTATATTACCTGGTGGATGATATTGGTCCATCCGTTTCATTGATTGATGATGATGGTCTATTTAAATTGAATAATTAGCTAGTTAATAAGTATTTATAATGACTTACATATTCATACGTTGCATTTGTTCGACCATAGTATTCGTTTCTTGTGGTTGTGGTTGTTTTCCACGTCCACGTCTTGATGATTGTCTTGATGATAATGGTTCAGTAGTACTACTAGTACTACTATTATTATTATTAATAGCTTCATTATCGTCATCGGACATGTCATCAGCATGACGACCAGCATTCAATTTACGACGTTTAGTACGGGTTTCCTCTGCAGTTTCTTTATAGATGGCAAAGGTTAGAATGTCATGAGCTACATGGGCATCTTTCTCTTCCACTGTGGTGGATAGACGAGCCTTGGCATGAGCAGTGGCCAAACGAATAAGCGTTTCAAGGGTACGGGCCGTAATAGGCATCGTCTAATAGGAATAGTTAATAAGATTAAATTAATACAATTCAAGTGTGTTACCTTATGGCGTCGATCAGGTAATTCGGCATTACGTAATTCGGCATAGGCTGATACAATATAATCACTTGCTGGCTTGGAAAGTGCAGGCTGCATTCTTATTTTAGCATAGTGAATGTATTTACGTAAAAAGGCCGTAGTCACTAATGGAGTGGCATTTGAACCTCGACGACCATTACTATGACTTCCACGTTGGCCAGGCTTTTCAAACACGGGTGTTTCCACATCATCGCCATCATCTGCTTGTGTCTCTTCAAGAGTAAGTCGTTGATCTCCAATCTGATCAGGTACTGGTACACCTAAATAGTCATAATAAATAGTAATTAGTAGATTAACAACTAGTAATATTAATAGACCTACCTGCTTCCATGCCAGGTGCTAAATAACGATGCATTTGCACAACATGCATCGATATTTGACGGTCGCGTGCTTCTTCAATTCGATCAAGCACTACGAATAACAAGTCAAAACGAGAAAGTAGCGAGTCCGGTAATGCTATATTCTGATGAGGCTTTTTATTCTCATCGTACTACAAATAGATTAATACTATGCTTACTAATGCTGTTATGGTAACACTACTTACTTGTCCATAGACAGGATTAGCGGCAGCCACTACACTGCATCGAGCATTAAGTGAAGTATGAATGCCTGCTTTAGCAATAGTCACTGTTTGCTGTTCCATAACTTCATGGATGGCTACACGATCGGCATCGGACATTTTATCAAACTCATCAATGCATACCACACCTCGATCACCTAATACCATAGCACCGGCTTCTAAACGACGTTCACCTAAATGGATATAATAGATGGTAGTGTATTAATATACAGTAGTCAATGTTAAATAATAACAACTATTTACCTGTCTCTTTATCATGAGTCACGGCCGCTGTTAAACCAACGCCAGATGATCCACGACCTGTAGTAGCAATGGCTAATGGTGCAATATTCAATACATATCGTAGTAATTGTGACTTGGCCGTAGATGGATCGCCCACCATCAGTAAATTAATATCACTAATCAATGATATAACATTAATAAATAGAACTATGATAATTGTTTCTATCAAACTTACCCACGAATATGTGTACCGTTAGCAAGATTACGCTCCATACCGCCAAGTAACATAAAAGTAGGGCCTTTTTAATATAGTCATGTCCATAAATTGAAGGGGCCACTGAACGTGATAGTAGATCAAATACATTACGGCGTTTGGCCATCTGTCTAATCTGTTGGACATCATTGGCACTTATATTAGGTGTAGTAATACCGCCTGCTTTACCGCCCAGTACTTGAATATGATTTGCTAGAATTAACGTTCTATTATAGTAATATTAACTATTGACTATACTGTCAAATATTATATAATAATGTTTACCTAAATGTAGATGTGGCCTGTCCACCACCTAATGAACGATAAGTACCACATATTTGCACTCTGTCACCTGGTTTACTCGATCAGCCAGATCATCATCTAGAATAACATCAACCGATCGAGGTAATTGACCAGGTGGTGCTCGTTCAGGCATTTCTTGAATATTAATCGTTTGATGATCACGATAGACACAGTAGCCGAATTCAGTGGTTAATGGATTGCCTGATTCATCCTCAGTGGGATAAGTCGAGCGAGTAGGAATTGGATTACCGGGTGTTGTGGCATCGCGGTATTCTTGCATAGTGAATAACTTGGTCTGTTCACAGTAATGGATGGATTTGGCCACTTTGGGTCTTACCAGTGAGCCTATCAAGTTAAATGTTATTATAATTAAACAGTAGGATCAATAAACTAGTACACTATAAAATGATCTAATTACTTACAACGCGTAACGATGCCTTCAACACAAACAATCTGACCAATAAATGATGCTCGAATACCTCGTGGATCTAAATGGTGTTCACCAAAACTGCCACGTAGACCAACGTGAAATACTTCATTTTCTACGTCAATTTCACGATGTTGTAATGGATCATAGAGACGTCGAACGAGTAGACCGACTGCTTCGTCAAATGCTGGTAAATAGTCACTTGGTGCAGTTAATATACTGTAATAATAGTATAACAGTGTTAACTAGTTGTAATTTTGTTGTGCTTTATCATTAAATTACTTACTTTTCCGCTACTTGTTGATAGGCAGATTGATTACGCAAATGATCGATATTAACAATCAATCGCCGTTCACCTGCAACTAACATGCGTCCTATAGCTTTGCGGTATTCGCCTTCTGTATACTATATAGATAGTTATAATACTATACTAATAATAGATATAGCGTTATTATTTGAACTAATACTTACTTCATTGTCCAGAAACTCCACGAACAGATTAACAAGCGCGTCATGTTTTTCTTGTTGTTCGCGGTATGGGTCAAAGTTTTGTAGACCGAAAATCTGAGTCTCAACGTCCGTCATTATCTAGCGTGCCTATTGTTATGGCTTATGCAATAATAGAAAGTTTATAGACTTACTGCGACTGTTAGAAAACTCGGTATCGAGAAAGAAATACGATTTAGAACAAGAGAAAGAAAAAAGAAGAACGAGACGAGCAATTGTGCTAATTTCAAAATACAAAATACGCTCCATAATTTTTTATTAACGATCTTTTGACTAGTTCTATCTTTTCCCTGTAAAGTGCGGTTAAACGCGTATAATCACCGCAACAAGATGTCGGTTTGCCAACGTCTGGTCGCCGCTGCCGGTCTACGGCGCGCGTTAATAGTAGTGCCAGAACAACGCTTCGTTTTACACCTAGTGGCGGTAATAATGTATCGATCTTGTCGGCACTACAATTACCACACCGTTCATTTGCTTCGGAAGCCACTCAAGATGCATCAACGATAACGATACGCGATCGTCCCGGTTCACCGGCCTATTTTACCGGTCAACCCATCTATAATGATCTTCTGGCTAATCTTGATCAATTATGGGCAGATACGCGTCAACGACTAGCCATCAGTGTGCCACAGTCGACTATCACCGCCAACAACACTACTGCCGACGCGTCTAAATCTACTGAAGTATCGAGTGCAGGCTGGTTATCGCGTGAGCGTATGAGCCAGATTCTTGGTGTCGATTTAACGACTACTCAGTATCGTCGCATTATCGAAAAGCTTAACCGGGTATGGCGACAGCCTGGTTTGGCAGAGCATTTGCCGCTTGTTATAAAGGATTTAGCAAGTTTCCAACGCGCTGAATCTGGTCAGAAACAGCAAATGGCCGTGCATACAATTGACCGATTTGGTCGGCATTTGCATTTGGTTGGCGAAAGGAAGCGTCAGCTCGCGTATGGCTTGTTCGTACAGATGAACCACATACGGGCCAAGTATTAATTAATGGCAAGCCATTGGCTACGTATTTTGTACGTATGGAGGATCGTGAAGCAGTAGTTGAATCATTAACACGTACGGATTTACTTGGACAATTTAATGCTTGGTGCCTTGTTCGTGGTGGCGGTACAACTGGTAAGTTAAATAGTCTATTAATCAATTTATATTAAATATTAAATATTATGGTTAATAGGGCAAGCAGAAGCCATTCGACTAGCTGTTACACGTGCACTATTAGTCCATGAGCCTACACTTAAGCCAGCGTTACGTCATGCAGGTCTAGTTAGTCATGATGCGCGTGTTGTAGAACGTAAAAAGCCGGGTCAACCCAAAGCTCGCAAGAAGTATACTTGGTATGTAGTAACTATAGACTGTTTAACGTTTTATTAACACCATGGGTATGATAGGGTCAAACGTTAATGAGTGGTTAGAAAGGCTTCTTAAACAGAAAATAAATCCAAATTCAAATAATTGCTATTTAAATATTAATGATTAATATAATATTCAATCATTCTGTATTATTCAGTTGATTCGTAATTAAGTAATATAGTAAATAAGAATAAGAATAAATAATAATGCGATCAAGTATTTAGAGTATTTAACAAAATTAATGTTAAATAAATGTCTATTAGTTTGGACAGTGTACACTAAAGGAGTATAACTTTTACATATGTCTATGTTTTTAATTTGAATGAATGATAAAATTATAAACTTATAAATATGACAGATAGATACTGAATTTACTAAAGCATAATAATTCGCACACCATTTAGTTCTTCAATACCATAAGGAAAGTGTGGACCAGGACAGCTCATAAACATAAGCGATTTGGGAATATTTAGCTGGTCAGAAATCTTCTCAATATTTTCAGGATTGAATTTGCCATGAACAAGTACCTAGTGGAATAAAATGAATATTAGCAATAGTATTAAAATATTACTATCTATACTTACCAAGTCAATAGTAATTTTTGGATAAAGCTGATCCAATGCGCGTCGACTAGCCTCGAGACGACGTAGTATTAGCGAGTTATTGTCGTAGAAATGAATGATCTTCAAGCATTCTGTTGATTCGTTAAGATTGACATATAGCACAGCCTTATTAAGAATGTGAATTTCATCAGTGTCGGTGAAAAAGGCCACTGGTTGTTTGGTCCAGGCACGAATTAACGATATTAACCAGTCACCAATGGGCCAGCGATGCAAAACAAGTACGCGGTCCACGTAGAAGAATGCGGTCTTAGCCAATCGAACACGGTGAAGCAATATTAGCATGATAAGAAGCAGCGTACCAACATATCCAATAAAATATGCCAAAAGAATAGGCTGTTGATACAAATTACCGGTTAAACCTGCCAAAAATGCTAGCAATGCTACAAATGCCGCCAAAGATGACGTGCGAACCGGTCGGGGAAGTCGATCGCGACGATATTTCAATAGCAGATTGCCAAAGGCGAATGTGCACATGACACCTAAAATGCTACGGCAAATACGCCAGAAAGTGAAGTAACATCACCACCAGAAATGGCGTAAAGTGAACAGCAAACCAGTAGAAACGATAAAATAATCCAATGTGGTGATCCGGTAAATCGATTACGTTGAAGTAGAATTTGTGGTAATAAACGATCGGCCGTCATTCTAACGATAAGACCGCTGACTCCGACAAACGCCGTCAATACACCGGCACATAATACAATGACGGCATCAATGGTGATCCACCAACGAAGCCAGGATCCACCGGCTGTGCCAGCCAATACAGAAAGTGCATTGGATGAATTGGCACGTATAACATCAAGAGGGAGGACGGCCATGGTAAATATGGCAGTGGGTGTATTAAACACCAAGACTAGCCACCACATATTACGCATCGTCTTGGGGAACACACCTTGACCCTGATCCTCGACGTAGTTTGAACTGGTCTCGAATCCAGTAATGCCTAATAGTCCAATGCTATAACCGAGAAATAATGCACTGGCAATGGAACTAGCAGTGGGAAAGAGAACAGTGCCATTATTCCAGTTATCGATAAATACATCTGATCCATTATTGCCCCAGTAAATAGCCGAGACAATCATAAGCGCCGTAAGTGCAACACAATGAGCGCAAAAGATTGTCATAGCTACAATGGACGACTCTTCCATGCCTAGAGCAACAATGGCAGCAAATAGCACTAGAATACCAATGGTCATACCAAAAGTAATTTCTTTAGTTAATATATCGGGTAATTCTCCGGCTAAATAGGCGGTGGCGGATGAAGCGCTTACAACAGCCGTCGCCGTGTAGCTAATGAGCGATAAAGAAGCGGCTACACTAGCAGCTGATTTACTTGCTGTGTTTAATAAACAGTTATAAGTACCGCCATTCATAGGAAGTGCAGTGCTAACCTCCGAAAGAATCTTTTGAAACGGGTATAGCACAATAGATACAAGCAGCAGGGAAATGGGCGCGTATGGACCGGCTGTCGTAAAACAAACGCCAATAGTGTAGAATACGGAAGCAATTAAATCGTTACCAGCAATCGAGGTGGCTCGCCATTGGCCCAGCTTGGCGTGACCTTTTTTGACGTGTTGCTGACCAGCCTCTGGATTGGTAATGGTATGTTCGCCATCCTGGCTTTTGCCATTAGAATGCTGTGACGAGCTATCTTCATTATTGATTTTTAACTCATCGGTATGTCCCCAACCGGCAAACTCCCAAGAATTACTAAGGTTAGGTGTACGCGATGGAATGGCAGTTCCCTTTTTGCCTAGTGTTCCATCGTCGCCACTAGTAGAAAATCGGCCATGGGATTCTTCGGGTGCAATAAATGTAGGTAAATTCGAACCATTGGCCGTTACAGATGTTGCAGACACTTGTTGCATATCATGGGTCACTTCTAAATGATATGTGACAGACTAATTTGTCCATGGCTTGGTATTAGTTTATCGTGAGATTTATAGTTTGTGTTTCACTTACCCTTTCATCGTCAATACTTAACGACCTGGAAATAGATGGTGTATCCATACTAATAGGATACAGTAAACAACAACGATAATAGAATTGATATAATATAAAGTTTGCCTAATTAATAAACAACAGTCTAATCACGTCGTTTACGATGTTTCATCAGCAGGTCCAAGACCTTGGCCGGCTTAACACGAAATAGAGCACAACGTATTTGACCGTTCCCCATGCACTGGGCCCGTAAACGGACGTTTAAAAACAGTGAGTATACCGTAGACTAAAAAACAGCAACAAAACGACAAATAGCAACTATTATAATAAGATTGCTAACAACAATCAATAGAGCCAGTAATTAAAGATCTTGTCGAGCTAAGTAAGTTATTAATAGTGTTTCAGGGAAATAAGGGATGATATCACTTGACAGAATGTCTAAATATCATAATATTAATACTTGTGCTACAACGTACTAGATGGAAGTGACGCCATGGATCAAACATGTTAACCAAACATGGTAGTCCATAGTTTACATGTCTATCAGCAGATTCATTTCACTTTATTCCCACTGGAATATTTATGCATAGCTTTTACAATGGCACATTTAACTTACCCAATGATAACTGCAACAATAATCTTTTAAAAGTTTTGACTAGCGTGTAATAGAAATAGTTCACTGCCATTAATTAATATCATAATATACTATATAATATTCATTTACATATAACTCACCTTGTAAATAACGTTCGAATAAACCAGATAATATGACAACTATACGAAAGAACAAGCCAACTTGGCAATGATGAGTTTGTACTAGCAAGGAAAGCACTTTTAAGGACTGTAAAAAGCAAAGAAACGCGTGGCTGCAAAAGGAAGTGCCACAAATGATTGTTTTATTGGGAAACCGGTTTACCGGAGTTGCAGAAAAAAATTAGTAAGAAAAACTTTATTGCCTCAACTGTTATCTTTTGCTGAATCTCAATTATATTTGTATCAATATATTGCAGTATGTTATTTATTGTGTTAACCTTTCAACAATCTATATCAATTAAATAAATCCACTTTGTCTAGTTTAAACATGCAATCAATTATTGATTTATGCAATCACTTTTTGTGCAAAAAATCAAGCAACTAATTTAGGAATCAATTTATTTTGCGTTCTAAATAAGTATAAGATTTACTATAGTTACTAAATAGTGCCATTGTAGGATCCAACCATAAAGGTATACATTTATTGCGATCTAATGGAAACATGATAAACAACGGCTATGCTAAACAGCCATTTGTCGGCATTTAACAAACCATGTGGCCTATTGATATATAGGCTATTTATAGATAGATAGATAGATAGATAGATAGATAGATAGATAGATAGATAGATAGCTAGATCCATCTGTATAGATGCATGCAAATGTCTAGCCTGGACAACGATTGGCATAATGGCCCATTTGACCACACTATAATTAAATTGTAGATAGTTAGCAATAATGGTAGACTAGTAATTAACTATCTATACCTTATAGCATTGTACTTCACTAATGGGCCGATATCGACCATCTCTTGGCTGCTGGTTTGAGTTTCTATCCTTTTCCATATGCTGCGGCATTCTATGGTTTGTTGGTGGTGGCCCATTAGCTAGAGGTGGCCCTCCACCGCCAATAATAGGATCGCCACCTTCACCGCCGGCTTCATTACGCATACGGTCATGAATACTGCCACCTCGATCTCCGCTATAGCCAGTAACTACGGGTAATTCGTATTTTGGACTAAGTAAACGTGTTAAGAATCATTATTTACGCATATTACGTATTCATTATTGATAAAAGTGTAAAAAGGATACTGTCCATTTGGACAATCTGGTCCCAGTGGGCAAAATCCATTAATATACAGCTGGCAAATAACGCGTCGAACATGTTTATTACGACAATGCGGTCCTATTCATTTATTGATTAGTCTATTAATGACTAATAGGTATTATTAAGCTATTTACCATGTTTACAGAATCCACGTGCATACCATGGACATTCAACGCGACGTTTCTCCGGATCAACATGCAAGTAAAGCACTCTTCTCCATTGCAGCACTCGCCGTATTTACTAAAGAACCAACATTCAGGCATACGGCGTAGATTGTATTCGTGTAAAAACTCGCACTGATCGCCTTTCTTACACAGTGCACGCAACCATGCTTGCATACTACTGCATTACGTCGTTTTTGCATTTCTACATCGTGCCGTTTTGGACAACGTGTTCCTCTTGGACAATGGCCACGTACAAAGAACTGGCACGTATCTACGGTTATAGAGGCCATTTATATTAGCTACATTCTCGTTGTGCTAGCAACTACTTACCTGCACGTCGTCTTTCTCCGTCCAAGCCTACTTCATTTTTAATGAATTCTTCAAAATCAAATGCATAATCCTCTGGATCGATTAATAGTGCCTTATAATAAGGCTTTGCCTTGATTACCTCGGCCGTCATTGTTAACAATAAGCGGCGACTCGTATAACAACAATAACAAGACCGATAAAAAGATCAAGTGATGTGAATGCAAGTAGGCCAATGTTTTGCATCTATCTATATACCGAATTGAGTCAATATTGATCTGCTTAGTTCGAGTTGACATTAATAAAAAACAAATTGTAGTTACAGCACTAACAGATCTTTGGATTCTTTTAAATTTTACGCTTTTCGATTGTTGGCTGTATACTATTTATTTCAAGATATACGCCAGTTAAACAATTAGATCATGTGGCTGCAAAGTGGAACTTATGGAGCCCGTCTACTTACGAGTATTGCGACGCGTGCCAGTCGATCACTAACCACGTCGACTCGATGGGCTACAGCCAGCACTGAATATCAAAAACGCGATTCTCGTAAGTTAATAAATAGTTAAAATTTTATTTATTTATATATTTTAAATATTTAGAAAGTAAAGGTGTTGACAGATCTCCATCGTTTCGCTTGGCACAACAAGGAAAATTTATAACTAACGATGCACTTATCGCCGATATTGAGGCCCTTGAAGAATACGGCGCGCGGGCAGCAGATGCTCATCGTGCACCACCTGGTGTCTCTGTCCTATTCCACACTAATTTAAAGAGTTATGGGCATCGACTGAGCCACGAACGCCCGATCATGAATTGCCACGTCATGCCGCCATTAATCGACTACTTTATAATCTACGTACCGGTGCTGACTGTGAACTATTTGTGCCGATTATTTCTCGGTGGCGTCGAACGCCGCTGCTTTTAACGGCTCGTTCCACGACTGTAGCTATTCGTAATCTTATCCGGTTTAATCGTCCCGATCTTTGCCTAACAATGTTGGCCGATCGCAATCGCTACGGCCCCATTGTATATGAAGGCGACTTTTTAATGATTATGGAGTCGTTTGAACGTCAAGCTATTGAGGCAGCTGAAAAGAACGAACAAGAGGCTGCAGAACTTGCTCTTGACCGTATGTACGCTACATTTGGCCTAGCTCCTTATTATGATGTTGCATGGACCAGTGCTATGTATGCTCGTTTGGTACATGCCGGCCTTGAAGTAAACATTAAGCAGGCATGGCCACGAGCTGTTGAGACGGCTGAAGAGCTATGGGAAATGAATGGTATGAATTATGAGATTGCAGACTTAATACAACATGGCTTCCTTGCTCGCGAAGATACAGTACGTGCTGAAGAATGGGCTAGGCTTAGAGATACATTTCCTAAGCCTGAACCAATGTCGCAGCAGCAGCAGCAGCAGCAGCAGCAGCAATAAAAGCTACGATACTAATAGCATAATCAGTAGTAGCTCAGCAATTACATGTCAATCGACTGAAAAGTAGGATAATATAGTTTCCAAAACAACACACATTAACATATAAACGATAAATGATTGAGTTGTGGTGTCTATTTTGTTATTACTGTGTTACAAAGTAATTGATCCGTTAACAAGTGTCGTCGTCATCATCATGCTTACTCGTCAATTCTATTTATTTGTCACCTTTGGTCATTGCCATTTTACGTACCCCATCAAGCTTTTCTCGTTTATTGTTGCTTTTACTATAACCAAGACTACAACGACGACGCCTTTTGTTATGGCACAACCCAATCCTATTGCTACTACAGCTGTACAAAATGTTGGTTTCTACTAAATCTTTATCAATTATTGCAGTCTTTACCGCTATTACTGCACTCTATCTATGGTATAGTCAACTAACTAGTGTTTCTGTTTACTCTTCTTCTTCTTCTACGTTACATGGTCTATTGCTATCGTTAAACCCGTGGTCTTGGTATACTTCTCCGCCACTGTCCCGTACCAATCTTCCTTTGGCAATGTTGTCACAACAACAGCCGGCTTCGGCCGTGGAAAAAGTCAACGGCGTTGTTGTAATTGACTTTCCTTTACTGGTCCAAGGAGAGCCACTGCCCGATCTATCAGCAAGTCTACAGGTTAGTTAGTTATCATGTTTCAATGCCTATCTTTATTTAATTATTTATATGTGTTCTAAATGGATAGGAAGCGTTTGGTAATCACGATGAAGCACTAGGTGTGATTTTAGTGCGTGGTATACCTGATTATCCTACTTTACGTTCTCATTTGCTACGTCAAGCTTCGGTATTTGCTCAGTTACCTGAGGATGTCAAAAACCGTCTTACTGTTCCAGATGCTCAATACAGCTTTGGCTGGAGCCATGGTAAAGAAAGCATGAACGGCAAGCCAGGTTAGTAATAGCTCAGTATTAAAATAATAAACAATTTAATAATTATTTAATACTCATCTAGATACTGAAAAAGGCTCATTCTACGCCAACCCGTTAAAAGATACGCCGGGCGATCAAGTGACAGATGAAAAAATAC
This sequence comes from Syncephalis fuscata, assembly GCA_025786725.1. NCBI lineage: Eukaryota > Fungi > Zoopagomycota > Zoopagomycetes > Zoopagales > Piptocephalidaceae > Syncephalis > Syncephalis fuscata. The sequence continues at coordinate 618,920 of JAHLTZ010000002.1, read as the reverse complement.
GCCGAGAATACGCCAGTTATTACCATGGCAATGTCTGGCCTACCGCTCAAGAATGCCCGGCCTTTGAACAGGATTTTAAAGCACTTGGTGCAATTATTGCGGCTGTAGGATATTTACTTGGACGTCATTGTGATGCTTATGGTAAGAATTAATGCAGCTATTTACTTTGCTCGTTAGATTGTATGATAATACTATAGACTAATACTTGAATAGTTCAATCTCAGCAACCAAATTATACGCCTGGATTTATTGCCAATGCCTTGGAAGCTTCTGATACTACAAAGGCTCGTTTATTGCACTATTTTCCACCAGCAGTACCAGCAGCATCGGAATCAGGAGAAGCTACAGGTACCGATGAAGCATCATGGTGTGGATGGCATTTAGATCATTCACTATTGACAGGTATATATATATATGATTTAAATAATTAATTAAAACATACTAAATTGTACAATAGGCTTGACACGTGCCATGTATGTTGATGAAACAACCGACTATCGCGAGACTGAACCGGCCGATCCTATCAGTGGCTTATATGTTAAAAAACGATCAGGCCAAGTGGTCCAGGTAAGTAGATTGGCAATAATGGCTTGCAATTCTACTAAATGATATGATACTAGGTTGATATACCAGCTGAGATGATTGCTTTCCAGGCAGGCGAAGCACTTCAAGTGGTCACGTCCGGTCAATTGCAAGGTACATGGCATTGTGTGCGTGCACCTAAGCAAAGTCCGCCTCAGCATCCATCGGCTAAGATTGCTCGCAATACATTTGCTGTATTCTTACAGCCGCCTGTGGCACAGCCTCTTAACGCTCAAGGTCTTACTTTTGGCCAATTTACGCGTCAAGTGTTGGATCGTCATTATTAAATAAATAGGTCAATTCACTTTGATAAACAATACCGACCAGTGATACATTACTGGTGATAATAGTGCACAGTTGATTAAGAAGCAATAAACAGTCATTTATAAATTGGCATGTTCTGCAAGCATACGAGCAATATCTGTAAGCGATACAACGCCTGTTACTCGTCGTTGTTCATCGCTCACCCATACACGATGAGCTTTTGTGGCCACGAGTTTGGCCAGGCAGTCTCGTAGCGTGGTATCGGCGTGAACATCAAATACTGGTACCGAATCCTATGGTCGTAGCTTGGTTAGAGCTACTTATCCATCTATTTAGCTGTTACGTACCATGCCATTTTGCAAGCCATCCTCCATCTTTATATGTGATACAAAGGAATGACACTGAGTGTAGAGCAGTGAGTGCTTATCGCGAGCCAGTATATGCTAATGACAATATAACAATAAGCTATTGAGTATAAAAGCTGTTAAATACGTACTTTAATATCAGATACCGAAATGTTTCCAATAATATGCGATTGACCATCTAATACGGCAATAGAAGACACGCCATGTTCGTCTAATCATTGATGAACGCCATATTAATAATATCTTTAATAGTAAGCGTTAACTTACTCATAACACTAAGTGCATCAAGCACTTGATCACTACTATCAACCGAAACTACTTTATGCTGGGCCATTCCAAGTTCACGTAGCTAGAACAATCCACAGTTTATATAAATAAATAATAGACTCAGTAGTACTATTGTGTATTACCGTTTGCTTTAAAATAGCATCTAATGATGGATATTTTCCCGACTATTCATTGTAACAAATAAATCAATAGTGATTTGCAATAGGCATTGATGTAATTACCTGCTGTGAAATGTATTTAATCAATGATGACTGGGATAAAATGCCCTAAAGATTAACATAGTTTAAGTAAAATGAAAAGTAACTGAATATTTCCACTACCTTGACGGAGCCATCCTGGTTAATTATAGCCACTGTGACAAACACGGAATAAAACAGCAAATAAGTAAATGTTTAATATTTATAAGCTCACGCTTACATCGATGAGCACCCTTGGAAAAGATTTCCAAGGCTTGGATCAGTGATGATTCGGCCAAAAGTGCGTAAAATGGTTCTTTTGACTTAAATCTAATATAATACGAGAATAATGATGATCAGTATACTTTATTATCGCAAATTGATACTTGCCTGATGCTAGATGAACTGGTACATTTTGCTCAGCAGCAGCCTTTTGCACCAGACGCAATACCTGTCGTGTATTCTCATGCTGCGGTATTTTGGCACGCTTTAACACAAGCAGCACATAGGTAAGTAGATCCGAGTAGTCAAACATGCCAATATAGCTTTTCAGCGTTTCATCATAGATAGGTGCCGAGCTAATACAATGAGTGACCAATGTCTATTATTTTATTATTATTAAATAGGTACAGATAGTCAATAATTAACTATTACATCAGTTGGCACCTAGTCACTTACTTCACAAGCCGTTTCCATAGAAGCTTTGGCATCACTAATGTACACCAATAAAGTTTAGTTAGAAAATAAAGATACCTTACAGTGTTCTTTACTTACATTGTAATTAGCGTTTGCTGGTCAATGATATGACCACAAGCCACAGTTCTCCAGTCTGTCTCGCCGGTAGTGAGTCCGGCGTGGTTTGGTGGCGTGTCCATGATACGTCAATAAATGATTGTCTTGTCTTGCTTACGACGCCTTGTTCTTAAGGTGTTGAAAAGCTTAATGGTTGTAAGCTGAAGCTTAATGGAGTAAAATGGTATATGAACAACGATGTGTGGAATGACGTATACAAAAAGAGGCTATTTTAATAATTTTATAAAAGGTAGATGGATTTGACACAATGTGGTTTCATAGAGTAAGACCATGAAAGTGTATTTTTGTTATTACCAAAGTAATACAGACCAAAAAATAAACCAGATGAATTTGTTGGTCTATCTCACAACAGTATTATTACTGAAGATATATATTTTTTATGAACATGTGAACTTTAAGATAGTCAACATGAAAATAAATTGTAGCAAAGGACTATAACTTGAATTTATTACTTATAACATAAATGCTTCGTATAAGCCATTAGTGCTAACATTAATTCTACCGATGGCAGCATTCGATACACGATATTCAGATGAATTGATCCCAACATCTCCACTTGGGACTGATTGGAATGTTGTTTCAATAGGGCCTAAAGACTCATCTTCAGTGTTATTTTTAGTTTCTCGTTTAGTAAGATGCGCTGGTGGTCTATAAACACGACCAGTGTGCATATCAATAAACCAATTTTGTCTGTGTTCTCCTTCAACCATTGCGCATAAAGACCCAAGAAAAGGTGTAATCTTTGAATCTATTGGACAAGCAATTGAACGCAGCAGGTTTCCATTGTGAGCATCCAAGACATCAAGCGTTAGATAGTTCTGAACAACAATTAGTTTTTCGCTGTATAATGTTGTAATTTTATCGTTAGTTATATTGCGGGTCCATAATATCCGTCCTTGGTCGGAACTATTAATCGGCAGTAATTTTTTGTAATCTCTAATGTCGAATAAAGATTGTGGTAGATTATTTGATGAAGAATTTTCAAATGCAAATAACGACAATGAGGCACTGAATGTTCCGTCTTCAACGCGACTTGCTCTATCTTTTTTATCCCATACAATGATTAAGCACATTTTTTCTGTATATGTTTCGGCTTTAACTATCGCGTTTGAAAAATATGGAACAATAATTTGACCGGATAGAATCGTTTTATACCGATATTTTCCTTTTTGAAAGTCAAGTAGCTCCCATTGAATGTTCAATAATTGATCTTCATTACTAATAACTTGCAAATCCTGAGTATTATCAGCTGTAAAGGTATTGCCGTTCTTTTGAGACTCAGGCATTATTGACCATGTTAACAATTGGCATTGGTCGCTAGAACTAAACTGGATACAAACACTTGAATTATACCGAATCATTCTTGAGCCTTCTATCCACTTGTTTCTATCTAAATCGTATAAATCAAGTCTTTGGTAACGATCTTGCATATACTTGGTTTGCATAATCATCCAATTGTCATTAATAGCAACTAGGCTAGGCTTATTTATCCCTTTCCAGCTATAGTCTTTGCGTTGGTAATAAATTACATGAGGAGATGAATTGCCATTAATAGGCCATACTAAAATAGCATCTCGTTTGTAGCTTTTTTGTTCTTTTGATAATGTGATGGTCGAGAAAATGTTATACAACTTGTCTAAAGCAGTAGAAGCTTCGTTGTTCCTAATGTACCCTGCTTCCATCTCGGCCAGGTTTACTATTATTAATTGCATTGATAAACGATTATATAGTTTTTAAATTGGCAATTAGCAGTTACCTGTTTGGCTGCCAATAAATACTGGGTCTATGTCATCGTATGCACGTATAGTAACATAGGTTATAACATACCGGTGTGTTCCATAAACAGAATCGACTTGGAAAACTCGATTAAATGAAGATGCTGCTAAAGAACTAGTCAATTCTTTCCAAACTAATTTCTTTTTGTGCTCATTTCCCTTGTTAAGAACGTCATGTCGAACTAGCCAAAGCTTTGATTCTTGTTTGTGCCACAACAGTGCATACCAAGGATTTACATCGACTAAACTTGCCCAGCCGTATCTATCGACTGGCAACTGGCAAACTCGTCTTTTGAATCGGCCTGCCATAAAGTTATGATGAACCTGTCGGCGTCGGTGATAAGCGTGGAACCATTGAGCTGCATTAAAATTAGGAATGAATGACAGATCTTTAATAGGTCGTGTATACTCATTAGCATTATCATCAATAGTTGTAGTTGTAGATGATAATAAAGATTTTTGCTTTGCTTGATTTACATTGGATGTAATACTCTTTAATTTTGCTATAGCATTGATATCCCAATTATACCAGGCAATCCAATTCTGCTCGCGCTGATCGCCCAGGCAAAATTTCCGTCTATACTTTCGTTCCCAATGATCAGATTGATCAATTATTGTTCGATAAATAAATCGACTACTGGTGGCAAAAAGTACCAGTGCTTGGTTATCCATAAAATGACATAAATACAGTAAAGCATCACGATTTTGCCAGAAGCGTCCGTTGCAAGTACTCAAAGACATATTTGACTAAAAATGGTTGTGCTGAACTTATATGATAGACGGATCGTCGACAGTTTTTTATAGGTAGAGAAAAGGGCGTCGCATGATCACGAGTTGATTTAGACCATCTACGGAAAATGGTTACACGAATTCAATGCTTGTTGAAATATAATATCTATTACTATCGTTTTATTTACAAATAGAATGTAAAATTATAAAGATTCAAGTCATTAATAAATGGCTAATCGTTAAAAAACCAGCTATATAATCTATTGGCATTATAATCAGTATTAATATTTGTTAAATTAAAGTAACATCAGTAAAAAATGCATGGCTTTAAACAACAGTTTTTGTTTTCATTTTTAATAAACTAAAATGTTACAATGAAAACACAGCAACAATTATAGATATAAAGGTGGTAAAAATACGAATTAAATGAATTAAATATTTTTTATTATTTTTAGTAATAATCAGTATATAGCTATTTTTTTGAATAAGCAAAGAATGACGTTTAGAATATGGCAAAACGTGTGCAGTTACAGTTCTTTAATGCGAGAAAACAGATTATTTATAGTTATCAAATATAGCAATAACAAGCATAGGCGAAAAAAGCAAATGCTGCTTAAAATCATACGTCTCTTTATTACTGTTACTGCAACTTCACAAGTATTAATGTTAATTATATACTAATAAACTATATAATTAGTTTCTTAAAAATCAGCCATCTATTAATAACTTAATTTTTTATAAGCTTACACTCTATTTATAAATAAAATAATAGCGACGTCAATCTTCAACAAATATACGTAATCGTGTAACTATTGTCGCTTAAATAGGCTGAAACAGCTTATGATAATGCGACAAGCTTCTCTTTCTATTTTTTGCCTACTATTATTTCTGTCGTCTACCGCGTATCAACTCTAGCGCAATATTTCTAGTCAACCATGTCTTTGAGTGCTAATAGCCAACGAGTATGGCAAAATCATGATATTTTGCTGTATTTGTGTCAATTTATGGAAGGCCAAGAGCTGATACTTTTTGCTACTAGCTGTCGGTTTTTTTATAAAATAATAATTGATCGACCTAATTACTGGGAACGCCAATATAGACAAAAATTTGGTGTAGATGATCAACGCGAGCAAGAATGGCTTACATGGTATAACTGGCATATCAATGATACAACAAAATTGAAAGAATTGACGTCCAATTTAAACAAGAAAAAACGAAAACATTCATCGTTATCTGTCACTACAACTGCTAATAATGCCAATACTGAAAGTACATTGTTCTTTAATTATTTACCATCCATTCCTAATTTTGGTACTATTCAATGGTTTTATGCTTATCACCGACGCCAACAAATTAATCATAACTTTATGGCAGGCCGATTCAAAAGACAAAATTGCCAGCTACCATTTGAAGAACACGCTGAATTAAAGCTAGTTGAAGTCAATCCTTGGAATGGATTGGTGTGGGATACAAAAAATTCAAAAATATGGTCAATTCAACACAATTTATTTAGCAAGAAAAATAGCCATGGCGGCAAAGAGTTGACATGGAAAGAATTAACTATTCCTTTATCACCATGTTTATTGAATCAAACTATGGAAATCAAATATGTCAGCGGAACGCATCAGTTTGTTGTGGCCAAAGTCGCCATAATTACATATGAGGAAGTAAAGACTGTATTTAATTCAGTAGGTAGTAATAATGATCGATGCTAATAGCAATATAAGCAATACGGGAGCACAGCACAATAAAGAAAATTAGTCTGACTTTTTGACAATTTAGATAAACATTCTAATAGGCAATCGACTAAAAGATACACACAAAAAATAGAAAGTTGTAGACAAACTATTATTGTGATATGGCGCCATGCTAGTAATTTACCTGCCAAGATTATTGATATTCAAACCGTGCCTAGAGCCAGGAGAAATAATTCGCCTTGTTTGTTTGGCATCTATAACAATTGGGTGCCAATGAGAAGCGATCATATGGAAGACTCAAACTATACATTTAATTTACTTGACTTGGAAACAAACCAATTTATAAAAGGGCCAGAATTTCCCTGGTTTACATCAAATATCTCTACGCAATTCACTTCTCGCAAACAGTGTCAACTTCTAAAATGGGAGATCATACGTAATTCTGTAAATTATGGCGTTGATTCTACTTCTACAATCACTCAAAATTTGCAAACTGCTGTCAATGACAAAAAATCAACGTGCATTCGATGGGAGCTATTTAATGCTCAACAGGAACAACCTCAATGCCAAAAAATTATATCGGATCAAGTCACCATTCCGTATTATTCACTTGCTGTAGTTGATGCTGAGCCATATACAGAAAAAACGTGTTTAGTTATTATACAAATTGAAGACCAGCATCAAAAGCGCAATAGAAATGAAAATATGTTTTTATTGAATTTATTTGCATTTGATGATTTTTCATCAAATAATGCACTACAATCATTATTCGACACTAGAGACCACGGCCAATTACTACCAATTAATAGTTCCGATCAAGGCCGTCTATTATGGAGTCGAACTATAGTCAGAAATACAATTACAAAACTATGCAATGAAAAGCTAGTTGTCATTCGAAACCATCTCGCACTCGATGTATTAGATGCTCAGAATGGAAATATACTGCGCTCAATATTTTGTGTATATTATTATGAACGCGTACCCTTTCTTGGGCCTTTATGCGCAATGATGACCAGTATACCCGAAGAAAATTGGTTTGTAGATATGCATACTGGCCACGTTTACAAAGCACCAGCTTATCTTATTAGCGAAGAAGCTGAAGGTAATGAAAGTGGGTCTTTATGTCCCATTGAGGTAGCCTCTTTACCGTCCTCATTTTCCAATACATATTCCAGACGCATCGAATGGAATGTATCCGTTGGCATTATTAGTCGAGTTAATAAGAAAAATGGTTTATACGAAGCATTTATGCTATAAATAATAAACTTTAGTTTTAGAAAGTTACAACAATTTATTTTCATGTTAAATATATTGCCATTAAATAAAGTAGCCTTTATTATTATTACAATTGTCTGGATGCAATTTAGCTTCCTCTTTTTATATTTATTTGTTTGACATAATCTAGAAAATTGTAAATGAACTTGGATATCCTTTCTTGTTAATCAGATGATTTTTATATACTGTTTTTTATGTGGAAAATGGCGCTTTGAAAATGGCAAAACGTGGGTAATTACGATTCTTTAGTGTGGGAAAACAAATACTTTATAATTACCAAATATGGTATTAGCAAGTTATTACTATAAATTTACTTAAAAGATTTTATGTTATGCTTTAGAAATAACCTGTGAGCATATTCATTATAACTGTATTAGTTTCATCAAATAAATAAATATTGAAAGAGAAAATTAGAATGCATTTAAATAATAGTAATAATAGTAATAATAGTTGTTTTATTTAATTGACATCTATTTGTGGTATTTATATCCATTGTAAAGAGTAGTGCCATGTAATCTACAAAACTATTGTATAATTTTCACATATCAGCCATGATTAATATTTATTAAAGCAATGCTTTTATTACAAGCAACTCATTGCTATATTAATTAATTAATCTTTTATTTTTAAGTAAATATTTGATATCAGTATTTTACTCTAATGGACTATTTGTTTGATATATTGTCCATACTTGTTACAGTCATTATTCTAATAAAACCTTATTCGAGCTGATTTTATTTATTACAGTGGTTCATTATTGAAATACTGTTAGATGACCAACAATATCTATACTAGTATTTGATCAATATGGTATCAGAAGGTAGATCAAGAGAATTTGCTAAATCACATCTAAATAATAACTTATTACAGCAAATGCAGGCGTATATAATAGACATATGAATTTATTCTATATTGAGTACTACGTCATTGACTTTGATGACTGTCGATAAGGCAGGGGATAAGCCCCGGTCGACGAATGATCTAATTGAACGATTAGCGTTGTTGGCCTTGTTGCGTCATCAACTCAGAGGCCTTGTCATTTCTAGTCAAGTTTATTCTACTCTTGTTTGCCATTGTCAAATAACCATTATCAAAACCAACACTATGAGCGTGGAAAAATTCTTTGAGCACGTCGACAAACAACAAGACGACTATGTACAACGTCTACGCGAGATTGTTGCCATCCCAAGGTAAGCAAACAGTATTAACTGAAATGAGGCGCTAAATACCTTTGTCTATTGCTTGTAGTGTAAGCTGCGACTTGGAGCGCCGCAAGGATGTTGTTCGTATGGGCGAATGGCTTATTAATGAGCTAGAAAAGCTAGGAGCCAGGTAAGAAGCTATGCTGTTACTTTTAATTACGCACTCTCTAACCCTGTTGATTATGTACGGAATAGTACTAAACGAGTTGAACCAGGAACTCAAGTCCTTGAAGGACAAACAATTGATCTGCCACCAGTCGTACTTGGTACCTATGGCACGGATCCAGCAAAAAAGACTTTGCTCGTCTACGGCCATTACGATGTACAGCCAGCTTTAAAGGATGATGGCTGGAATACCGATCCATGGCAACTGACAGAAGATAATCAAGGCCGTATGTTTGGCCGTGGCAGTACTGACGACAAGGGCCCAGTTCTAGGCTGGCTGTGTGCTATCCAGGCTCATAAGGATCTCGGTATTGACTTGCCTGTCAATGTCAAGTTTGCTTTGAAGGTAAGTATTGTATAGTCATTTTAACCACTAGACATAATAATAATAATAATAATAATAATAATAATAATAATAATAATTTTTTGAAATAACATAGGCATGGAAGAAAGCGGCAGCGAAGGTTTGGACGATGTAATTGAACAAGAGGCCAGTGGCTATTTCAAAGATGTTGATGTTGTCTGCATTAGCGACAACTGTAAGTTAAAATCATTTATTAAAATAATTATACTAATTAGCTATATTTTGCAATAATCATGTTTTTTGACATGGCTATTAGACTGGCTTGGTAAAACAAAGCCTTGCCTAACTTATGGTCTACGTGGTGTTTCCTACTATCGAATTGTCATCAAAGGGCCTGGTCAAGATTTGCACTCGGGCGTATTTGGCGGCACAGTACACGAGCCAATGACCGATTTGGTTCATGTCATGGCCCAACTCGTAAAGCCTGATGGCACCATTCGCATTCCAGGCATCAGTGATGATGTACTTCCTGTGACTGGTAAGTACAGTGATAACAGCAACATAGTTATACGAGCTGGGCATCTGATATATCATTACCAACGATGATACTAACAGATGAGGAGCGTGAAACCTACAAAGGATTGGAGTTTTCAATGGATGAGTTCCGAGGTGCTGCTGGCTCTGAATGTAACATTCACGAAGATGTTGAGCGTACTCTAATGCAGCGCTGGCGCTTCCCTTCACTTTCTCTGCATGGCATTGAGGGTGCATTCCATGCACCAGGTGCAAAGACCGTCATTCCTGCACAGGTCATTGGTAAATTCAGTATTCGTACCGTGCCCAACCAGAACCCGGCGCGTATTACAGAGCTGGTGAAGCAATATGTTAAAGATGAATTCAACAAGCTTGGTAGTCGCAACCAGCTTGAGGTGAGCTGTCTACACGATGGCAAATGGTGGCTTAGCTCGCCAAACCATCCAAACTTTGTGGCCGGCGCCCGTGCTGTCGAGCGCGTATTTGGTCTTAAGCCAGATCTGACTCGTGAGGGTGGATCTATCCCTGTGACGCTAACTTTCCAGGATGCACTTCAAAAGAATGTACTTTTGTTGCCTATGGGCGCATGTGATGATGGTGCTCACTCGATCAACGAAAAGCTCGATCGCCGCAACTTTATCGAAGGCATCAAGTTGTTGGGCACTTACATGCATGAGTTGACCCAAGTAGCTATTTAAATATTGTCACTGCTTCTTCTTACACGCGCACATATTCTATGTTCACTTGCTTTGTCTGCATCGCATACGCGTTTCTATTGTCTTGATATATTTCATTAAAACGATAGTAATGAAAATTGATTTATTGTATATAGATTGGCAGATAAAATGTATTTAACATGGAAACAGGTGGTGAGTTTTATTTAATCATCACATCATTACATTTATTGTTTGTTTATTTGTCAAATGGCTATTTTAATAATATTCAATCTATTGAACATGATGATGGGTAGTGAGCGACATTAAAGTTTAAAATACTTATAATCATAGATTCACTATCCAGTATGCATATATCCAGTATACATCTATATTGTTAACAATATATGTCTATACTATTATATATCATTCTATGATATACTGAATACGCCATATTGTTATGGTTTCAATTACATATAGCTTGTTAAATGAATGAAGTGAATGAGCCGAGATTTATTACTAATGAAGCTAGAACCAAAAGGACAACTGTAATAAACAGCACGTATTTACTAGACAATAAAATGATATACAATATTGAGTAATGATTAGCTATGTCAAAGTTAATGAGCATATATGCATGATCAATGAGCGAAATTAATCGACATTTATTAATAGTAAAGCTGGAACAAAAACAAAAATAGTTTGGATAGAGGAAGGCCAAGTGAGTATAGATTGATATACAAAATAACAAATGTATGGTGAGAAAGCATATAAATTATTATTAAAATTATAGTGCATATAAGTAATGGGTGAAATGAGTAAAGTATATTGAAATATATAATAGATAAAATACGTCTAGTGTATCGTAGAATGATACATATTAGTGTGGAGCAGAATGGGAATGATGTAAGTAAATGGCGGTTATATGCATACTGGATAACGAATCTATGATGACGAGTATTTGATGATCAATATCACTCACCACCCATCATCATGTTCAATAGGTTGGATGTTATTAAATGTTAGTCATTTAGCCACCAATAAACAATAAATGTGATGATGTGATGATAAATCAAACTCACCACTTGTCCCCATGTTCAATAGATTGAATGTGCAGTGCAATTGCGCGAATGTTATTAAAAAAAAGTCATTTGGCACCAAATTATAACGAGTTAATAATAAAAAGCAATTTATTCAATATACAAAATTAAATACACATTTAAAGTCTTGGTGTTGCAAACATTCTTTTAATAGGATAGTAGCTACGAATGCTGTTAAGGAATAGTTTATTATTTGCGATTATATATCAGAATAAAATAAGCACCAACAAAACAATAATCTTTTTGGCCCATGGAAATTCAAGTATAATTATTGAAGAAATATATGGCCGATTGATATTGTTTGAGTTGAAAGAAAGGCGGCTTAGTAGTCGTTGTCGCCGTATGGCATCGATTCGCCACCACTTGGCATGTAAAAGTCGGGTGTGTGCTCGGCTTCCATGCCGTATTTGCCACCAGATGGTGCATAGAAGTCATCTTCTTTAACCAAGGCACCACCGCCCGGTGCGTAAAAGTCACTGGCATCTTGAGTACCACCAGTGCCATTATAGTCGTAAGCATCGCGATAAGGATCTGTCGCGCCATATTCGCCTTCAGTCTCACCAAATGATTTGTCTCCATCATAGAAGGATTTGCCGCCTTCTTCATCTTCATCGCCGCCAGATGAGCTGTGATGTGGTTTGCTATTATTATAATCATCTTCGCCTTCATCGCTGCCGTGTTTAGATGAATTGTAGTAAGACTTCTCAGAGTCCTCACTTTCTTCGTCGCCATTTCCAGCATTATAGGACTTGTGGCCGTGTGATGGACTCTTATCCGTATCATTATAGTCATACGGTTTGTCGTCAGAGTCGCTTTCTTTATCATCGTTACCAGTTGCATAGTCGCCATATGACTTGGATGGCTTCTCATCTTGGTCTTCACCTTCATTGTTGCCAGCATCATATGACTTGGATGGCTTCTCATCTTGGTCTTCACCTTCATTGTTGCCAGCATCATATGACTTGGATGGCTTCTCATCTTGGTCTTCACCTTCATTGTTGCCAGCATCATATGACTTGGATGGCTTTTCATCTTGGTCTTCACCTTCATTGTTGCCAGCATCATATGACTTGGATGGCTTCTCATCTTGGTCTTCACCTTCATTGTTGCCAGCATCATATGACTTGGATGGCTTCTCATCTTGGTCTTCACCTTCATTGTTGCCGGCATCATAAGACTTGCTATTTTCATAATCATCATTGCCGTTATTTTCGGACTCGTTATCGTTATCATCGCCAGTTGAATAGGTCTTGTCCGGCTTTTCACCACTGTCATAGCTCTTACCGGGCTTGGATGGTGTACCTGAGCCGCCGTTGTTATCTTCACAGTTCTTCTCTCCTTCATTGGACGGTGGTGATGGCTTAGGAGAGGTGTTATAGGACGACTCTTCGTTTGGCTTTTCACCTTCGTCGCCATTGCCAGCATTGTATGGCTTATCGTCATTGCTACCACTGCCGCTATTGTATGGTTTCTCATTGTTGTCGTCACTGCCGCTGTTGTGTGACGGAGCTGGCTTGCTATCCGAGTTATTGGATTCATCGTCACCATAGCCACCGGTGGATGGAGCTGAAGGCGATGTGCGATATGGCTGTTCCTTTTCGACATCGTAAGGAGCAGGCGTCTTTTTATCGCTGTCGCCTTCACCGCCATATGGCTTTACGGCTGCTTTCGAGTAGTGCGGCTTTTCAGCATTGTAGGAAGAAGGAACAGAGTTGTGCGCCTTGCTGTTTTCCTCCGTCACTAGCTTGGTAGAGTCCGGATGATAGGGTGACTGGTCTTCAGCCGGCAAGCTATTATAGCAGTTTTGACCTTCACAGGTAGACTCTGGCATTGGCATCGACTCCTTTACTGAAGGCGTCGTAGTGCGGTATGAGCTTTCTTCCTGTGGCATATCATAGCTATCTTTTTCAGCATGGCTATCAGTTGATGGTCTGTAGCTATCTACCACCGGCTTAACATAGGCTGCCTCCTTGACGTTGTGTGGCGTCGTTTCATAAGAATCCACTTGAGGCGAAAATTTGTATGGTGATTCATTGGTATGCACTACGGTTTCTGTTGTTTCGTAAACTGGTACAACATCTGGACGATTAACTACCTTTGAAGCATGTTTGGGCATTTGTTCAAGGTATTTGGTAGGCACTGGCACGGTGGCCGAATTAGTATCATAGCCACCAGGAGCTGGAGCCGGAGCCGGAGCCGGATAGGATGAAGTATCCTCATCTTCGCATTCTTCACATGAACCGGCTGGTGGATATACAGGAGCCGGAGCCGGAGTAGGTGCTGGAGTGTCGTGATCGTGGTTATCTTCACAATTGTCTGATGATTCGTCCTTTTCTTCTTCGTTATCGCCTTCGTATGATGGTGGAGCTGGGGCTGGAGCCGGATAGGTTGGAGCCGGAGCCGGCTTTGGCACGGGCCCTATTATAGCTGTTAATAAATAATAAATAATCTAGTGTCACACTTACGCTCAGATTCTTCATCACAATCGTCATTATCGTTGGAGTAGCTTGTTTTAATCACGTTTGTATTAATAACCGGGTACTTTTGTGCAACGTCTACTGGAGTAGATGGCGTAGTAGCAATCTTTTGAGCCGGAGCTGGGCGAAAGTCTTTAACTACTGGCTGGACTGGAGCTGGCATGGAGACAAGCTGTGGCTGCTCTACTGGGACCGGATTCGTTTCGGGGATTGGATTTACAACCTGTGGCTGAACTGGCTGCGGCTGAATAAACGATTTACCTGAGTTTTTTGTTGCACTGGAATTGATTCTGTTATGTGTGACTGTACATCAGTAACTGGCACTGGATTAACTACGAATTTCACAACTGTAGGTGGTTTATAGTTCGTGTTGGGCATGCAGTTGCCTTCGAAATCCATTTCACCTTCTGAGCAGTTAAGATTGTAGTCTTCCTCTTGCTCGCTTTCATCATCTTTGTGGTGGTGGCAGCTATTATCGGAATCATAGTTGGATTCATTGTCGCCATTGCCACCTTCAGTATTATCGACAGCATCATTGTCACTGCCATAGCTGCTGCCTTCATCAGAGTCCTCATCACCTTCATCGTTGCTATTGTTTTCTTCATCACTGTTATCTTCATCACTACCATAATCATCTTCAGAATAATCATCAGTGTCATTGTGTGATTCCTCGTTGTCTGAGCCACTTTCGCAGTCAGATTCGCAGTCAGAGTCGTCACCAGCTTCTGGTTGCTGGTCATCCACTGGCTCATAGCTTGGAGCTGGCGCTGGTACTGGAGTATAGGAATGGCCTGGTGAGGTTTCATGATGACCACCGCAATCTTCATGGCCACCTTCTCCAACTGGGTGTGGATGAGGATGCGTATGCTTATGTCCATTGCCATGATGTGGCTTATTATGGCGATGCTTTACTGGTGCCTTTTTATGAGATGGCTTTACGTTATATTTTTTATGTTTCTTGTCGGCATTGTAGGCTCCATAAGATTTAGCTGGTTTGCCATAAGAGCCACTGTCATAGCTACGGCGCATCAGCGTGCTCATCATCTCAGGCTGCATCTTAGCTTTGGCAGCAACATGCACATGTACTGTAGTGAGGCAGATTTTGTATGTGATGCTTGATTTCATTAGGCCATTACGGCCCATAGCTGGCATTTTGCTATGTGTTCCATGATGGCCTGGGCCGTCTAGAGGTGCCGTTAGCGCCCCCGATGCGAGGAGCGTAACAGCCACCAGCTGTAGCATGGTGGCTTTCATTTTGAACTAAATAAAGAGTAATAATTTGAATTTAAGATATAAGGAGTGGAATACCACAGACTAACGAAAATTCTACTGAGTATACGTAAATAACACTTGAACAAAATAGCAATGCACAGTTGAAATGCAGTTGCTCTTTAAAAACGCTACCTACCCAAATGTATCTTGATGAATGAATAAAACGAAAAGCGTTTGCAATACCTAAGCGGCAATTGATAACTATGCAAGCCGTAGGTCCAATAAGTGGCAAAATGTAAGTGTTGACCGAGTAAGACGCAATGGCCAGTATTGTCAATGGCAGTGTCCATCTCGACTATATAACATATATAATAAAAGCACAGCCACCCTGCAGTAATTGGCAGAATACTCTAAGCGACAGTAGCGCTATCATTATAATTATCAGGGGCTAGCACAGTGATTAAGGGGAAATAGAAAGGAAGAAAGGCGTGGCAAGTCCACTTTGGCTGTTTAAGGAGATAGTTGGTATACGTACTCGAAGGAAGGAGGCCAGGAGTACGGCTAGTGCATATCTTCGCCGATGGCACGGGTAAATGGGTAAAGACAACGTAAGCAGCCCCTTTACTACTTACTAGCACTGGCCAAAGCTGCTCCTTTGCACACGCTACTACGTATATGGCTGGAGGCAATCGACAGTAATAACACGCCCCTGTACTAGCCGATATCTAGTTGTATATACACCTACAACACATGGATCAATAGAAGGAGTATAGAATAATAATTGTGTGCGACCGCAGCACAAAGTGTGTGCATTTTGTAATCACTTATTGACAATTTACTAAAAAGGAAATTAATCAGGTAATACATTTAATAAAGTGCAATATGATTTTACAATAAACACATTTTGATATAACTGCCAAAACAAGTAATTTGTAATTTAAAACTTTATAAAGTGTAAATTTTAGTATAAAAATCAATCAATCAACATATAGTAAATCCGTAGCCGTATATTTATGGACGGAATGACCATAGTCCTATTGCCTAATAAGCACGGTATGTTTTGTGTCCTTTGCCTGGCTTGACACATTTACCATGCTTCCAGACTTTGCCATATGAGCAACTGTGGCTGTCATCGTTGTCGTCATCTTCGCCTTCTTCACCATTGTGGCCGCCGTGGCCACCGGCATCGTAACTCTTGTGTTTTTTGTCGTGATCATCCTCGCCTTCATCGCCACCGTGGCCACCGGCATTGTAGCTCTTGTGTCCTTCGTCATAATCATCTTCTCCTTCATTGCCGCCAGCGTTATAACCTTTGGAACCATGACCATCATCGTTATCGTCATCTTCGCCTTCATCGTTACCGTGACCTCCGGCATTGTAACTCTTGTGTCCTTCATCATCATCATCATTCTCGCCTTCTTCGCCGTTATTGTCGCAATCTTTTTTGTTGTCATAATCATCCTCACCTTCGTCGTCACCACTATCGTTACCTTCATCATCATGATCGCCATAGCTGCCATAGTCACCACGACGAAGTAGACGTTCTACTATCCCATTGGCGCTTGGGTATGGTTCAAACTTTTCTTTTGGCAAAGCACGAGCTCCAGGGAAAGCTTCTTCCTTGGCACGCTTCTCGCTAAGCTCTTGAAGTGTTTCAATTTGTTTAAGTTGTTCAAAATCACGAGCAAGACCAGTGGCCTCTTTTGGTTGCTCAGCTTGCTTGACGCTTGCTTGACGCTCCGGCAAGTTCCATGCTTGTGGTGTGTAGCGAGAACCGGTAAGAATTCTACCAACACGATTCAAACTGCCTACTAGGCCCCGATCAGTTCGGTCGGCATTTAAAAGGTTGCCAGTAAGTAGTGGCGCTGCATATGCAGTCGATGCAAGAAATAAAGCAGCAGCAATTGACGCCTTCATTGTAAATATAGAATAATAATCTGATGATAAATAGCTAAGTTATTGTATTTGTAGACAATTGACTAACATTAATTAGCTGCTAAGAATACAGATAGCCACCGTTTATATGCCTAAAAGTTCTCAAATACTAATTACGCATAGCTCTCCTTAAAACACCCCTTATGCACGTATCCTTTTTGCCGTCGATTCAAATAAACAGCCAGACGCATGCAGCAAACTTAGTTGCTCCTGTACTATAAATTATTGGCCCCAGTAAGCCCCTAGATAATAGTGAATCTACAAGGGGGCACAGACATAATCCCTTAATACAATTGAATAAACCAAATAGCAATTTATCTTTACGATATATCGTTGTTTCAGTATATCTACTCTGTTAGATTATTGTGCATTTTCACCACGTACTAATCAAGCATATTTATAAACATTGAATCGTTTAAGCAGGAATATATTTATTTTTATAATATTAATTATAATAAACAATTATTATAAGTTATGTACTGTTATCATTACTACCATTATTATTACAAGAGAGCATTACAATTTTATATATTATAGTAACTACAATTTATTTAATGAGTTAAACCAGTAAGAAGCGTATTTGGTGGCTGCAGTGCGGACGATTTTGAATGGCATTTAAAGCAGCAAACGTTGCTAATGTATTAGCGTCTACCGGTTTTAAGCCTTGCTTACTACTAGCTTCATTCGGCGTGCCTTGTTGCTCTCTGGCATCTAACAGTTTTTAGTTTTAATTAGCCAAAGACGTATATTACATAGCAATTTTATCAGCTATATCGATTACGTACTTTACCTGCCATCTGATTGACTTGCGGCACCGATTGGGATCTATTGGCTGCAATACGACGTGGTTGGCCATTGGATGCAACATCTTTTTTGCCTAGTAGTCCGCTCACAAGTCCCGAAACCTGGCCTAATGGCAGGCCGTTAAGTCCGCTGTTGTTGCTGTTGTTAGATCCTCCAAGATTGAGACTGCTTAACGATGGCAGTTGTGGCACTGGCACAGAGTCCACAGTTATGGCTAGAGATGCCATAGCAACGATGGCGATGATAGCTTTAAGTGAGTACATTGCAAATATAGCTTAGATAATCGATGTAAAAATGACGAGTAATACACGGTAAATTAGACACTAGTTTAGGCGGTTTAAATATTCACAAAAACAATGCAGGCACAAACTCCTGGCCAAAATGAGCACTATAGCCCCTGCAGATATACAGCAAACAATATTGATGGCCCCTTGAATAGTTTTATTCATGTCTCATCAGGTTCTGGCCCCTACATCGCGCCATCATTACATTGAATAAACATGCATTAACTATGCTGAATCTGTGCGCATCTTTCAATAGAAACAATTGCTTTTGTTCTGACTAGAAACT